>LR737390.1:8281835-8370887 GCA_902655005.2 Marronus borbonicus
TTTATTCATAAAAGTAACGAAAGTAAAAATAAGGTGAAAGTCAATGTGTGAATCACTTCTCCATCGTTGAATATTCGAGTAAATATCTCTTAACGACTAAAGAAAAATTTTAGAGATTAAGAATCAGCTGACTTATCTATTACCAAACAAACTGATTGCGTCATAGGTCACATCTATCGCGAATGGCGTAGTAACTGTATGACGTTGCTGCATTTCGTACCGGAAACCAATATTTGAACAATTTTATCGTAGATTCTTCACTGGAAAATCTTTCAACGCAAAATTTAACGAGAGAATAATGTTTTGTAGAATAGTGTGGTTTTCTGCATATTTATAAAGTTGAAATTACTTAATTAAAAAATATCTGTTGCCGTCGTAACGAATGGAATGTTGCAGCTATACGTCAGAGTGTTTGTAACGATCTCAATATGTTAATTTTGCGGCGATCTCAGTCATTGGGCATTGTACCAGTTTGTGGCGAATTTTGCGAAAAGATCTCGTCCTACGCGCTTGTAATGTTGCTTTAATTCGGGTATTTAAACCAAATGAATATTTATTGAGTCGTAGATGCTGTAATTGGGCTTCAAAGAAACTTGAAAATGATTTCGAATTTCCTGGTTTAGCAGTTTTGTGAATGGACAAGACTATCGCATCTGATCTGAAAATCAATCAGAATCAATGGATAAAAACTTAAGCTGATTGTCTGGAGCGCATTTCATGTTGGAGGAACCGTTGGTCCTTACTTTCTTGTTGTTGATGCTGGAAACTCGGTTACTGTGAATTGAAGCTTAATATTGATCGAATTTTTTGGTAGACAAGTTCGGTGAATCGATAATTTCCAGAAATGGATCCTCCCCGATCGTGTAATTTAATACCTAATAAATTTCTTTTCGAGGAGTTAAGTCGTAAGCAACATTATACGACTTGCAGACTTTGACAAACATTGAACGTGTCATTTCTGACACTCGCCCCGATTTATGTGAAAAAGCCATAAAAAATCAGATTCCACGGATTCATTTCTGCCAGCGCTGCAGAGGAGGCTGTTATATTTAGTAAATAATGGAATTCAAAATAATTTTTAATTTCTTAGGGAGCCAATGTCTTGGCTGAAGCCATTCATTGTGGTGCACTTCTCCTTTATTAATACGAACCTCTTGAAACATGGTTTCAACTACTCTGATTCTGGGCTCAAATCTTCATTATCGACCAGATGTAGTACGTAGCTAATTGCTAAATGTTCGGAAACCCAAATTTTACGTATACTTGGTGTACTCCAACATTCAGTTCTGAGACCGCTATCGTTTTTTATATATCTACATTAATAATTTTGCTTGATCTGCAGCGTTATCGTTCAGGAGACTCGGCTGTGGCTAGTTTTTTGTAAGCATATTGACATTGCTTTGTCTCTATATTTTCCATTATCTGCTATACGTAATATACACGATTAATATTTCAAAGATAAATTTGAAATATCTTGTTATGCCTTATTTCTTAGTTACGTGCTGTAATTGTACATATTTTGACCTGGGTAACCTGATATAACAGCCATAAATTATTATTAATATTAGTATGACGATTAACAGCAAATTATAAATTAGAACGTCTGTAATAATTTAAATTTTAAAGTTCACGATAAGTCTAATATACAGTGTGATTAGATATTTGTTACAGTGCGAATAGTTCGTTATATTCTTATATTTCTTTAAAAGGCGTTTTTATAAGAATGACAATAACATAGCCCGGAAATGTTTTCAAGTTTCTTTTTTGTAGAATACTATTTTTAGGAATAGTTACATCATAATAAAGCACTTCTTCCACAGCATTTCCCGTACGCAAGTATGAAAATGATGCGCAACACAAAAAAAAATATTTTCGTGTGTTACAATCAGCAATGGCAGTTGACTAAGTACCTGATGGGTGAATGGATAAAAAAACAGGTGTAATGGGTGTACTTCTTTAATGGGCTCTGGAATTTTTGAAATATTGCTATTATTTCGCCTGCGCCCATAGAGTATCTTAAGGTGTTCATCTTTAGCATTCGTCAAATTTTGAGCAGGAAAAACTGCGGAAATTCATCCTTTGAAAGTTGCGAGCCCGGAGTTCGTAAATACTGCATAATGTGACAAATTCATCCTAGTCTGTTAGCGATTTCATGCTGTTTGGTTCCAATGATAAAGTGCAAGAGTTGGATGCGTTTGCTTCAGGAAAAACCTCGCTAAATCTCAACAAAACGATGTCCAGGCAATGATTTAAAGTTGTTACTATTATTACTATTGCATCTAGATGAAAGAAGTTACTTGTTAAGTTCTTAATCTGCTATTTAGCACAGAAACTGCGCACAGAAGCGGCGATTACCTATACTTAACTAATTCATTCATTTAGGAGCCACAACATAACCAAATAACTTAAGGTTTTTACAAAAATTTTGTTTAGTTTTTCATTTTTTCTGAATGTCCGATCTTTTTACTTTTTTCTTGAATATGATGAATGATGCGATCTTGAATGATCGCGGTAAGATGTTCCTCGTAGCTTCTTTCATTGTAGTAGTTATAAATAAACAAAAGTAACACTTTTTACATTATTTTGATATTAAAAGGAAACCAGATCAATGTATTTTTAGGTAAATTAGAAACAAAATACCAAGGAATGTTAGATCTTAATAATATTTATAAGACGCATTCTAAAAATAAAGTATTCTCTAACAGATTACAGGAACGATTTTTTTATTCGACGCATTAAGCGTGCGCGAGATGTAACCAGTTTGCTTATTTTTATTTGAAGAAACCACTCATCTGGTATACGAATCGTAAATTAATGTTTGTTTGGTTTGCGATTCTTAGCAAAAGTACAGTGTATGTGATATGGTTTTCGTACTGGTTTTATGAACGACCGAAGCCATGTTATTCCGTACGTCATCGTCGACGTCAATGTTGATAAATATTAGCTATTTTTAAATGTCTTGGAATATATCTATGCAACTTCATAAGCAGACGTAGTCTAAATATTATAAATATTTTGAGTGCCTTTCGTACAATAGGCAAGTAGCTGCTATTAGCTAGATCAGAACATACAGACATAATTTCATCCAAATCCTTGAAATAATTGTTCCCATAATCGTTGTATATTTCTTAATCATGAATCTTGGAAGAAATGCTCCTCTATAAAATTCTAAATATCGCCGAAACTTGAATTTCAATGATTGCAAAATTTATGAGAAAAATTACGAAAATGTAGAATATTAATCTTCTTGAAGAGTTGTAATATGTTGTCAGAACTGTTTGATTCCGCTCTATTTTACGGCGTGATTATCCTTTCGAAAACAATTTATTATATACAGGGTCTATCAAAGCATAACGGACACATCTTTAGGGATGGTAAAAAATTAGAAAATTGTGTTATCTCTTGGACATTTTCCTCGAAAAACGTCTTACCTTGGAGTTAATTGCTGTTAAAGTCTTTCATTTGACACTATAGATCGTACTGTTACATCAAAATCACATACGCTAAGAACGTTGCCTAATCCAGATTTTATTAAAACGATTTCCAAACTGTAACTATTAATTGGAAGTAAATTGCTGAGTAGATCAATTAATCAAAGAGGGCAGCTAATAAAAAATGTTACTAGTTTCAACAAACTATTCAAAACGTGCTGACTTTGATTACACGGACGTTTATTTGAACAAAAACTGAATTGTTTTTAGTCTGTTTCGAAGCATGGAAAAGACCGGTGGTTCTTATTTTTAAAGAATAAAATAAATAATGAATCAGTCTTTAACGATTGCAACGATACGATATGAGAAATGTCCTTGCAAAGCAAGGCATGTCCACTTTCGGTTAAAATTCTTGAGAGTTTCTATCGCTTAAAATAATCAAAATTGTTCAGTCATGTAAGTTGTACAATCATAATTGCAGTACCCGTGAAGTAAGCTTTTTTTTTTAAACTACTTTGTAGACATGCATGTTTTTGCATGAACGGTTCCTCATATGTGAAACGATGGGCAACTCAATTGAGTATGAAAAAATTATGTGCATGATGGATGCCGGCTAACCATAAGCGTGAATGAAGACGCATTTCAGCCCCAAGACATGATGCGAAGAACTCTTGACAGCAAATAATATCGGTTGATAAAGCAATAGGTTAACGCTAGTGCAACTTGGCTGAAAAGGTTTTGAGCAATGCCTTTTGCGGATTGCAACGAGATTCTTCTGATCGACTATCTTTAAAAAGATATATTATAGACCATCCACATGATGCAACATAAGAAGCCCCATCAAAGAAAAAACGAGTGCCTTTTCTGCAGAATAATCCCGTTTCACTTCCAACTGCTTCTAGTATTCGCCAGATTAGGCCCCCTCCAACATTTTCCGTATTCCTAAAGTGAAAATTTCACTTAGTGGAGAGATAGATCGAAAGAGATTTAGATCGAATGAAGAAGTAATTACTGAAACCAAGACATATTTTGAACAAATTGGTCCTTTTGAAGAATTGAAAAACAATGGACAAGGAAATTATGTTGAAAAATAAAATAATTCATTGGCAAAAAATTCTCTTGCCCTGTATGGGCTCAGTAATTAATAATCAACCTTCGTGAAATCACAACCTTAAAAACACCCCACTTGGAAGCCGCGCGTCTAACAAAAAATAAATATATTGAGTTGTTTCAGGGCGACAATAATAGATATGAATTGAGCCGATTATTATATTTTCAAATGCAATCTTTACAAGCATTTAGAAAATTTATTGATATATGTGGGCATATGTAAGTGTGTATATTAAAAAAATCTATTTTAAATTTATTTGTAATCTTGATGTTCCAAAGGGTTTTTATTAATTCAATTGTTGATTTTAATACGATTATATTTTTAAACGTATTATATCGACAGTGATATCAATCCAGCGGTTCTCATATTTTGATGTGTTGACCTTTACGATGCTTGTGTATCTCGATCCTAATGTAGATTTTGATATCTTCAACCTTGTGATTAATGCTGATGTGCGGTTTAAACAAAGGGAGAAAGGGAATTGCGAAATAGATTCTTTAACTGCTGATAACTGCTGTATTTTATTATTCCTTTGACCCAATTTTATTGGATTCCTCTTTTAAATAAATCTGGTAATTTAAATTCATAATTAAAATGCCAGAATTAACAAGGTTCTTATTTAAATTTTTATAAATTTAATGTTAAAATCACATAAAATGGATGACAATAATAAAACGTATGCCGTATCTCAGAACTCCAATATATTTTTTAATTTCAACATTTAATACAGATCTCTTATTAAATTTGCCGTTGGGCGTTTTGAATTAGAAACAGGATTTTCACAAAAAATGTTATATCCATGTCACGTGGTCTGAGACGTCCAATAGAATCACACTAACACTTTTTTTTTGCTTTACATCACGTTTTTCGAATTCCTTCAATTATTATTGTTTTGTTTATGGTCTAGCAATTTTTTTGTTAAGAATTCACATTTTTTATATTTTCAGAACAATTCAATTTATTTTTTCCAGATAGTGTCAATATACAAGATGGGTCGGGAGGAACCAGCGAAAGTGTACGAGTGCATTGTACACGATAAAATAATGTAGAAAAACGAGTATATTCTTATCCCATTTTTATTCGTTTTATTCGTTATATATTAATTAAAAAAAAAAAATAGGGTTCTTGTAAATTTTCGCATGTTTTCTTGCTTTTTTTTTACACTAGTTTCCCCCGTTTGCTGTAGTTTTTCGTTCCTCCCGCCCCGTAATATATAATTTTTCCATATTTTTTAATTTTCGCCTAATATTCTCGCATGCGCGTGTACATTTCCACAATAAAAAAGGCATTTTTGATGTTTCTTACTGATTGTAATTAGAATGGTATAAAATGTAATAAAATATTGAGGAGAATTAATAATAACAATGTATGGTGAGTCATATCGGCTTGCTTTACGCAAATAAATATCAATGTTGCAATTACTTGTGCGGTTGCAAGTTCTTTCGACGTTGTGTAACGTTTAGTATTTTCCTACAAATTGCTAAGGCTTTATATAACGTATAGTTACTTCAAAGTGCACTAATTTTCTGCTTTCAAATTAATATAATTAAAAAATTTCATGTTTGACATTTGTAATAAAAGGAAATCAATAATTTTAAATTCTTATAATTAGATAGATAGCGCTAAGATTAAAAATATAATAATAAAAAGCGAATAAAGTTTTAATAATTCTCCGATTTCAATATAAGATGAATTTCTGCCTGTTCTATTTATCCATTTATTACGAATCACTCTTTATTTTGACAATCAATGGAAGAATATGTAAAATAAATTCAAATAAGCAGTGTCCTTTTTTTGCTTTATTCAATAAAATTACCATAAAGAATTGTTTTTATTATTATGCTAAATACCTTTACTTCAAATGTTATGGGTTATAAGTTAGTTGCGATACATGCTAGAGAGCTAATTAGTAAAGGCACAGCACAGAATATTAGTACGGTTAATAAGTAAGCTTTTATTCGTTTGGCATCTCTTAACCTCTATGAAATTCCGGCATTGGAAATTGGAATGATGTCTGGATTAATTGTAGACAGTTAGGAGATAGTATCGAAACCTTTGACAGTAAGTAAAGTGTTAGGGTTGCCTCACTGCTTGCAAACTAATTTCTTCGCTTGGAACTGTATTATTTAACATTCACTTTTTGGTTATTAAAGAGTCAGGCAATGCAAAGGCGGGCCACAAGCAACAGGTTACTGCTAACCAACAGGAAGTAAACAACCAAGCGTTAAGATCCTTATCCTTTGTTTCTTTAAGTGTATTTTAGATAATTTCTGCATTTTCTTTATTTCCTGTTAATTACTAACAGAGATATACCAGTGGCTGAGAATTTACTTACTGTTCCAGTGTTAGAGTCTCCCAAAATTTCTGAAAAATTAGTTTTATTTTAATAACATGATTTAGTCTAAGTTAACCCTTCCAAATCAATTTCCTTGTACAAATACAAACAAACGCTCAACTTTATAATTTTGTTTTTACATGTGGATTTGAAAGGGTTCATTGTGCGTGTAAAACAGTTGCTTAGTGTATAAGATGTAGCAGATAACAAGTGCAATTAATCACAAAAGTGTTCCCTACACAATAATAATAATAATAATAGGCACCGGGCTTTGAGAATTAAAACCTAAGTCTCTCGCATGGACGGATAATTTTGTGAGTGACTGTATGTTCGTAGAAATCTGTTACTTAACAGGCAAAATGTAAAATGTAAATCATCCGAAGATTTCTCCATAGCAAAGACAATTTTTTACTTTCAATGGTATAAATGTCAACAACACCTTTCGCATGTCCTACTATCTTAACAGATTAATGGCAATATCGTCTTCATTTCTCACGTAAATCTATTAGCACCAATCACAATAGAGTCGTATTAAATAGAAAGTCGAGTGATGCATTTAACATATGGTAATTTTTCTGTAGATTCTAGGAGCATCCTGCCAGGAGGACTGGAAGAATAGAATTTTATACATAACGTAATTTATACTTCGTAACCCATCTATTATAATAATTGCTGTTCGCAGTAAAACAAAGAAAAGTGAAAAATAGGTTTGATCGACACACTTAAGCTGTTCTTATGGCAATTAACACTAATAAAGTTGTTATTGCCGTATGACTCTTAATAGTTAATAATATAATAACGTAACCCTTAATTGCGGAAAGACGTTCTGACATATATCTGACACACTATCATGTAGAAGAAATTGCTGGTTAGTAACGTGATTTTATCAGTAATACTACTCACGATTTACTTGAAAATGAGATTTAGTTCAATAGTCCTCAAACGTAAAAGAAAAAAGAATGTATTGATAGTAAACAGTTATTTTAATAATATTCGTCATCACGGATTAAAACGAAGGGGTTGGTACAGGTTTAGGCTGTTCCCTTCTATTTTTCTTTTTTTGATTATTTGCTGTTAACTGTTCAATGTGCTGAATAAAGGCATTATTATTAAAGAACTTAAGTAATAGTTAACATTTTTTTAAATGGATTGCAAATTAAAATACGATATATTTTATTTGCCAACTTACAAGGATTATATGCCTAACAGAAAAGAAGATGATTTAGGTGGTATTGTCTACCATGCAATGTAGACCTAGATGTGTTTTCTTTGTTGGATACGTATGCAGCTATTAAATCAGATTTGGTTGACAAGCGGTATATAAAATAGTTAGTAAAAAGACAAATTCTAATGAGAATCAACACAAACATCGATAATCATCAAAATTAAAATAGTCCAAAGAATAATCAATAACAACACGCTAAGAAGCTGCGAATCAATTTGTATTCAGTAAATTAAAAATAATTCTCCATTTACATCAAGGCGTGACTCCAATTAGTGCACTATTCTGGAAAGTTGGCAACATTGTACTGATAAATAAAAAAAAGGATACAGTAGAGTGTGGTGGAGTAACTATAGAGGTATGTCCTTGACAAGTGTAGTAGCTAAACTGTAAGGGTACTGCAGGGAAAATTGAGAATGCAAATAGAAGAACAACTCGAAGAGGGATAGAGTCGGAAGATCACATTTTCACGTTAAGACAGGTGAGAAAACATCGAACAGAGGAATCCACATAGCATTTCGGTACATGGATAAACCTTTTGATAGAATACCAAATACTGTAGTAGGGAAAGCCTACAAAGAGGTGTTGGTGATAAATTGTGGAGGGAAATTAATAGTATGTACCAAAACAACATAAATTTCATACGGTTTACAGTTAACGAAGGATTAAAGTAAGTAAGGTGGAGTAATGGGCCCGATTTTGATTATAATAAATAATGGACGATGTATTAAAATAACAAAGTAAACGTACATAAAAGCAATATAGGTTACAGGAAGCTATGACCGGTTAAACCAGCAGAGTGCGCTTTTGTTGATGATCTGGCGATTTGTGCGGACAGCCTTAACTGTGAGAAAGTTTAAAAATTAAAAAAAAACAAAAGGGAGACTCAAAGAAACGTGGAATAGCGCAATAAAGTATATACTGGAAGAAATACATATGAGGTAGAGCGAAGCAAGCAAGTTGATAAAGAACAGAAAACCGCGGGGAAAATTAGTTCATAAAGACTAATTTACCTTTACACCTAACGGTAACGTTAATTTTGGCAATTGTTTTAATGAACCAAATACACGTATGACGTGTGACATAGAAAAAGTAAAGTTTTGAAAATTTTATTTTTGTTCTTCAATATTACAAATTATTTAAATTAATAGTTCTATATCGTTGGATGAAAATTCAACAGTTTTCCTCAAAATTTTGCATTACTGTTGTCTGCAAGTCATTATCGTCATGAAAAAGATGTTTCCAAAGATCTTTTTTTAACTACGATCCATACGGTGGATGTGCCCTGTAAAACTAAACATTCTTTGAGAATTACCCTCAACGCTTCTCACCAATATTTATGCAACAAAGAAGAATAATGTGTGCTGTTAAGAGTTGTATCAGATTTTCTAAAATTTAAGCCGAAAATATTGCGACTGAATGACTTTTTGCATTTCTGGGACGAGGTTCATTAGGACGCCACCATTCCATCCACTCCTTTTTGGATAGTCGATTATAATGCGGACCATAATTGTTTCCTTTTTTTTGTGACACTGGACTTTACGAAATTAGACGTTTAAAAATGAGTGCGAGCATTCAGGAGCAGAAAGAAATTGCGGTACCCAACTTATTCTTAGATTCTTTAATAATTTAAATGTTGTGTGGCGTTAACACTTGAAGTACAAGATCATCATCTTCAAGTGATTCTTATAAACGGAAGTGTTTTGCTTACTCTTTCACTGTTGCATATGAAGGAGATGAACACCTTTACATGTTATTTAATTTAGTTAGATATATCTCTCCCTTCAATTTAATGTACAGTTGGAAAAAAATAAGAAATGAAGTTTCCACACATCAATATTTGCGGAATTTTCAGGTGTAACAACTTTCAATAATTGTCAATTTTGCAAATTGAAATGACGTAAATTGTTGAATTGTTGTTATCTAGCGGCTGCGCAATCTAAATACGTTTTTATTAAACAATCCTGGTATAATTCACAATCTGTGAGTGTAATCACAGCAATATGCAACAATTGAAGACAACACCGCGATGAATATTAACGCCAGCAATTTAAGCAAACTGACCTATCATCACCTCATACAAAGTGTCTTAAACAAGGTTAAATGTTAATCACCCTTGGGTTTAAGTGCACCAATCGCGTAGTATTAAAATGTAATAAATGGAAAATTTTATTTCTTATTCAAAATCTAAAAGGAGTATATATTCCACTAAATATACGGTGCGTTTGTTTATAAATCATACAATTTCCATTTTAGAATAAAGGTCTGTTATAAGCGTTCATTTCTGCAAAAGATCAGAATAAATATGTCCTGTTATTAGCAATCTATTTTGAATACCACGATGTTATCAATGTTTAAAATCTTTTTTTGTGGTTATTCCTATTTAAAAGCAAACAGAAATGGAAAGTGAATATTCTGAATTTTGTTTCAGTTCCCAGAATGAAACTCTTGCGGTTTCGAACTAAAAATACTTTATGATTTAGAAGGTTACAGCTGTCAAGCTACTTTATTTATTCATTTAAAAGAAACCTAGTCGATATATGAGATGAGGTAAAAAGTAGGTAGCTAATTATACCATTATGTAAATCAATTCCATAAACCGGGAAAATCTACGAGACTAACAGTTTCAGGTGTAGAACTGCCGAAATGGCTAATAAATGAATACAAAAATGTACATATCAAAGTATATAGTCTAGAAGTTGAAAATTCAGTAGATTTTCTAAATGAGGTAAATAATATTGAACTAGAAGAATATCATTTGATGTTCGTTCACTCGTTCCCCAGCGTTTCCCCAGAAACCAAAGAATATTTGAGTTCGAAAAACTTAATAAAAGTGATGATGCCAAAATGTAGAATACAAAAGACTAACTTCTTTGCATGAATTGAAATCGTTTTCAAGTAGAGGCTAAGTACCATGCACAATTAGAGGGTTCGGCAATGGGCAATCTGCTGTCCCCTTCATAGCCAAATTCTTCGTAGTAAATTTGAAAATTTTATAAAAAAGGACACCGCATATTTTCCTAGCTTGACTTAGGTATGTAGACGATAATTTTGAGATCTTTGATACTAGGAAAAGTACAGATTCCCTGGCAACACTTGATTCAAAATTTGAAACTCCTCGTTCCTGAATAGTTTAGTAATTAGAAATGACAAAAAACTGCAAGTGGACATCAACAGAAAGGAAACAAGCACTAGCAGATACATTATGGCCGATTCTAACCATTGTGGCGAATCATCAAATCGATTAGAATTATAACTAATAGATTGATTAAATTCCTTCTTAGTAAAAGTAGGTATAATAAAGAACTTAAATTCATAAAAAATGATAGCTATTTACAACAGCTACTCTTCCGTAGATGTCGATCGCATTCTTAAGAATGTCCAACGTAGGCATTATGGAAGACCCTAAATCTTGGCAGACACTCGAGATAAGGTAATTGTGGCAAACAACAATAAAGTATCTGTGAGCCAACCGTTCAAATTTTTAGGGGTCAAGCTATGAACGTATGTTTCAGTTAGAAAAATACACTTAAAAACCTTGGCAATGCGAAAGATAAACCGGACACGAAGGAAAAGTAGGGAATTTATAAAATTGCATGTAGTGATTGTGATAAAGCCTACATTGGTCAAACCGAAATAGGCTTTATCACAGCATATTAGATTCTACAGATTCAATGAGCATATTAGGTTCTACTCATACTGCATGGTGTCAAAACTTTAAGCTTAAGCTAAATACTGAAAAGTGTTGTGTGGTTAGTTATACTCGCTCGATTTCTTCAGTTACCTCATCTTACATTATTATCGGAAATCCACTTTCTGCTAAAACAGAATATAAAGATCTAGGAGTTATTTATGATGCTGGCCTTACTTTCAAATTTCATATTGAAAATATTTGTGCGGAGGTATTTAAGTCGCTGGGGTTTATTATGCGAGTCTCAAAATACTTCAGGGACATGTCTTTGTTAAAGTCACTGTACTACTCTTTTGTATTGAGTAAGCTGGAATATGCATCCTTAATTTGGTACACGATCTATGCATGTGATTCATTAATGTTGGACCGCATTCATCGGAAATTTTTTAAATTCCTTTCATATAAAGCTGATGGTGTTTATCCTGAAAGAGGTATTGCTCAGGAAGAATTGTTGGAGCGTCACCAAATGTCGTCCTTGGCCGAAAGAAGAGATACCATCTGCACACGATTTTTGCGCAAACTTGTGAACAACAGTATCGACTGCCCTTACCTACTTGCACGGATGACTTTTTTGGTTCCACGGATCAACTCCAGGCACAATAGCACATTTCTTACCCCTTTCGGAAGAACAAATATTATGAAGAGAGCGCCTACGTATACCCTATCACGTCTGGCTAGTAATCTAGAGGATATATTTGTAATGAAGAAGTGAGGTCCAACGATGTGGATGCATAATGGTTTACGTTTATGTGTATTTTTTTTTTTTTTTTTTTTCCTTGCTTATTTTTTAGTTATTTATATTTTGTTGTACATACACCTACATTTACTTTTATTGTAATTATCCTGTAATTGGGCTTTGCCTGTTGGGTAATATATGACTATTATTATTATTATTATTATTATTATTACTTATACGACAGGAATAGGTTCGTCAACAAAACCATAGAATAAATACTTGATGGTCAAAAATAAAATCAAGGGCAGTCTATTACTTGAAGTTATTTGGCTTCATTGTGGATATCAGGTATTAATGGGAAAAATTTTGAAAACTTCGTTTTCTAAAGATGGTCTATAGGAAAAAAAGCTAGGGCCTTTATAGCACAAATCAAGTACGTACATTAGGGCAACAAACACGGAAAATCCAGAAAAACGCTACTGTGATGGAAAGCACCCAAAAAACTTGCAGGTGACTAATTTCAGCTTTTTATTTTGCACGAACAATCGGCTATTATTTTGGTTAATTTAATTACCAAATTTAATAATAATTAATTTAACCACTAACGGAAGTTGAAATCGAAGTAGTAACAATATTTATTACATCAAATAGCATGAAGCCCACAATACATAGTTCTCTTAAAATAAAACACAGCTTTACAGATTCTTTTGTTTGTTATTCAAAGAAAAATTAAAAATATGAGCTGTTACATCTTAATACTTGTACATGCCTGGACAAAATTAACGGGCCAATCTAATAAATCTCAAATCGTGTGTATATTTACGAAGAATGTTAGTAGTAGGTTTTGGAAATGTTTTAAAAATCGTATAAATTGTATTCCTTTGACAATTTTGAAATAACATTGTTAAGGTAAGCAATACTTTATTCAGTAATTGCGATAAAATCTGTGGGTTATTTTTTTTTCAATTTAATGTGATCATCATCCTTTGTGTATTTAGGATATTCAACCATGTAGAATAGGTTAAAATTTACAAATGAATCGCCTAAGGAATTTGACGGAACATGAAGCAAAGGGAGCAGTAACATTGCATGGAGGGGGATGATATTCTCAGTATTATATTGCCAAATCATTTGGAGCAAAATACACTACAATAAGTCGTGTGGTGGAAACCTATTGTCGAAGGCTAGGACAATATGCTTGTCATATTTCGATGTCTGCTTGAACAGCAAGAAGAAAGTAAATGAAAACTGGATTCGTTAATAGAACATCACGTAGCCACCACTTACCAGTTGCCAGGCTACGTTTTGTCAAAGATCACAGTAACTGGTCTAGGGATGATTGGAAACTCTGATGAAATTAGGGCGAGTCTAAGACCCCCCTAAGGACGTGGATGAGTCTGCTGAAAACTCGGAGGTTCCCGCAATGCAATATCTCTCCAAAGATTCCATTCCGTAGTGGTTCTGCAATGTTCTGGAGTGGAACTCATGTTATATACTCGTGCAGAATTGGGCTCTATTTGATCGAAATCGATGAATACAAATTTTTATCTCGCGAACACTGTAAATACAATTTAGTCTTTTTGTGGGAGGACAATTCTTTTATGCAAGTCAATGACGGACCTCAGGTGGCTAGATAGGACATCTATGGGGCATACTCAAAAGAAATGTGCGGCGCTATATACCTGTACCTGCTAACCTGAGAGAATTCGAAAATGTAGGTATTAAAGAATCGGATGGGAACCGTAGTAACCATAATTAGAGGAGGCAATGAAATTTAATATGTTGATGCGTTAATTTTGTCCAGAAGTATATTTTTATTAATATTTTATTTGTTTAATGCAATTAAGTCTATCTTGTTGGTGTTTACACTTTGTATAAGAAATTTCATCAGGCTTCATATTGCCTTTAATATTTCTTTGTAATAGTGGCAAGCGGTTTCCATATTTAGGAATAGTCTAAAATTTAGTATTACAGTATATTATAGATCTTAATAATTTGAAGTAAATGTGGAGAGTTGATTAATTAATTTAGAAATTCAAGTAATGGTAACGGAAATTATTTCCTTCATGGTCTAAGTAGCTCTAATTATCAAGACAATTATCGAGAAAAAATAAATTTGTTTTATTTTATCTGTGTCTACTCCTTGCCTGTATTTTCTGTACAGAAATTAACGCTTAATAACCTCTTTTTTTTTAATTTTAATAATATTTTAAATGTTATAGATTCTTTCGTTATTAGTTTTAACAGCTCATTTCAATTTTCAAAGCAAACTAGTTAGATTTGCAATGTGAGTTCAATCTTAATAAATTTTCAACTTTTATTTGATAAGAAAACACCAAAGAAAATATGTAATAAAAATACCTTTTTTCTTTCCCTATTCTTCTTTCCTACAACGAAAGGAAGCCCATCAGCTATAGCGACAACCACGCCATTCCTGGACGCTTGCACTGGGGGAGGAGGTCGATGATGACTGTGATTATTCTGCACGTGGTGGGTATGTCGATGAATATTATTATTATTGTTGCTATTGTTATTATTATTACTATTATTAGCGGTCGGAGTAATATGATGCTGGTGGTTATTTTCCGGTGCCGGAGTCCTACTGACCAACGATTTCGACCTTCGCAGGAACCTCATCATTTGATTTTTAACGGTGACTTGCGGCCTTGAAGTGGACTGTCTCATGGCAGCGGCTGCGTCCAGTTTACTGCCACCGACACTGGACACTTCGTACATGATTTACGAGCACTCTAAACTGCACTTTTCTTCACTCGACGTTTATCGCCGGCTGCATCGTTCTAGTGGATGGTTATTTCTCGCGTTAGGTGACTGTAACAGCTGGCGATCTGTTTTCCTTCAGAGAGCGAATTCACGGAGCGTTTTGTCATGTGGCCTTGCCCGAGCGTTCGATCTGTTGAATAACAGTTGTTTTGTCTTTTTCTTTATTGTTTTCTGAGAGTTAATGATGCTGGTTCGTATGATACTGAACAGCATTCAATGTACAATGCGAGATAAGGCAAAGCAAGCTTTTCATTATGTTCTTAGAAACAAACAGCTGCGTAGAACAAAGAATGCCAACGATAGAATTTCGTTTATTGTTAGAAGAAATAAAGCAATGATTAATAATTTTACATTATCAATTCATCCTTCGCAGTATCAATATTTTTCTGTTAATTTTTATTTAAATTTTACCCTTTAAAAAATTTATTGTTACGAAACAGTTCCGAGGTTATTTTTCACGTCATAAGGTTCATATATTTACTAAAATTAACGCCTGTTGCAATACGATCTCTGTTTTTGTTATTACTAGTATTGTTACGTTCTTAATTTTTTATTGTATTTGTTTATCGATATTTAATCCAAAATATGCTGCACTTAAAAATCGAAGCCAAGGGTACAATGTACTGTTGTAACGCCAACAATATTCCCCTTGTTGGCGTAAAGTATATATATTTTGATTTTTCAATAATTATCAACATCTATTTTATATTTAAAATAATTTGAATTATTTTAAATTATTATTTGGATTCTAGCATTTTGATAATTTATATTGTTAATTATTTGACACCGTTAATATTAATTTGTGGGGAATAATAAAAATCACAAGTTATTTTCAATCACTAAATCAGAAAATAAAATAAAAAAATGAACTCAAGGAGATAGAAAAACGTGCTAAAAGGGATTGTATAAACGAAGGACCTACAACATCACCTAGAAAAAAGTAAAGAGAATTAACGAGGGATTTTAGAGCATACACACATACACGCCACACTTGCAGGTGTAAGTAGTTTTTTCAAAATTGACGGTAAGTGGATTATTGAGAATCAAAGACTTGATTTTTTTTTTCACAGTGGCCTGTGTAAAATACATATTAAAGTAATTTCCTCTGGTAAAATTGTATATTTTGCGTTGTACAACGACGCACAGCGAACTAATCGGTGAGCATTGCATCTTTCCTCAACTCGTACCGATTAGCCCGTTTTGCTAACTCATCCCTTTTATCGAGTATCACGCCTAAGGATGTGTTTATACTGGTGCGTTCCAATCGACGCGCGTTATGTAAATGTGCAACGCCTGCTGATTCGTCCGTTTTGCTAACTCGCCGCTCTTACCGAATATCGCAGCTCTCTTGTCCACCTTTAGTCATATAGCATTACGTTCAACATTAGATATTTTAAATGTGGTGTGAAAACGAGTAAGAAGAGTATTATCAGATGGAATATAATATTTAATAGTAGCAGGAAGAGAAGGAAGAACTTTGCTGAAGAGTAAATTCATTTGTCAAAATCACAAAAATGTCCTATTATGAGAGGAACATAGTGAGAGACAGTTTTAGCTTCTACAGCCGTGGATTTGATAAACACAAAATCGAATATAAATAGATGATTAACCACTTAATCAGAAACATATTTTCAATAGGATTTACTTGTTATTTTTTGTCTTTTTTAATATTCGTTTGTTCGTAGATTACATTGGGTAATAAGCTCGTCAGAAAGTTGTTGATGCAATTACTTTTATGAATCGTTTTTTAATCTATGTACTTGATAAAGTTAAAATTATTTCGTTTCTTGCGAAATTAATATTTACCCGCGCGACCTTACTTGCTCCAACCAAAAATATCTTGCATAAATATTTAATCTACCATAAATAAACAAAAAAATGAGAAATCATCTGCAAGTTTGCACCGAAAATTGTAGTTCCTTCAATTTATGAAGCAGGATACATTTAATACTAGCTTGTTTGGAATATTATACATTTTTTTAGCCTGAATGAAGCCAAGATGACCTTCATCATTTGATATTGGTTTAATAAGATAAATACTTTAAATATTGAGACGAACAGAACGATTATATTTATGGAAAATTACGTTAATTTATTTCTTTTAAATATTTGAAGAAAGTACACACGCTACATTAAAACAACTTATGCGATTTAATAATGAAAAAAATCAAATATAGAGCAGTGATTAAATATTTATTTTTGAAAAAGGAAATAACTGATTTTTTTAAAGAACGTCCAGGTCGTCCAAATGAGGTAACCACATCAGAAATGATTGAAAAAATTACGATATGGCAGTGAATAATCGCAGATTGAAAGTGCACGAGATTGCTGAAACCGTGGGCCTAGGTGCATAACATTTGAATAACTCATTTGGATGTAAGGAAGCTTCTTCCACAAGATAAGTGCCGCGACTGCATTATTGACCATAAACACCTACATGTGTTAATTTCAAATTTTTTTTAGCATCAATTCATAACTGTTGACGAAACATGGCATCATCACAGCAAACCAGAGACCAAAGAGCAGTCAAAACAGTGGGTATTTTGTGGCCACTCGGCGCCAAAGGCCAAAGCCAATTTATCGGTCAACAAGATCAAAGCCACAATGTCTTGGAATGTAACGATTTATGGCGAGTATTAAGCCAACTTATTGGAGCGTTTCAACGATGCTGTGATATAAAAACGTACGAATTTTGTGAGGAAAAGAATTTCTATTTCCTAATATGAAACAATGGCTAGGCGGAAAAGGATTTGGCGCGAACGATGAAGTGCAGAAACAAATGCCTATTAAAAGAAATCGTTTTAAAGTAATGTGCTGATTGTACAACTCGTTCTTGATTTTTTTTAATTGAAAAATATTCCCACAAGTCCAAAACATAATACAAGATAACACAAGATGAGCTGATCCATGAGCTAATTTAAAGGATATTGTTTATGGCAAATAAAGATCTTTTTCTTCTTCTTTAACAGGCAATACTAAATGAAAGAGAATCAACCCTGCTGCAAGCTGGCCTTACAACAACAACAACACTAAGCCAGATCAAAAATTTTTTTCTCACGGAATTAAAAAGATGCTGGATGAGGTAGCCACGCAATTTTACTCTAAACGACTGAATTGAATGAAAGCTTTTAACAGGGACTGGAGTATTATATCAGTACCAGTACTAGTGATATGAAACGTACACAATGGTACTTAAAGATGTTCTTTTACCCGAGAATCGTGAGAATGTGCATCTACATTGGGGCTTATTGTGATAAGCATAGCATCCCGCTTCGAAAATATAAATGCCGGAAAATGACAACATTTTCGAGGTCGTGAAAAATGGGCTTACATGAGTCACGAAAGTAGGTACAAATAATTGAGCAATAGCTTTGTACTCGCTGATGCCTCAGAGTAGAATACCGTATTGTAATCTTGATTGGATTGCGGCGTAGTATAATGACAAAAGCGTTTGTCTGGATACCTATAGACAAAGGCAACGGAGGTTTTACCTGATATTTTCTTCACTAATTCATCGCAATGAGCATTTCATGATAAAGTATCTTCAATTGTGATTCCCAAAAACTTGAACTGATTCTCAGCTCCTGTCGATTTTTGTCTGGTGTGAAGTACCAACAAAAACTTTTTTTTTTTTTTACTAAGAGGTAGATCCAGGAAGGTAGCCAATAGGCTGTTTATGTCATGACTAATCTCTAGTCTCAGGACTCGCGTATGTCAGATAATAGTTGGACAAAGTACTCGAGCACCAGAGGAAGAAGAGCAGATACGTGGTGCAAAAAAACATATACATATTTTCATTTTATCTCAATAAATAACAGATGTTAAAAGAATTTAATCGAGATAAAATGTAACAGCAAGTATTCAGCGTCTAAAACTACACTGTTTTGAATAAAACGAAAATATTCCTGCATGATGTAACTGCTTGGATTTGGAAAGAGAAAAAAAAATAGAAAATCTTATTCAATACCCTGGACTTGTAAAGTAATGTAATTACCATTCCAAACGCCAGATGCCCGTGTTAAACGTTTCAAATAGCATTCACCTAAACAAATTCAGAAATCCATTATCCAAAGTTACTATCGATCTACATAATTACAATTTTTCGAAAGATTTATAATTCAAGTTGAAAAGCCCGCATAGCTTAAATAATAGTTAAGCAATTATTTAATTCATTTGAAATAGAAATTGCATAATCGGAGTTCGTATAATAAAATATTTCATACAATTACCGGGCGCTTAATTGATACGCGAACGCAAGAAGGAAATATTTAGAAATTCCTTAGCGAAATAGACCGGCCGATCTTGGTTTACTCACACGCTTTACTTTCAGATTATTAACTGTCGCATTCCGAATGAATGGAGCGGCGATCCGAGGCGATTAATTACGCTTTTCGAGTTCGTTTTGTTTCGAAGCGCTTGTAAGATACTCGTTCGCAGCAATAGAATACGGAAATTGTCGGATACGACTTTCAATTATTACATACACCCTTCGTTCGGAAATAAGCGTCCGATTTAGCAGATTTTTTTGTTCGGAAATAATCGTTTCATTTGGCAAAATATTTATTAATGTCAAAATAAACATTTAAAACCTAGTCTACTCAAGTAACCTATGTCTAAATACAAATGGGAGTAAATAGATTTAATACTAATCACTCTGCGTTAATTTTGGATCTTTTGTATCTTGGATAAGATGATTATCACATGTCAGACTCGGTGGAGATCAGGTCTCCACGAATCAAGGGGCTCTTTCTAAGGTAGTTTGTAGTTATTGTCGCCGTTGATTTTCATCAATCAAGCGCTGCTGATGAGTGATTCAACGTTTGACGATCTTAATTATCGAAAGCGTCTCTCTCTTACAGCAGCGGCCAAATGTCTCATCTCACTTTCGTAATAAATGTTTTGCTCTTCCATGTACAGCGAGGTCTTATTCGTCTTGAGCGAGATAAAACATGGACGAAGCTTTTGTTAGATAGAACAAATTTTCGTCTACATGGATATTGTCCACCATGTTTTTAAATACTGGATTTATTAGGCGCAGCGCTTTGTGGCTCAACACTTAAGATTGCCAACACTGATTTTGTTTTCATCCGTGAGAAAAGGTTTTATTAGGTTTGAAGGAGGTTTAAATAAACCTGATTTAATTTGTTTATACGAACATGACCAAGATATCGAATATTCCTACATTGATTCAGGTGTACGCGTTTTACCGCTTGCAAATCTATTCTCTTTTCAGATCGGCAAAATCCTCGTTCTCAGCTTGTATCATTTCTTCAAACCGACATTTTAGACATCAACTCAAAATTCTAACAATTTGAAATTGACACATTTATAAAATAAATAATCTGACAGTAGAAATTATTGTCACAGAATTATTAAATGACATAATAGTAATTTTTGGAAAAAAATCGAATTCGGGCACTTATTTCCGAACAGAGGGAACAGACGGTTATCGGACGAGGAATTTGTGGATTTTGAAGAGAAAATTACGGCAACGATAATGCTGATTAAGTTTATTTAAGTTTTTATTATTTAATACAAAGGACGAAGGGGAAGCTGTGGTGAAATATGCAAGACGCTGCTCAAGGGGTTCCTAAAACTGTTTAACTTCAGAATGAAAAATGAGGAAGAAAAGTCAATACAGAAACAATTTACTTTGTAATGGTGGTAGCGCGAATAATTTTATTTTAATTGTGGAGGATAGTCGGTTCATGCAATTTCATAAAAAACATAAAAAAGCTGACGCTTTCGTATTCTTTAACCTTTTTTAAGTCAAGCTAGGTACAGTCGCACCTCATCCTGAATTTTTCACCGAAATTAGCAAAATAATTTTTTATTTGCAACTTGAACTTTTCAGTAGCTTCAGAAATTCGCCTTTCTAACTATTTCTTAACAGAAGCGTTTCTCCAGCTTTTTTCATATTAGAGAAAATAATCTTGCAAGTAAGGTGCAATTTGCGCCTGTTGTGTTTTTTACGTTTCTTCTTAGCGAAATTACCTTTTTAATTTCAGTTTTAATATGTATCAAATTGAATGATACTTTAAAAATTGTACAAGTTTTCACACAATTTTTGCGTTATTCTGGTTGTTGGTCAGCACCCCATATAACTAACCGTCTACATAACAAATGGTAACCTGAACTGAGGAAGGTTAATACCACAGCATCTTCCAGGTGCCCCGTGGTCCTCTACCACTAATCAATGGAAAGACATTCCCACCATCTTCAAGCTTGGTGGAAAAACATTCCAGGTTAAAACTTAAGCAAGTCCGGAACAAATATATAAAGGCCCAAAATTGTCAATCCATGTACAAGATAGCAATATACAGTCCGTCAAAACAATATTAAAAGTACATTGTTTGTCCCGATTTTAGTACAAGAAACAGCTAGTAGCATGCTGTCAAGCAGAACAAGAAAACTCCATGGAGATCATTGTCCTATATTAATTTGCAGGACTGCCAACAACGCGGTCTACAGAAATGGACCCCGAATATCTAAAACTCGTGAATTACGTAGAAGGATCGCCCATGAGGAAAGTAGGTATAAATAAATAAAAAAGCAAGGCTAATGTCGACGATGTAATGAAGTATGAACCGCAACAACTTTGAAAACAACGCAGTGGGGCACTTTCCTTCCGGGTGTTACTATCATTTTCTTTCACATGGTGTTGATCATGCTACTACTTTCTTCAGAAGTTCACCACCATGGCAATACGCGGACGATACTTTTTACTTCATTACCACTTGAATAGCATACAGTGTGTTCGGCGATATCTCAGGAGCGAATGAAGATGTTAAAACTGTGAACTTCACTATAAATGTTTTTTTCTTATTATTCCTACCAATCTGCGGTACTTTTTACTGCATACCAAATAGGAAAAATTCATATCTTCATAAAACAGCTAAAGTATAGCAAGCAATTCCTCCCAATTTATCCAGAAATATTTTAGCGATAAAAAAATTAACAACATATCTATCAATCTGCTGCTACTAAATTCGATTTTGGGTCAGCGAACTTTATTACCTTCTCAAATCTGCTCCAGTTTGATGCAATTTTACGGCAACGACCAAGCGGAACAGTCACATACGTAATCTCTTCGGAAAAAGGTTAAAGGAAAAGCGTCGCGTTGAAGTAAGAAATAATGCCGCCTGTAAGGGCGTATAAAAGATATAAGACTGTTCGCGGAGAGTTTTAACGATGTTACAATGATTCCCTCCCGCCGGGATATCGTATATAAAACAGATAATAGGGATCATCCAATCAGCGGTGGCTATGAGATTGAAGCAGTTTGGACGCTTGCTTCTGAAATTATATTTATGTTTATTTCTATACTTTTAACGTAATTTGTATAGGAAGAAAAATAAAAAAAGATTGAGATTGCTTGTCATTAAGAAGCTTTTTTTATTTTAGTAACAGTTAGAAATGTCATTATTAATTGCTACAATTACGTGGCTTAAATGTTGCATTTTTTGGATACACTGAAACTTCAAGGGAGTTTTATGCAAGAGGTTATTAAATCACTAATCTCCAAAAACAGTACCGAATATATCTTCTGGCGCCATCTAGTGCTAAGAGATATAGTAATGGCGTTTCGAAAGCAGCGACAAAAAACGAGGTAGAGATGCCGAACCATCTCGCGAGCAGCTCTTTTACTGCTACCCCCGAGATGGCAGCGCATGGGCGCTTTGAAGTGATTCCGACAGGCTTACGATGATGATTAAAAACACATAAAAAAGTGCTTAGAAACAATAGCCAGCAATAATGCTAATGCAGCTCATGATATTCACGAAATCATTCATGGCAGAAGCAATGTAATGAGAGAAAGCACTAGTCAACGAACATGTTTCTGTTTACTTGTCGTTATCAGCGTTGCTCCGCGTGCATTTCTATCTCACCAATATAGCAAAAAAGTATATCTACTGACACCAAGAAATACAGCCATGCCGTCTAGAAAGTAGCAACAAAAGGTCAGGTAGGGACGTATTCTTTGAGACGAATAAGCTGTTAACTTATTCAGATTCTGTAGATTTCAACTTTTATAAATTAGTTCTTACAAAGTAACAACTAAACTATTAGGAATTGTTGGTTTGAAGAGATTACATTTTTGAAATTTCCAAATGCGATTGTCCCATCATTCACGCAAAAGAAATGGAGTCTTAAAGAAGCAGACATTTGCAGCACAACTGTAATTTTAATTATCCAATTAGTAATGTCAAAACAAGAAACAAAGGAGCAATAACAGATTTCTTTATCAGATTTATAATTAGAACGTTGCGCAATTTGACGAAGTAATAATTATCTCATTGCCTTACGAATACTTGTCAGTACAAGTCAAATTGAACGTAAAATTACGTAATCTTAGCTCTACACCTTGCAGGGGAAAAAAACATCAATGTCTGAAAATAACACCATCAATTTCACGAGTGTTCTAAAAATAGCCTTCCTTAATACGAAGAAACATCTCATTAAACAATTTTCAGATGAGTAAATACACGCTCCTCTTTTCTTTCTCCGGGAAAGTATGACATCACTCAAGACTATTGTTAGTGATGTAATTCAAAAAAGAAGTTGTATTCTTCTTTCTACATTGATAATAGAATATAATCGAAAAAAAAAAATGGATACTGTTGCTTTTCAGCTTCTACTTATAAGTTAGCATGAGTTAAAATTAAGAGTTTGCAAGTGAAGATTTAATTATGCTTGGATTCTATATACTTTGAGTATTGGAGTAAGAATAACATTTGGATTAATTGATAGGTGAGATAAAGCAAATGTTAGTTATGAGAGGTTGCTATTTCCTTTGTTGTGGGGCATGGTAATAGCCGAACTAATGGTCTTACTCAGGGATATGCTAATATTATGACACTCACCATCGGCATAATCTCAGAATTCATTCAGAGAGCATTAAAAATAGTACAGCTAAGGTGAAAAAAGAACCTAACCCCCCTAACCCCCAAAATAGCATTTATTCACTTTAGTAAAAGAAGCAAACAGTACTGCATGAAACCTCCAGCTTTCTGTAATGAGGCAATACCTTGGATTCTAAGCTCCTAAAAATGACAAACAATTTAAGGACCATCAACAGAACATTTGCAAAGGCATGCGAGAAGACTTAGACCTGCTTGGTCTGTTAGCCTAAGGTCACGCACAAGCATGAGATAACTAAATTCTTGAGAATTCAGAGACTGGCACACTTACATATGTATAATTGGAATCATAAAAAGCATTCCGACAGCTGTTATGGAAACCAGGCTAAATCAATTTGGTAAATTAAGAACCAGCAATAGTTTGGGGCATAGTATTACCCAAAGGGTAATTGTAAACCATATTTTTGATAGGGTTAATGGTATCACAATCTCCATCAATCAAGACTTCCTATGATAAGCCCTTGAAGGCATTTTGAATTCGGGAGGATGAAGAAATTTAAATTAATTTAAAAGCATACGACCGGAATACAAACAAAATCCTTTGCACAAAATTCATTTGCGTTACTCTGCTCTAAATACAGCGTTCATTTGATATGGTGTAGAACCTATATTTTACACATTTTTTTTGAATATGCAGCGGATTAAGAAGTATACTTCTACGAAAATTTTACAAATTCATTTAAATTTTGAAGGACATCATGAATATTTTTCGAGTTTGAAAATAGCAATATTTTTTTACCGATTTTTTTTTATTAAAAATTTGACTATACCAATAAATCGAGAAGGTTCTAAAATGGTTTTAGTCAAACTTTCATCCAAATATATTCATTAATAAATAAATTAAGTGTACTATTAATGAATTAATCGATATGGGTAAATGGAAGATCAAGTCCTACAATTTTTTTTTAGGCAACCGGTTTTGTATGTTTAAATTTTACATACATCCAGACTAAAATAGATAAGTAAATTAAATGAATAAAAACTGAATTTGACGAAATGCAAAGCTCAACGTTTACATTTTTATCAAATGATTATTATCTAACAAACGGAGAGGCAAAGCGGAACAAGCCAGAAGCCGAAGACTGGAGGCAACGAGGATGTTCTTTGAGTTTAACGTCAAAGGATCTGAAAGTCTTTGTTATTCAAGATGTATTATCAAGACGGCGAAATGTTTTGAAACACAAGTTGGCATATTTGTTTAAGCGATTTTATATGATAGGGCCAATGTAACGAATCGATCCAAACGCTTTAATTGTGGTTACAAATTCAATTAAATACATTTGTAAGATTTTTCATTTACCCATTATGCAGTAACCGCCAATGTCATAGTTAACATTAGACATTACATGTATTCTTTAGATGAAATAACAATTGTTATTAATAACTGAAACATTTCTTTTCGACATTGCAATACAAAAATACACAAAATAAAAGGAAAACGAGATAATTTAAAACGCCAATTGTAGCTACTTGCTATTATTTACTTCTAATATGCAATTTGGTAGAAGTGTTATTATATTCACTCCTTTAAATGTAGTTAAAAAAAAATTATTTACAATTTTGTGGCATTTAATAATAAGTTTAGGTAATTTTTAGGTATTTTCTTTTCATGAATTTTGATTTGCCTTGGTTAGTAGATGTTGTAAGAAGCAGAGTTATTAAAAAATGTACCGTGAAGTGTGAGAAATAATTCTGTCATTACTCAAATTTTGGTTAAAAACATATTAGGACCTTTTGAATCCAGTGGCATAGTCAGACTTTTAATAAAAAAATCGCCAATAATCGCTATTTTCGAAAAATAATCATAGAGTGCATCGAAAACTTAAAACTAGAACTGAAACTTTGTGTGGAAGTAGACTTTTAGATCTATTATGCATTCTGAAAGACTTGGTTCCATTGGTTAATATAAAACACAGGTTTTACTGGGATGTTTCCATTTCGAGTCGCACTGTTTTTAATATAAGCAAAATATTTAGGATTAACTCTAATTTTGTAAGAAAATATTACTCACAAAAACAATACCACAAAGTTCGCTTAATTCCTCTTAGATTTACGCAGGGCATATGCGCGAACGGCTTGTTTAACATTTATTCACGTAATCAAGAATCGCGTAATTGAGGTTTTTTTTTTGTTGAGTGGTAGATTTATTATTGAAGTATCAAGGCAGCGTTTACACGTGAGGGAAAAATATGTTTAACTTACCGCTAACAACCATTTGAGAGGTTATAAAACTCGCACTTTGAAGTCATGCCTCATATTGTTTCTATTTTGATGAGAATCAGCACGTATAATAACTCATATTTGCATTCAATGGAAAGTATTAGCTTATTACTCATAAAAGCCACGGAAAAACCTACGGCAATGGATGTTTATAAAATATTCCTGTTATATTAAATATCACAAGAACTGCAAAAAACGTAGTCCAACATTATCTTTCGATGCAAAACGTATTAAATCAATTCATCATACAACAAATACAAATTTACAATTACGGGATTAAGATGTCCAAATAAAACTAATGATCTAAAGTATACAGATATATAGGTATGTATGTATGTATGTAAAGAATATTAGATAAAATCGGGCAAAGTTATAAGTTTGTAAGTGCTTCAGTGATTCATTAATCGATATTTGAAGTAGTATATCCTCTTATGTAAACGATAGATTCCTATCGATACAACTTTATTTATATTTGCTTAGAACGTTTGTGAAAATTGTTTATATTACACAGTAATATATTAACGTTTAATGTAGAAATAAAGTTGACAGTTAGGTGTTAAATTTTCAAGTTTATAATGTAATATTTGTACTAATATTTTATCTTATATGCGATATATGTATTTATGTAAGTTATGGTCGTTAGTATTTGATCATACGGAAGGTTTATTATAAAAAAATATAAATAAGCAACATTCCCCTTTAGATCTTACAGCCACTGTAAAATTTTTTAATCGGCTTGCAATGAAACTACAAAAGCTCATGTTTATGAAAAAGATCCGGCAAAATGAACCAAGTACAGCAACCGAAGTATATCTTGCCGACCGGTGAGGGTGGGCTTTGAAGGAATTTAAACCTAGCGTTCTCGGTTAGTGCTGCTCAGTGTGTTAACGAGCGGTTACAGTGGCGTAGCAGAATGGGTATTGTAAGTAGCAAATTTCTTCACAGTTAATCGCGTGAAATTATGTTTAATGTTTGATGACCGAAGAACAGACACGAAAAGATATAAAGGAATGTGTTTTTCAAGCAATGGGGGTGTCCATGAGATTAATAGATGGACACAGAAACAAATCCAGGAGAAAAAAGTCGCAGTACTAGAAAAAAAAACGACAATGAACTAGAGTTCAATAGCTAATTTTCGGAGACATGAAAATAGAAATGTTTGGGATATAATTTATAACCATCACTGCACGGAAGGAGTGTGCTAGCTTTGGATGGGTCAGATACATCGTCGCGAAGGATTTTAAAAAACATCAGGTGTAATAGAAAAAAAATAACAGAAAAGTTTTGGTGTTAGCATCAAATTTGAGAGATTCATGAAAAATGCTAAGACAGAAAATTAAGTTTTGCCAAGACTGACGTTGTTGGAATAGGCTAACGTAGAAGGAAATATTTTGGATAATTAATTGACGTAACGGAACTGTTAGTTACGATATTCCACAGCAATGTAAAAAATCAAAGCCATTAAAGAATATTTTACATTCCTAAACCAAGTTTATTCGAGTTTAATTAATTGTTGGCCTGCAACGATAAGCTTTATCGGTCCAAAAACATACTTCTTGTATGTTTTACGACCGTAACCAATGTTGAAAGAATTTCAGCTCGGCATTCAACCTTAGTAGGCATAAATACGGAAGAGATAAGCCTAATAAAGGCCAAGACGTTGTAAAAATGGAGTGTTAAAGTGTTATTTACACGTTTATCATCGCTTAAAAAGTTTCATAAACGATTTCGGCTTATTAAATTGGCACCGAACTGAGTATGCCATGCATATGGCAAAAACGAAAGTCGCACAGAAGGTGTGTACGCGTAACGAATGAGATTCGTTTGCATACATGACGGAGCAGAATAATATTTAAAAGGCCTGAATGTTCCAATGAATTTCAAGGAGTTGGCTGATCGCTTATTCATTAGACGTTGCATTGTGAATCAAGAATTGAATCGCCTTTTAGGCCGTTAATAGTTGCGGCACGACACGATATGGGTATTGTAATAATAGAATTTCTATGAAATTGATTAGTTATTCAAAGTAGGTAATCAACAGTTGAAGATGGTATAAAAATACTAGAGGAATACGTAGGCATAATTCTTGTAACTATCTAGAGAATGTTAAACCGATGTATAAATAAAAATACCTATCAGACGGGAAAATCAACAATAACGGCTCTCTAATTTATTGGAAGTAAATTGAAAGCGTCACTTACGTGGGCATAGCGAAAACATTGAGAGGGCAATCTCTGGCAAAGGTTTTCAGCCGTCGTCTATAAATAGATTAAACCCAGACAACAATTAGAGCCAACAGAGGCTGCCCCACGGCGGTATCTTGTTGTAAATAATCTCCTACAGAACTTTTAATGGATGTAAAGTACAAGAGTCCGGTGACTTGGATCCGTGGAAATCATGCGAATGTCATACTGCAACTTATGCAAAGAGCTCTTGATGACACCTATAAATGCTATCAATTACAATTGACCCTTTTACACTAAGAAGAAAAGTCTAATATCACCCTCCATCAATGGGAAATCCATTAGCGTCAGCGATGGGAGTCACATTCGACAAAAAGCTAACATGGAACTCCCACATCCCCAGCTTATAGAAAAAGCCATTACAGCGTCACTAGTATGCCGAAGGCTGGTTGGTAAGAATTAGGGTCTTAAACCTCAAATGATCCTGCAGCCGTATACAGCAAAAATTGGACATACAATTACCTACATCTCTTTGGTTTGGTGGTCAAAAACGACTCAGAACTGTGCAATTGCAGCTTCAGCAAATGCAGAGATTTGCATGTCTCAACGTCACATGTGTGATGCGTACCTGTCCCACAGTAGTGCTGTAGGTCCTGCAGGGATTAACGCCACTTCTCACATCATTATTCAGAAGTAGGCTATGTCGAGTGCCCTCACTATTTGCAGAATGAAAGGATTACAGCTTGGAGACCTTAGAGAACATCTGAGAATCGTTGAAGATCGCAATATAAATATCTGATGCACATGCAAAGAACACGAATCCAATGCAATAACTTCTGATCAGCTTTATAAGCTGATCATTGAAAGCCGTACTGAGTGGACATTCAGTGAGCCTCAAAGCAAAAGAGTCTGGTATAGTACATGGATGGTTCGAAAGTAGAGGGAGTTGGAACAGGTATAGATAATGTGCCTGCAGGAACGCAATAACAACGTCACTTTGCGGTGGATCCCAAAGTATCACACAATCGAATGAAGCAAAAACGCGTATAAGCTGGCCAAAGAAACAACGCGCATACCTTTCATTGGTCCTAGCGCCTTTAGTGGTCGCCAAAAGAGACACATAAAAGAAGCAAGACATGGAAGGACAATCAAAAGAGCTCGTATTAGGCTCGCTAAAGGAGAGTAGTACCAAGGTTCAAAACCCTCCAACTGTTCTAACATACACAAGAGCATTAGGGTTGCAGCGACTAAAGGCCCTCTGCCATACCCCAATTATAATATACTATGGATTCTGGATGGAACAGATAAAAATGAGAAACTAACCTATATGCATGTGATTGTAACTCTCGTTTGTAAATTTATTTGATACCAATAAGGGGAACGGTAGCAGGTTTTAAAACGCCCAGTATATTAAAATTTCAAGAACTAAAAATAACATCATACGGACACACTGAGAAAAAGGAATGTTCCAAGTCAATTACATACCTGATGGATGCCAAATCGCGTGTATTTGGGCGAACTTTTTCGGTATATTAAATACTTCCTATTCTTTAGCTATGATAGTTGATTTGGTAATAGCTTTTAAAAAAAGAGAAATAAACACTTGGATTTTTCATATTCCTTACATAAAAATACTTATCTTGAAGATTCTATCAAATTGTTCCTGTGCGGATATCTCAAAAAATAAAGATTATGCGCGCATTATACTTCTAGAAACGCGCATTTAGTTCTAAAGCACAAGGGCTACGGTGCGCGTCACCACCCTCTACTCTGCTCTACTGACAGAGTCGGATGCCACCGCCCCGCGACCAAGTGTCGCCACTCCATACTGACATTCGGTGGTTTGTGTATTTTCGACCTTATCCTTGCATAATCCATCCAAAACCTTTTTCTCGAGGTTATTTTAATGTTCGTATAAACATTGTGTTGATTAAGTGCGAACAAATGAAAAATGACCCACTTTACCTTAACGAAGCCTAAACAAGCTCGCGATATACGACTGTAACCGATAAAATATAAATTAACCGAGTCCATATGTTTGTTTACAGGACTGTCGATGTAGTGCTCTGCCTTATCTCGCACGCAAGTCAAATGTAAATTACGCATTTTGCGCTGATGCAGATACGGTTCGGCTTAACAAGTAATTCGCTCAACCAGAGAATTCGTATAAACATAAATAAATAATGACGAAGTTATCTGCATGTTAACAGTATGGTTTTGTGTTCCGATTACGAAGAAAGTAAACTTACTTTTATAAAATTGTTATACAGTAGCGATTCTTAGTAGGTCGAAAGACCATCTTTTACGTTTTAGGATCACTTCTGAACAAAACGTGTTACGGATGTAAAAGCTTTATTGGATTGGAATATGTGGAGTATATTCAACATATTCGTTAGAGAACATGTAGCCTGAAAGGAACTCATGTGTAGAGGTAGGCATTTTGAGTTCCTAGTAGGCCCGGTGCGACACCGTATTAGCCCAGCTCAGTCCACCCTGATATTTATAAAAACAGCTTTTCATCTTCTCTCTCAACATTGTTTTAGTTTCACACATTATACTTTTTCGTATCAAATTATCGTTGATCATATTTATAGCAGTGCTTTTATTGGAAAATTTGAAAACATGTATGCAAATACTAAAGTCTTCTCAAAATAAAAGTTTGAGGAGGATAAGTTTGAAAATTCATAGAGAACAGGCTTGTCTGGTTGGGTGGTTCGTCGGGCTAAAGGGCCACCCGTTTCATTAAAAAAAAACCCAACCGGGTCCGCATTAGAAATATTTCAGCCTGACTCGCCCGTTCGCATCTTTTGCAAATAAAACAAGGAATTTAAATAATCTAATCCTATTTAGGACTTTACAAGACAATATTTCTAATGTTCCCAAAAAACTAGCATTACACACTTTTGTATTGCAGTATTTCTAAGCAAATTTTGTCTTGGATACAAGGCAGTTTATATAGCAGCCACACATCTTTAGTGGTTTACGCCATGCGAAAATTATTCAATAAAAAGAAGAAAAAATGAAAATTAGAAAGAATTAATTTATAAGGCCGTCGAATCTCATTAGATCTCAGATTAGAGATGTATAGGTAGGTATCGAGATTTTAACGTAATAAATTTCAAATACGATCCTATAAATTTAAATATTGTCTTTATTTACTCTTTTATACAAGGTTTACAGACAGTTTGTCTCGTTTAGTTGTCCTTGTTTACTTACGAAAGGCATATTTATTTTGTTTATTAGATATTTTTCTGAGATTGTCGCATCCTACAGATTAAAGCCTTGTAAACGTTTATTTAAGTAGCAGATATTGTGTTTATTTTCTCGTTTAAGGTTTGAAGATTCAGGCGTTAATTGATAAAAACAAACTACTTGAGAATACCTCTTCCAAAATGTTTTTATAACAAGTCTTACAGTGAATAAATTTGGTATCTAGATTTATCTTCTTTTCGTATTCTTGAATGGAATTATTGGGAAAAACTAATTCTAACATGCCTGTTGTTTCCCTACTCTCGAGAAAAAAATATTTATTTACAAGACTCAGACATGCGAAAAATAAGAAAAAATAGACGAAAGGGTATCTGTGTTATAGTAGCACGAAACGTAAAACATATGTCTGTCCTACACTAATAAATCAAAAAAATCTGAGTATAACAACGGTCCACCCTCCCTATTCATCAAATTTGTGTTCCTTTTTGTGTAAAGAGTTTCCTAAACGTCGCAAAGTTACGTTTTTAATTAATTTCACGTTTTCTATATTGTGCCCGTTTCATTTATGGGTGGTATGTACTACACTTGGCGATTCTATCCTACCACATCTTAGTAATGAAGCGAAAAAACAGTATTCTTTTCAATATTGGCCAACGAGACAGTGAACATTAACGGCACAGAACAACTTTTAATTGCCATAAGATACTTATATAAGAGTTTGGCAATGAAAACCAGAATTATATGATCCGTGAAGAATTTTTGGAGTTCGGGCTTTTTGAGAACTTAGATGCTACGTAATTTTCCGTTATTCTAAATTTTCTGAAATTATGTGCTTTGTATCCGAACAAAACGGTTGATTTGAACATTAAGTCGGCGAATGATCAGGTTTGTAAACTCATCAATACATAGGATCACAAAGAACGCTTCCGAGGACTTTATTGCTAAATTCGATAAAGGTAAACGGTTGCGAACTACGAAGTGACGGACTCATATATCCAACCATTCATCATAAAACGTTAAAGAATTTAAAGAAGATCTACCCTACCCGACAAAAACATAGACGCGGTATTGTTTCTATTTACGAAACAAAGTTTATAGACATTATATAAAATGTAAATGAGGGTTAGTAATACTTGTTATGTAAATAGTCCATTTATTGTTATTTCTGGGTATTTATTGCTTTATGAGGGGTAATTGAGATTTTTCCAGATCAAAATAGGAATTTTAAATGCGACAAAAATTTAGACCCTGTGCATTTATTACATTAATATAAGCAAAAATGTTTTAATTTGATACTTCTCTTTATATGCAGCGGTTGTGCTGGTAAAGTGTACACATTTCTCCACGAGAAATTATATTTTATAAAGTGTTTGCAATATGGGTAGAAAAAAGCAATTATCCTTGATAGAAGGGGGTAAAGTTCTAGCCTGGCACCAGGATGGTGTTAGTAAGAAGGAAATTGCTCGTCGATTACGAAGAAGCGATCATCAGCGATCATTAGAAATATCCTAAAAGATCCGGAAAATTACGGCAAACCAAAAGGCCAGGGGCGACCGAAAGCTGTAAGTGAGCGGGATAAACGCATGATATTGCGGTGTGCATCCAATTCTTCTGCGTCGGCGAGAGTTATTGCAGAACAGGCGGAGGTACAAACGCACGTGCGTAATGTTCAAAGGATTTAAAGGCGTCACCGGTAATATCACGGAAGAAAATGTTGGGAAAACCGCCACTTTTGGCGAAACACAAAGAAGCGAGGTTGAGATTTGCTGAAGAACACGCATCCTGGAAGAAACAATGGGAAAAAGTTATATTTTCCGATGAGAAACGTTTTCATTTGGACGGACGGGATGGGTACTCGCATTATTATCATGATCTGAGAAAGGAACTAAAAGTGAAAATGACCAGACAATTAGGGGGTGGATGTGTAATGATATGGGCAGCGATTGGATTCCGCGATTTGAGTGAGATAGTGTTTTGCACGATCAAAATGACATCTGTGACGTATAAAGACTTATGTTTATTAAAACTTTACAGTGGCTGGCACGGTCACCGGACTTAAACATTATTGAAAACATGTGGGGTGAATTGGCACGCCGCGTTTATGGCGGAGGCCGTCAATATTTCACGGTACAGGAACTGAAAACTTCGATAGTGACTGAATCGCAGTCGCAAAATTACGTGTTAAATTTATATAAATCTATTAATAACAGACTATTGGAAGTGATTAAGAACAATGGAGGATCTACGCATTACTGATCACTCGTTTGTTGATTTTTGTTTTACATTTGCAACAGAGCGTCTAAATTTTTTTCGCAGCAATTGTTTAAACATTGGAGTAATAATTTATTATTTAGTTCATATATTACTGGAGGAGATATTTTTAAGTTTATTTTACTTTTATGAATAAAAACTTAATTAGATATCTTGCTAGTTTCGCAAAGAAATGTTGTAACTCTTAAAACATCGTACTGCGTCTAAGTTTTTGTCGGGGAGTGTATATACATTCCGATTGTGAATTCTATTACCCTTTCTCTAAAAGAAAAATTTTCCGAAACACACAAAAACTCGTTTTTCCTTTTACAACTACACCCACAATCAATAAAAAGCCTCAGAGAAGGAGAATTTCTCAGAGCTGCAAGAAACATTGAGAACTTGTATGGGGATTTTTGTCTAATCTTATTTCGGAGGTAGCGAGATGGTTTGAATAATGGAAATGTCATCGGCAAATAGCGATGAAGATGATCGATATAAACAATCACGCAAAACCCTTCTCATTGCGGCAGCAGAAGCGATTAGGATTGGCCTTATTTTACTCGTCACAATATGTACGATTCAAGGATCATTCAAGACATTGAGGAAGGTCAAGACGTGAAACAGGTCGATAGCAGCGACTCTTTGGATTATGCCGGAGCGTTCGCCGAGGCAGAGTAATAAGCAAGGAAGCTGTGCATTTCTTGTATGAACCTTTTTGATAAAAGATATATTCATCAAAAGTGAATCCTACTTCCCTTAGATACCTACTTTGATGTACTATCACATTTAAAATGGAATTTGTTTTCGGAATATATCTATTTTCGACTCGAGTCGCAGGGGAAGGCATTATTTCTTCAACAAGTTTAATATGAAATTCACGAATTAATGTATTCTGTTTGTAAGATGTCGTAAGAACTGAAGCAAAATAATGTATTCCCCGCATAAAGCAAGACCTATATAGGTAAGCACATTAACATTGTCTATGCCTCATTGGTAATTTTCTGCTTTTATCTTTAAAGATTAGACACAATTTTGGAAATTTTTTTTTTGGAGCTTCTCCCAAGTCCACCATTCAAGTCATTGACCGCATTTAAATAGACTTTAGTGTCACTTATCCTTTGGAGAATTAGCACACAAGCTACGTCACTTAATAATGCGTCATTGTTAGCAAAACACACGTCTTAAAAATACTTAGTTGTTTTGTTATTGAAAATGGTCAAAGTTCGTTGATGGATTCTGTTTATTAAGTCTTATCTCTACTTCTTTTATGTAAATGACTTCAAAGAAGTCGAATAATTTCGAATTTTTGTTACATTTTTCTGAGAGGAATGTTGATGTTATTAATTTGAATCTATGAATGAGTGATGGGAAGCAATACAATAATTTTAATGGGAAATTAGTAAATTACAATTGAATATTTCAGTCAAATAATTATATCCAGAGAAAATCATTGACTAAAAATATTGATTCGTGAAACTATTGTTGGGGATCCGAAGTGACTTTGTTGTCTTTCTGAATATATTATAAAAAACATTTGATTTCCATCAAGCAATATGCTTCGTCTATAAATAAAAGATTTCGACAGAAGAAAATTGATTTTTCTTCCATTATTAACTAAATTCCAAACGATAAACAAGTTTATGCCTAAATTTCAGTTTATAACCGTCAAATTTGTTAATGGTTAAAATCGTACAAATATGTTTGCCTATTAATGACAATTTTGGATTTTTAATTATTTTTTCCTTTTTAAATATATTTTACAGCTAGAGCATTATCGAATTTCTAAGTTAACTTAATTAGTCTTCTCCGAGATATGATAAAATTTAAATATTCTTCATTGAAAACCCCAATTGCGAATCGATAAATCTATTTTGTAACATTTGATCATGTAAAGTCAACATGTTTTAGTAGGTATTCAGTAATTAGGTAATGGACCATCCCACGGTAATGAGGGGCACAACATGCAAACAGAAACTTCCATCGTAACATGTTTTTCACTTTTTTGTTAGAGCTTCCAGTATAATTTGACGAATTTAACACGAAAACGTTCACAAAGTTCCATATATTTAAAGAAATATTCTTTTAATACACTTTATGCGAATGAATCCTCCTGCTAATGGTTCGATACATAATTTAACTTAATTATTAATAAATAAAACTGAATTTTAAGTATAGATCTGTAAAAATTATGGACGAAAATCTCCAAATAACCATCTAACAATTAATCATTTAAAGCCATTTTCTTTTTCGAGTTTTAGAACAGTTTCCACGTCTACGTGGACTGACCCTTATGTCTTATTTGGAAATACAAACCGAGGACGTTACTCTGGCACTGACAAAATAATATCAATTATCTAGAGACGAAAGTCAGTTAGGATCGAGGCGTAACTTAGAGCATCAGTGTAATACGTCACCGTATTGTTTCTAACCGACTTTAGTTATTACTATTAAATTAGTTTTCCTGGTTTATCAAGATTTGTTCATTTTACGAGTTATTCTCCTGTTTTTTTAATTCCGCAATTCATCAGATTAGGATCAAGCTTTTTTAATAACATCAGGAAAACAAATTAACATCGAGTGTATAGTTTGCTTAAGAATTTCACATTTTTTTTAGTTTTTATAACGCCCTGTATGTTTTCTCGCAAGAATGGGTACTCTATTCAAAATCCCAAAATATGGAAAACAATTGAGCAAGAATAATCTTTTCTTTAAATATCAAAAATCCGGGGCACGTTGTATATTTATCTCATTGGCCCTAACAATTTAGAACGTTTATAGAAATACTACACCCTGTGCTACTGTATTCAAGGAAGTGACATTTTCCATCTGTTTTGGCATCAATTTGATTTTCAATTAGCAATTTCGAGGTGAGTTGAGCGAATGTCTTGTTGAGCCGACGTATCACTATTTCAATTCACAATAACTAGAGACGTATGTACATACGTGAGGTGTTGTAAACGGCGATCTTGATCTCCTCAATCACGTTTTCCTAGAAAAACTTGAACGAAGAGAAACAAAAAAAAACGTTAGAACACACGCTGCTGGTAGATGTATAATGAAGGTGAACTGGACGACCTACACGGACTAACATCCAGAACAGGTATATTAGCGGTGGCTTGCTATAGTGGTAAGTAGAGGTTATTTCGAATAGGAATTCACCGACGATCGTGTCTATCCTCCTGACGCATCTTCACTGCATGTCATCATCAATAAGGATTGCAAGTGTGATTTGATTTTTCGTGTATCCAAGGTTGTTTTCAGCGCGTACTTATATAGAAGGTATTATAACAATAATAATTCTAAACACACACAGTTGTATTTCGTCATCACACCATGATTCTCTTAATTATTTAATTAATCCGCTGTATTTATTATTTGCACTGCAGTATCCGTTTGATTTACGAGCATGTGTTCTCTCGTCGTACACACAAAAAACCTCGTGGACGAGATAATGGATTCGTACTAAAATTAAAAGCGTTTTTAACAATAAACAGCGAAATACTCGAAAAGGAGAGTGTCGAGCACTAGCTAACTGGACACCGCCCGCCCGTCTTCGTAAATTGTCATCAGACTTGCGTTCGACGAAGTATCGCAATAATATTTGAAAACACGCGCGCACAACTTCACACGACGCGATCGCTATTTGTTATATGCTGACCGCACGCGTTCACAGCCGACTTAGCACTGAAGTCGTCGTATACTGTAGCTGGCGACATGCGCCCGCTTCGCGGCGAGCGAAATAATAATAAAAAAGGCGTCGAATCGTTTATCGCTTCTTCGGTTTCAGTGATTTTAACGCGGAAATTAAGAGGAAGCTCGTATACGTGGAAGGAATCTTCGATCTAGGCGCCGGATGCCGCCGGCCTGCGACTGTTTCAATTAAGGACGACGGGGTGCTAGCTCCGACGACTTTTAATCTAGTTAGCTTGGTAATCGCGTTACTAAGGCTCGCGCTCATTGCCCGATGGCATGTACTTCGCGTGCGATACTCCAGTTAGTCGTGTTTTTTGGCTCTCGATATACTACGATGAGGGAGTTAGTAAATATTGTTATGCGTATGCGCGTGTTATTTTAATCGTTTCGTCGTACCGTTATTTTCGCTATCGGAAAGGTATTTTTTCCGATCGGTTGAAAAGTATTTTCTATAATAAGGGAGAAAAACAAATCGAGAAAAATGCGAATAAATGAGAAAATAGTTGTAATAAGCTTTCGAAGCTGTTTTCATATAGCTTTGATCCTTCGTATTAGCCACCCGTGGGAAATTCCAAGATCTTAGAAATACTGTGGTTGAACGTACAGATTGAGGGTCGGTTCTATGGCCCTCGATCGGATATATTCGGAACGCTAGAGGGGATATTCGTTCATTACTCAAATATGTATTGGGCCATGGGCCAACTATCGATTGGTTACCAGTTGACGTTCTAGTTTTGACGTATTACACCTTTTCGGTAGATAAACTTACCGAAAAGATAAACTAAAGCGTCAACTGTCAGTTAAGAGCCGTGGCATAATACATATTTGAGTAACGGACGAACATCCTCTCTTCCGTTCCGAATGTCGGGCGAGGAAAGTATTCTTGAGACTATTTTTTAGAAATTATATTGGTTTGACTGTGGCTCTTTTAATGAATGCAACATGTCGAAAACACGCGAGTTGATGGTTGCTGAAAGAAGTCAAACAGTATTGTTGATATCACTTGTAGGTTCTTTTTATTTATCTTTGTGTTTTATACTGTGTTGGCAGTGGTATATTTTTATTTATTTTGTATTTAATAGTTTTTTCCTACATATTTCTGCATTAAAGTACACTCCCTTAATGTACTAATTAAAACGTATTTTCTACAAAATTCTGGAAAAATATCATATAGTACAGAAAATGTAATATACGATAGACCACATTTCAATATAGTAAACCCTAAAACAACTCTTTTTTTTTATTGTTAATAGTTGGGACTTTGGGCCTTGATAAGCTTTGCCTACAGCTTCAACTAATGTATCCAAGAACTTTTAGTTACCAATTCCGGTAAAACTAGTTAATGCACATATATATCGTAATGTTACAACTATCGCCTCACAGCCAACAGCGCCATCCACACGTCTTGCTTAGTGACTACAGTTTGTCCACCTATCCGAAGTGAAGGTCCTTCAAGTGGTTGAGAGCTCGTTTTTTTAGAACAAAATTCTTTTTTCTCCCATCGTCCCATTTTTGATAGCTTCCAAATTAATGTAAAATTTACTTAGAATAAGTTTATGCGTAAGTTTAAGCATATCTAAGTGATTCCATCAACTAACCAGGAATTCCATGAACTAATAATTTCGCTATAGAACACCATAAAATCTATGTCCCTGCATCATTTCTATCATGCTATATCAAAAATTAATAGTTTCCGTTTCAATATATTTTATAAACAATCATAAAAATTTGTTGTAGAAATAAAACAATCGCCAACATAAAAAAGAAACCACATAAATATAGTGTTTATGTATTGGAGCTTCGTTTTATAAGGTCAGTTTTTGCATGAATTACTAAAACTCATTTAAAAATTCATTTACCTCTTCCAATAAAAATTCAAATTGCCGAAATGTTTTGGGGACGACCATAAATTTCATCTAAACAATTTCGAAAAATCCAAAATGTATAAATTTTGTCAATTTTCTCCTCGTAAGACATCACCATATATTTGTAGTGGCCACTTGCACTTCAAAATCTCGATAGGTTTTGGGACCATTATACTTTTTCTGGATTTAGAGGCAACTGCAGTAAACTTTATACCCTCCCCTGTATGACGTGGGTTTTCTTGTCAGCACCTTGTGTCGTTCTCGGTAGTTTCTTCTTTAATTGCTCGTCTTTTAAGATAACGTTTAATTCAGGTTTACTTATCGTTTTCAAGGGAAACATTTTTTTATATTTCTTTTCGTGCTCATCTAAAAAAATCGGCCGGCTAGCCTTAGCAGAACTTCAGTCAACTTGTCTCCGTAAAAATATCCTTCATTTGTGATTAACTTAATTCTTGATTTCTTTTTGCCCAGGAAGTACACCGTGGCACCGAACAATAATCACTCATATTCCTAAACTGATTTTTAATCGACGTGCACCTAAATGCTAGTTACTAAGGTTATTAAAAAAGAAATGGTGAAAGACTGGGAAGCTATAACTTTATTTATGCCCTGGAGGTCATCTTTTCTTTATTAAACAGTAAAGCCATGAAGCTGATGTATCTTGCTTGATGATAATGAAAATACTCTTACTGTTATACTAGGTTTAAACTTAGAAATAAAGAAACCTGTGTGGTGCGCGGTCGAAATACATTCAATTAAATACTACAGGCATTCCATTGATTACCTTTAGGGAATTCCAGCGTTGGTAATACACTTTACAAAATAACAAACAACAAAATAAAAATGAATTCCTAAAATGATAAGATTATAAAATGCGTTAAAATCATAAACTATATCGGCCCTTTTTTCCATAATCCGGCCTAATCGTCTCACGTAGGTTGCGTCCGTTGTAAGTGCGAGTAGATATGAATTTTAGCGGAAAACCCAGTGGCGAAACGCGTAATTTGACGTAAATGAATTTCTTCCCTCAACAACCAAAATAGTTATTTTGACAATGCCCAATCGCATTAAAGCCGTTAATCAAGTGTATGGCGATGCTAGAAACTAATATCTGTTAACAAATTGTTGTTAAGAATACCCATGTGCAATATACCATTGTATTTTTGTACATATTAGTAATACATAAGGGTATTTAATACATATGGCCATTGATGTATTTCATCAGATTGGAAAATTTCCAGGCAAATTATGTGTAGAAACAATGCTTTGTTGAGTTGTTGCATCCTCACCAGAGGACTCATAAGATTCACAATGAATAAATATTATTACCACACCATATTGTGATCTACGAGACACCCACATATCTGCTTGATGTGTTTGGCTGTGGCGTAAACATTTCTGCAACGACGATTTTTTTTCTTCCATGGCGCTTGGCTAAATAACAGACACTGGAATGCCGAAAACAAGTTACCAATCTTCCAATTACTAATCCTTATGGGGGCAGATAGGGGAATAATTTGTGATATGTAAGAAAGAAACATCCACGAAAAAGATGAATATTTTTGGCTGTAAGTCAGTGTATTAAATTGGACCAATCCATGTTCTAGTTATGATTGCAAAAACATTTGAAGTATTATTCATTGTTTTAGGTATTACAATCTTATATTCTATGTTGATTACTGTTTTATTGATTAGTTCTTCACGCCTATATATAGTAACACAATCTATTATTTAGACAGCCTAAATTGAACATTATTGTAAGAACTAAAACTGTAGGAAACTTACAGCCTGAATATACTCCACACTTTATTATTAGCTTTCTCAATAAAGTCATTAATGTCTCCAATATTTCAGACTTCTTTGGTTCGTAACCTTGTCCAATTTTGGTATCTCCACATTCTTGTAAATATTACAACACGAACATAACATGGAATACATCGACCGTAAAGTAGAAGATTACTTTGTTTCGCATTGTTTTTGAAAATATGCCAATAACATGTTTTCAGATGCTGTTTTAATATTATTCCGTGTACAGCAAGCATAGAAATAACTACGAACACTACAAACACAGTTTTTGCTTAGACACATCTAATCTTTGTTTTATTTCCTTAGCAATAGTAAAATCATGTTGGGCTTAGTAAGCGCAAGGTTAAAAGATAAGCGAATACTGGTAATTTCTGCTTCTGAAACCAAAATGTAATAAATGTTTTATTTGGGTGAGTAATTATTTTTAAAATATTTATGTACAAAGTTTCTCATTCTATTTTGACCACTGCTGATACAAAAAAAAATATTTCAAATAAAGGTTGTGTAGTGTTTTAAATTTATTATCGGAATTACATATAGAGGGCGAGGCCAACATTATTAGTGGCATATTTTGCTAAATGAAACCACGGATTATTCTGATTTACAAAGAAAGGTGGCGGTGAAAATGATACAAAATAAAACAATTATAATTCGTTGTTAGCTGCCAATCTGCAAATTATCCCTTAATTGTAACGTCCTACGTTTATAAAGCATTTTCTAACCAGAACAAAAGATATAGAAATAGTATTGTTTCTTAAGCTATTAAAAGCTTTGTATATAGATTATCTCTTAAAAGTTTTTATATTATTATTAAGCAGTAGCAATTTTGAAAACTATTTATCTTCTTTAGGGAGAAGTAAAAATAGAAAATTCAAAACGAAATCATTTATTTTTTACATTATGTGATTGTATAATTCTTATAAAAGAATTAAAGCTTTGCTTTTTGAAAAAAGTTTATCGAGAAAGGCTACATATTTGTACATATCTCGTTCGTTTTCTTGTTTCTTTTTTTTAGTCGTTCTGTTCTAATTGCTGGCACCGTGACTGTTTCTCCCTATAATTTCGACCGTGGCTAGTAGCTTCAATCTTTGCCTGATATGCGGATTTTGCGTACGCTTTTGTGAATAGGGAGCAACTAGCTGAAATGCTAATCACTTCAAGAATTCTAAACTCGGAATGTTCATTGCCTTTGTAAGCGCCATGGAAAATATATGAATTGACAGCGCTTTTGTTAAATATTCAAATATCCTTTAGTAAATACACTCATTATTTATTTCTGGTTTCCCACTTTGCCCCCATTTTAGATAAGAGAATCAGAAACGATGATAGAAAGAACAAAGTAATACAAATAAAATAAAAAAAATCTAGAAGGAAGTTATGGCTTTGAATTTTCAAAAATAAGAAGTTGAGCCAATCTTTATAATTCCAAATTAACAGAGGAAACATATTTGGAACCAATTGTTCCACAAGTACATGCAAACTTTTTTAAGAAATCAATTGGACAATATGATTTAGCAGCAAGGTGGAGCACCAGCGCATTATGCTTTAGCGGTTCTAGAAGATTTAAACAATCAATTGCTCGCTTGGTTTGGGGGCTGGGAGTATTCAATGAGCATCAAACAGCTCCGACTTATCACTACTAGATTGCTTCTTATCGGACTTTTTGAAAGAAGAAGTGAATTGCGATGCCATAAACATTATCAAAGAGGAAATTCATGATGGAATTAATAATTTCAACTAATGACAATGAATTTCCAAGCGAAACAATGAGGTACCAAACAGTAGTTAAAATATTGTCGAAAGACAAAAGTAAGAATGGTTTCTCTTTTACACGAAAACATAGACGCATCCCTAAATTTGAATATTCCCTTTTACATTAATGTTCCTTTTGAAAAATGTTGTTGGCATAAATTCTTTACGAAACAAAATTCCGTCAAATAGAAATTTTCCCTTAATACGAACACTTTTATTATTAATTTGTGAAATAAAATTAAAGAAATTTCTAAAATATCATCAGCAAATGTATGTAGTTCTAAATATATTCCTCATAAACAAATGGAAGATAACGAAATTTATTTAAGGTTAACAAAGATATAGAAAAAATTTATATTATTTATATATATATAATAGATTTAATTAAAGACATTTTCTGTCCAAAATGATAGAACAACTTCGGTGTTTTGTTGGTTTTACGTTTTATGAAAAAAAAGCTTTTTTAACAAACAATATAAATTAGTAAACTTGCTAGTAAGAAAAAAATACTACTTGCAGCAATTCAATAAAATAACAGCTGCTACCGTTAATAAACAAAGAAAAATCAATACATATAGCTAGATTTCATTCAGAGCGCTTATACACTTTTACTGAATGCAGTAGTAACTAGAAGTATTAGGGTAAACTTTTTAATTAGAGATATTTTCCGCTGACTTACTTCGCTGCTTGAAAAACATTCCTGGAGTTACAAGCTTGGATGTGGGATGCGGCAAACTTTCTGTTTGGGAAAGCTTCAAACAATTTTGCTTGTTGTGAAGTAGAAAAGGCGGAGGTTAATCTAAAGTTAGAAACCGGGAACTCAGTTTATTTATTAGAATATGTCTAAAATATTCCTAGAATATTAAATATAGTTAATAATCTATTTAAAAGACGTTTCTAAAAACCTATTCCAATGATGACAATTCATCTACAACGGTTAAATTAATGGAATTTACTGAAGTTGAGTTTAAAATATAATTTTCAACGAGATGCACTGTTGAGTAGGATTCTTGAAGTTTCAAATTTTAATAATATTCTACCGGAGGCCGATCAAATATTTTGTAGGGAAATTGCATTGAGGGATAAAAGCAAAATGTCTTATACTTGTTAACAATGAAATTTTCTATGAAAAAACCATCTCTTCTGAAAGCTAATTCGTTTTGAAATGGCCGAGTGTCTTGAATCGGCGAAACCTCCTACACCCAACAGTTTCAAAGGTGAGAGAATAACCCTTACCAAGTTAAAATCTAATTGATCTATTACTATTCTTTCCGTCGATAAAGGCAACGTTACAGAAGTTCTTGACCACTCGCGATATGTTGACAAAGCAATGGAGTTGTCAGGTGACGCCTATATCTAGAGACCCCAGGCTCATCATAAAATCATTGGGTATTCCTCCTGAAGCCCAGAAACGTCTAATCTCAGGTGAATCCAAATCACCTCGATTGTATGGCTTTCCCGAGATTCACAACCAAGGGATACCTCTCACGCCTATTGTTAGCACTATAGATTGCCTTACCTACCATTTATCCAAGTATGTGGCCAACATCAACAAAAAACACCCGGGGAACGCCCCTTCCCATATACTTAAGTCTGCTCATTTCGTGGAACCTGTCTCCTACATTCACAGAGAACCGAAGGATACATTAGTCAGCTTCGACGTAAAATTGTGGCTAAAGAAGTGGAAGACCGGGAAAGTTAACATATGCCGACAAAAGGTTTAAGAAACCGATTCAAATCTATAAGAGAATTGCAAAATGTAACTAATATAGGGTGTCTCAAAAGTTTTGAAATATTTTATAAGTAGCTATTCCGAACTTCCAACCAACGCTTCCATTGCTGTAATTTAGGAGCTGTTTTTCGGACGCGTTTATTTTAGACAGGGTGACACTAATTGGTCTCCACGAACCTCAGATCTATATTCTTCCTTAAAAGCGCGGTATTCGAAAATGCCTCAGCAACTACTTAAGAGTTCAGGAGGAATATTGAGAGGCAAATTGCTCTTGTATCCTCCGGTCTACTTCGTCGTATATTCACCCATTTGCATGCACAATTTGAAGAGTGCCGGCGATGCAACGGATGTGTTTTTAAGAAATAATTTCATATATGTCTCCTTTCCTATGTTACAAATAAATAAGTTACATGTGTCGTGCATTGTAGTTTATTCCATTTCCAAATATTTGAAATCTTTTAAGACACCCTGTACAATGCCTTCATCGTGCATAATATATCCGCTTAAGGAAGGAAGCAAGAACTAGTAGGTCATGTCGCTGCTCAGAAACCTTTCCTTCCTTATACATATATGTATGCAAGGGAACATAAAGAAAGACTGAAGAAAAATACAACCCCCAATGTGCTCAACCAACTGTTAAAGGCAGAGGTATAGTTCTGTTTTTGTTTAAGGATGCATAACAGCATTTGGTGTCGGTTTTTTCTTTTTAGTCAGAATCACATATCACCTTTTAAAAGAACAGGATAATGATCCCGGCACGAACGTAAGAAGGAAAATCAGAAGAGGATACATTGGAAATAATGCAATAGTCATCTCTTACCTCTCTTAAATTTTAATATAATAACGCACATTTGGGATTATGTGGATAACATTAGTCGAAAGACAGTCAAGGAGTCCCTAAAAATATTTTAAAATATTAAGGCAGAGTGGTATGAGATCTCCAAAAATCTTATTAGTAATATGTAAGCTTTACTAGCAACAAGAATATCTTCTGCAGTACAAGCAAAAAGCAGCCATTGTAAATACTAGGTTATTGTATTTATTTAGTTAGTTGTTTTCTCAACGTTTATAGGTACTTTTTTTAATATGCAGTAACAAAAAAAAAAAAGAAAATGAAAGTATTATTTTAAAGCAAGGCTAAGTACTTCGTACAAAAACTTGGTGTTTATCATTTGAGATTATTCTGCCTCTTTCTTTCATCAGCTATTACCCAAGATTAGCTAAAATTTAATGCGGAAGAATAAAAAAGCGTTCCATTTGGCGAAAACTTTTTGTCCTACATTGTATACACGGTAATTTTTGGGATCTAACATTTAAGACAAAATTACGATTAATTGACGCTGATGTACTGTTTGTCTCTTACAAAAACAATTGAGGCACAAACACGATACACGTGCTGATCAGAATCGTGACTCATTCAGCAATAGCATTCTCGTAGTTAGACAATTAAACTTACATATATCTACATAAATTTTACATAACAAAGCATATAACCCACTCATTCCATTTTGTACGGGCGTAACATCAACACCAATCGATATAACGCAAGAACAAAGGCATGTGGAAGTCGATTTGCTATCGAAATTGGCAAATACGAACTTGAAAATGGAGTTTCTAAATGTAAATTGGGTACATGACCATGATTTTTACGCACAAGACGGGCGTGTCACGTAAATTTCAGTAATCGATTGTTAACAGCAACCTCATCGGAGATCGAAATACCTCCGATAAGCAATGTCGGGGCACTTATTTTGAGGTCGACATTATTAACGTAATACTCGCAATTATTCAAGGTTTATAGAGCGTTGAATATGCTATTTATGCTATTACGTGTACTCACAGCACTCCCGGCGTATTACTATAAAAAATAATTCTGAGTATCTGCCTCATTGTTCTCTTGACAATTCAAAATAAAAAAGCAACACAAACATGCAACTTGTTTGTTGAAGATAGGGCAGTTGACGCGGAATCCTGGCTAAATAAAGAGTAGAAAATAAAGATTTTAAATAACTTTTTTGTTGCTATTTTAATATTTGTGTTATCTTTCGTTATCTTGAGTGAAGTCGCAATGAATCAAAGGTTGATTTAAAATAAAGTCAGTAGTTTAAGCTTATGTATTTTTGGTGAATAAGGATTAGGGTCAGATGCATATCAAATAATCTTCCATGTACGTATGTGCACTACCGCTTATAAGTGTAATCGAACCGCGTAAAATGCATGGATTAATACAAACTGGATTGAGAAAATGCGTTATTATGAACTAAGTAATTATTAAGCATCTGAAAATATAAAATTTATTAAACGAGGGCGTCGTCTTAAGTTTTTTCAAACGAACACTAGATAGAAAAATTTGATAATTAATAACATCTGAACTGAGTAATAATTTATAAGATTCTATAGCGTAAATTAATAACACCAACCACAAATTAAGACAAGAAAATGCTAAAAATTTTCTCACGCATTTGATTATTTTGGAGAAAAGAAGTATCATTATCTATATGCACCTGATTTATCACTATTTAAGTTGTTGTTGGGGTTATTTCCTTCGTTTGGATTTAGTGAACCCGACCTTTCGGCGGACCTTCTGTCGCCTTCGGGGTAGCCCTGATAGAGGATGTTTCTTGTCAAATTCATAACTTTATGGAATTATATGTATCTCTCCCAATTTATCTATTGATTCTACCCAATTTGAATGTTTGGTTTGAGCCAGTGCCTACTATGGCTTGATTCTTCACCGTCAATCCCAATCAATGAGTGAATGAGGTGAATAGAAATTTATTGTTTCTAACCTATATTGAAGCTATACTTGTATGCACAACAGCTTGTTTTATCCTGCGCTGGAGTTGGAGTATTATTGTTTACTGCGAAGTGGTTGTCTAACCTACCCTGTTCCGTATGGAGGCCGTGCACTCCCGGATTAATAGGGGCCAGATTTCTTTGATTTCTATGCTAGGACTGGTAATCGTATATTATACATGAGTTCTTGTTCTGGTTTGGCGGTTTTCTTTTTCTAGGATAGATGCGTTATCGCATCCTATTCAATGGTGAATAAGGAAATACCAAATAATTGCAAGTAATAAGACTTTTAATAGAATAATATTCATTGCTTATTAATGAATATTAGCATTTCGAAAATCTGGGATTAGAAGTCTGTACTTAAAGTCTCTATTCTTACCTCTATTACTCAACTTCTTCAGTGTGTTAATGTTGTTATTTGAGCGTTTATTATATTGTGCAAGTTACTATTGAGTATGCCACAAAGAAAAGAAATAAACCTCGAAACTAGTACCAGAATTTGCGCTTTGAACGAAATCAATTTGGTCGAAATCGGTCGGAATGTGGTCTTCAAATTGGACATCAAATAGGAGAGTTTCTGAGTATCGTGTGCGCCATACAGTTAAAAGATTAAATAACATCAACAGCATCGCCACAGAATTCGGTGGATGTTACCGTCAATAAGCCTATCAATGAAACGCCACTTGGTAGAAGCAGGTTTAAAATGACGAAAAACCGTTCAGAAACCGCGCTTAACGAGTGCTCATAAAAAGAAAACGCTCCAAACAATATTACTAAATAACGTTTGCTTCTCTAAGAGTGCGATTAAAAAAGATATAAATTCTTTAGCGTCAATTCGAATTAATAACATTTTCCTTCTTTTCAGTTTTCAGTTAAGCAATGTTTTTTTTTAAGTTAAAATTAAATGTAAAAAATCCTAATCCTTCTAGTAATGCACACCGACTCAATATTTAAAATACAAGCATAAGCACATAAATAAATACTACTTTCTTTTATTGCGACCCTTGAGAAATTAAAATAAATCTATAAAAAATAATTACAAGTTATTAATAAACCGTCACCTGTCCTTTCGTATAAATATTACCTCTAGACTAATTTATTTTTGTTTTGTTAGTGTTGTTAGCAAGTTGTACTTACAAGAACTATTAGACAGAAATGCAACTCACAATTTACACAAAAAAAAATCAATTTAAGAGTGCAATGCAATTACAAATTGTTTCCTACGTGTTCCTTACACTATAATTATGGTTAAACCTTTGCTAAAATAGTAGATATAATGCTTTTCATGGAAGTAATTAAATTTCTTGCATAAAACGGATTTATAGATACGGCGATTACGTAAAATCTTAAATATATTTTGCACAAGTTATGATTTAAAATAATAAGTAATTAAGTATCTTACCCAATCTGCCTTGAACCACTTTTATCTTTAGCTATACTTAGAGTGTGTGTGGAATGTTCTGTAATCAACTAGTTTTACCTGAAACAAGAAAAAAAAACAGAGTTGTTTAAAGCAATAGGCACACGTACACTAGCGTCCTGGAAAATTTAATAAGTTTTATTGCATTCAACGGTTATCATCTTAATATACATTTGTCTTAAGCACACCTGCAATTTAAATAAGCGAGGTATTAGAAGAAACAAATTTAATTACACATTTTACAATCGACTCCTCTTATCGATGGGACCAAGCAGGTGAAGATTTTATGGCATCCCCTCTCTCTCTTAGGGGCTTGACCATTTAGAATGTGATTGTAGCTTTTGTTTAAATATTGTTGCGATAGCGGTACTGCAAGGCAATAACATTGTTCTAAATTCCCTCTGGTTAACCAATAGGTATTGGTAAACGATTCAGCCCAACAACTTTGCATGAGGAAGGTTATTGCAGCAGGAAAATCGATGAAAAATTGAATCCGTTGACTATAAAATATACCATTCGACGATATCAACAAACGGGCAATTTGGAAGCTTGTGACCGTCCAGGTCCATCGCGAATAACCACTCCGGCAATTAATAAGAAATCGCAGAGGAACTGCATTAGAAATAGCGAGTGAATTCAATTGCGGACCACTGTTAAACGCCGGGTAGCAGAAGGAAATTTACACGGTGCACGGTAAAACAAAAGCCATTACTACGTCAAGGCCGATTGAAAAGGCTGCACTGGGCCCGAGCACATCGAAAGTGGACGGTAGAACAGTGGAAAATGTTTTATGAACCGAATAATCAATATTTAAAGTATTCGGTTAAAGCAGGAATGTCTTTGCTTCCCCAGTGCGTTGTACCAATAATAAAATACGGTGGCGGTTCAGTTATAGTTTGGGGTTGCTTTTCTTACTCCGGAACAAAAATGCTACACCAAATCGAAGAGATAATGCAAAAAGAGGACTACCGTTAAAGATTCCTTCTGGCCAGCGAGTAATCTCTAACAATTTTACTTTTATGCACAACAACAATCCGAAGCATACAGCCCGAATATGTACACGTTATCTGAATGAGCAAAAAGAAGCGAATATTTTATAAATTATGACGTGGCCACCGCAGAATTCCAATCTCGACGCTACTGAGCTACTGTGGAATCAGCTCGATAGAAGAGAGTCCGAATTGTTGGTCCTACTTTCAAGGAGTGCGAGTTCCCAAAAACTTATTCTAGGTTGGTACATTTTCAAACCATAACATTTTATATTTGTTAGGCATCAAATGTTAAGATTGATACCCAATAAAAACATCGGTACTGTAACACTCTGTACGTATAGTACGTGTACATATTATGTATACTCATTTAACAAAAATTTGATTTTATCATTACATTTCTTGTATAAAACCTCAACTCTCCATAAACATGCATATCCATCGCGGTCAAGAAATGCGTCTTGCCTTTTATAATGGCGTCGTCCTGGTTTCTAGTTCTGAAGATAATTGTAACTTCTTTACATAAAGCTTCAACTATATTATTTCCGCTAGTATTCAGGGACGCTTGCCAACGCATGAGATATCACGATTTCAGATTATGTCTCATCAATGGTGTTTCGGTTCAAGCCGGCTTTATTGGAAATGCAGCGTTTTGTTATTGATTTGCTGACGTTTGAAGTGGGCGTTGTGCAGTAAGTATGTAATGGTATGGATTGTACACGTCTGTCTTAACGTATGATGTATTGTGTACGATTCCATAGTCAATTCCAGGAAATAAATTAATTGTAGGACAACAGCAGCAAAATTAAAAAAACTGCGGTGCTACTTCGGTAAATGGTATCAGATTTTTCTATAAGAAATAAAGGAAATAGAAATAATACATTCCCATAAACGTGTTGTATTTAAACTATTAAAATAATGTGAAATAAAAAAATCAATAAAACGTTATGTGATAACTTCAATTACATATACTGTATCTTTAATTGCCCTTTTTGGTGTATGGAAGACGATGAGATGACTTTTTTATTTATATTACAATATTAGTGACGCGACAAATAAAGGATTGTTTAATAGCAATGGTAGGATTTTCAATTTCGTTCTTTCAAAATGACATCAGGATAAAATGATTTTCCAATCATATATTAACTAAGAATTCAAGACAGATGCGAAGCAATGGGTGCAGTGGGAGACTATCCACACGCACGATCACATTCCGTTATATATAAGTATCTCTTTCTAGCATGTACACGATTCGCGTGAAAATTCTGTCGTATCTGTAAAAGTCGTAACCGGCTGTAACCCGAGCTTCGTATCCGGGAACACCTTTCCGTTTTAGAAACAAAAATCCATCCAAATTTTCTTTCGTAACCTGAAAATTCCGTAACAAGATGATAAATTGAGATACCACTGCCTAGCTTTAAATGTTTGTGTCAATTCTATTTACTACTTTGGAATTTAGAGCATGAAGTCCCTTTTCCGGTCTTCCGGGCTGCTTGTGATTTGCTAGGATTTGAAATAATGCTAATAATTCTACAGAATACGGACTTCTTACAGCCCATCTTCGACCTCCAGCAAGGAATCAAGAGTAATTAAAACGGCTTTCAAAGTGATTTATGTAAAAAGGGATGGATTTCCACGTATATAACATTACCAAAATGAATAGAGTCGCAGGAAAATTCTACATGGTGTATGTTTTAGTAAAGTTATCATGGTTACTAAACATTGTTGAATTTATTTCCATGAATATCTTGTAATATCATGTAACACATGATAATTATTTCAAGTACTTCTTTCAACCTTTGTTTTCATCGTATTTCCTCATAAACAGATTACTTCTAACTTTATTCAGATCAGAAATTGGCCAAGAATAAAGTTTCAAAGCAATCAATTGTTGAGAAACTTCGGTCCACAACGAAAAACCAAATGGATATTAGAAAAAATCCAACACTATTGAATATCTGTACAAATGATGTATTTGTAGAAATAATTCGACGAATGGAATTCTAATAACCAACCGGTCTTGCATTAAATCGGGGAATCAATTCCTTTGTGTTGAAAGAGTTTGGAGCATCTGATCCAATATTGGAACAATGGTTCATTGAAGGACAGGAGCCTTGTGCATCGATAGAAGAACAGGAATTACCTACCAGAGTGTCTAAGCATATAATTATGTACAAGAGGGTATTATTACTCAGTATCTCCTGACGAACTATCGGTACTATCAAAAGGTTCTAATTTCGCTCCAGTTGCCAAACATATCCCCACAGAAGACATTATCACTGGAGTAGAGAGTGTTCTTGTTAAGCTTTCTGGCCACCTAAGCCAAAAGAGTATCATTCCTAGAGACCGTAAGTCATCCAAATTCTACGGTCTGCATAAGATCGACAAGCTGAATCACGAGGTTTGACAGAGCGTCCCGTTTCGCCGATATACACCAAACCACACGACCAAGGTATTCCTTAAACATTCTAAGAATGTCAATAGGGACACAGGTTAACCCCTTGCAGACATATAGAAATCCATCATCCGTAACGACTCATCCTCGCCCAACCGTGACCGTCACACCCAACCAATCAATGACAGGCCCCACCCCACCCCCGGCATAAAAGCGTGCTACTCCCCTCGTTCTCCGCAGTTGATTTTCGCCACTGGGATGGTTCACATGCTGAGTTACCGTGATCAACTGATTCCCGCCCAGTTAGTTTCGCCTCTGGCATGGTTTACAAATCGAGTTACTGTGCTAACTGTTGCCTACCAACTTTCCCTCTTCTGAAGAAGTCCCATACGACTGTGGGCGAAACGTCGAGTTTTTATTTTAACCAACACGGTTCAAACCCGGAACACGTTTAGTTTCAAATTAAGGCAAAAAATACAATTTCTAGATTATTTATGTACGAAAAAATAAAGAAAAGTAAAAGAATTAGAATTAGTGTTCAGATAAATTTAACAGATGTGAAACGATTCAGTTAGGTACACTTACTTAGTGAAAATGCAAAATAGGTTTTAAGTTCTTCACACCAGAATGTTTAAAGGAAGCAATTGAGGATCATGACTGTAACCAAGAGCAGCGTACAATTATTCTATATTTACAAGGGAGCCTCAGCAATGGAAGATTGTCGGATTTCAAATCTATTTAATCGTGAATCATGTGGTAATGATAAATTACGTTGCATTTTCTTTGTAAACCAGTTATTCAATCACTCTCTACTCACGTACACTAGAACTACGCTCGAACTACTTCTGAACTTTTTTCAAGCTATTCCTAAGCTGTTCTTGAACCATTCTACGGCAATAACTAGTTTTGAGCGAATCAGCTAAAGAGTATTAAGTAGATACTTAAATTCTCGTAGAAACAAATTAACCTATTTATATTTTTATTCAGTAGTCGTAACATTAATTTTTTCATTCAATCAACAAGTATTGTTTCGTCCAGATCTATTCAAAATTATAAATTTGCTTACATCTATGAAACTATGTCTAAATTTAAAATGGTCCGTCCACAGCGAAGTAATGTCGTAAATTCTACATGAAAATTGGCGATACAAACAAATTAGACTACAGAAGAATGCTGTTATATACGGTGTTAAAGATTTATGTTGTACTATATACGTAAACCTGAACTGTTTCCTTTGAGTTTGTATATTTTTTGAAACGTAAATACATATTTCTTCAACATAAGGAACCGGAAAACATTTCCACAGAAAAGAGCCGTCTATACATACATATCAGATAAAGCTGTCACTGGAAATATTCCAATTTCTTTTCTATTCGAATATCCAAACATAAAAAGAACTGGATAATTCGAAATACCTTTTTCCCTACAAACTATAAATAGCAGGATTACCTTCTTCCACAACGCATTAAAGACTTTTATTTATCTACGACGGTAATCTAAGAATACCCGAAAACGGTCAGGAGATTACTATTAATGGTATATACACTACTGTCCGTTGAAGTTTGACCATGTAAAAAAAGTTCAAAAAGTTAAAAAGTAAAAGGCAAGTAATCCCAAAAAATAAATTTATTACTGTAAAGGGTAATAACTACCAAAACCTAACGCAACATTATTTTTTAATTATTTCATTATTGAGGAAATTCTCGTAAAAAAAGCCATCCTTTGCATTGAGAACTGCTCAAGAACAACTCATGGCATCCTTTCGATTAAGTTTCTTAGTGTATGGTTCCATACTTGTCGGAGAACATTCCAGAGTTGTTTCTTGCAAGTAGAATTGTTGAATGCAATAAAACTAATTAAATTAAGACATTGTGAAAGTTTTCTTCTTGGCCAAACTTCGAAGGACGGTAGTGCACACACGCATTCCTCGGCGTAGGCGACCTTAACCTTTGCTGGACAAGTGAAGCGGAACATTAATTCACACATTGAACGACAGATATGACGTCATAAACTTATATTATCCACGTAGTTAATGTTTTCGTATAATCTGAAATGTCCGAGCGATTCAACGGGAAGGTTAGCGTCCCATCATAAACGAAGTAGCATCGTTTGTTAAAGGCAAAGTGCAAATCTGGCGGGCTTATTACCGAGCTTGTATTAGCTTTAGCGTTAATAGTCGACAAACTTTATAATTGAGCGGTGGTTGAGACTAGTTAGGGATGTATGTGTGTATGTAATTGAAGCTGCTTCCGGTAAAGTTTTGTTGTGAGTTTTAGTCTTTATGGTAATAAGCTATGGATATGAATGGGTAGTATTTCCTTTAAATTTATTTAGGAATAAAGGTATTCACAACGAAGTGTTTTATGTTAATTGTTTTCAAATGGCTTCAATAGCAATAGTGAAACTTTATAATAACGTTCACCTTGATATTTTTCCAAAGTAAAATTTTAGAGGGTTTAATTAGAGCTTTCTATTGTTCAAATTGTTACATTTGATTATTATATGGAATTATATTCAACAATTTTGGTCAAACAAATGTTCAAAAGGGTCTAATAGGTATTATGTATAGCATGACAAGCATATTTTGTTGCTAATTTGCTGCCCAAGAATTGATTTTGTTGCTGCAAATGGTTTTGAGAAACGATGGTTAGGCTGATATGTTAAGCCAGGGCAGACACTTGCTGTAACATTCGATTATATTTGATAATTACTGCGAGTTAAAGAGTTACATAAAAATTTAAATTATTGTGTTTGCATTGTAGCGGTAGCCTACTAGATAGGGTGCACGCTTTCGAAGTGAAGAGTTGAGGGTTCTGTTTCCCATCAGGTTCAACATCTTTCAGCATTCCCTTTGACTTGGAATGAATATGTCCAAATAATAACCGCAAATCTGCATGCTAACCGCTTAACTAGATGGCTATCATTATTATTAAAATGCCAAAACGAAATGCAATTACCACCCGTATACAACAAGTGGGTAAACGATTTAAATTATTTTTTGCTATATGAATTTGTACGATTCACTACAAAATACTTTGAAAACTATTGGAAACAATGTTTAGTCATTCGATGTTATATTTTGGTCATTTGTATGTTTCTACAAATAAAATGAGCAAATCAAATTCATTACACAGATGGTGCAAAAATGTGCACCGAGGTGCGCAGAAACCTGCTGCTGCAAACCACTAATTGAAGAGACATGTAGTCTGGACAAATAATGCGACAATTTTTTAACCAGAAACAATGCTATCGATGCGGGTGTCGCAATGTTCCTAAGCAAAAGTACAATAATTTTGACAGTCAGGCTGCATTGCAAGCTCTCGAGGCCAGGAAAACATTCTTCACGCCCGTAGCTTCAGAAACAATGTCAATAGGATGGATGGAAATAATAAAATGGTATTGTATCTTGGTCGCATTGATGGTAACGAGGTGGCAAACATTCTTGCCAGAACGGGAATTGAGTACATTCCGCTGGCTGAGAAACCTTCAGTTCGTCTGCCAAAAAGCACGTTAGACATTGGTCGAACTAGATTTCTTGCGAATCTAGTTTAGTTCATGTGACACAGATCTCGAAAGTTTATACAACTTGACAAAAGGTCCAGAATTGTAACAGCAATTCTTACCGCTCTTGTTCCATTAAGGAACCACCTATATAGAAAGGCTCTCGCTCGAGAGGACGAGCGACGTCTGTGCTTGGAGGAGGAAGAAATAATAGAGCACCTATTTTGCTATTAGCCCCAGTCTGTAAAATTAGTTTGTTTGATGGAGTTTTTATAACACTTGATAATTTAGAAGGATAGGCTAAGCCCATGAGTATTACTTAACTGTTTCACAGAAACGCAGCCTAGCATTGCTTAAGGCTCAGGGACAATTTTTTTTAGTTAAATTTAATCAACCTCATTTGTTGCAGAATAATTTTACTTAAAATGAGTTATTTTTTTTAAATCTTACTTTTCATTTTAATTAGCAGTATTTTTGTAGCTGTACGACTGATCTAGAATAATTCATAAAGGGCGCTTGGAGAGAAGTACCTACGTATCTCTTTGGCAAGCGATATTAGAGAGCCTATTTTTAAAGAGATCTTTAATTTTAAGGGTAGTTTACGGATGTTTGAACTCTCAAAAGTAAAGAACCGGCTTGCCTTTGGGGTTTTCCAAATCAGTCGATTCTAGTATGGAGGATTAGCTCAATAATGGTTTCAAACTTGAATTTTACGTTTATACATTTGGATATGTTCGCATTAGTGCCCTACAAGGATCAGTCCTTGGACCTACGCTTTTTCTAACTTATTTTAATGAGATTCGGCTTCGGAATGTTCTAATACAAAATTAATCATATATACACGACGTCAGCACTATCACAGTAGAAACTGTGTTAATGAGACATTCTCAAAGGTAAAGAATGAGACTAGTTTAATAGAGGTTTAGATAACAATTAATAACCTTGTTTTAAATGAGGAAAAAGTTTCATGGCTCTATTTTCTTTTTTTGTATCCGGCCAAGGTAAAATTTAGAGCAGCTACCGTAGGGTTTTCATTCAGGAACGTGAACGAAATTATTAATCTAATCGTTGTAATTGATCTTCTTTCGAAATGGTCAGGCTACTCTGATCAAGAGTGCATTAAATTTCTCTTGTAATCGTAAAGTCTTAAATAATTTTTCTATTATTCTAATTCTAAACTATTCATTAGGGATTCATTGAAGACCACGCTCAGACTCGTATGGTTTGTTACTTAAAATTTTAACAATGTTCTAAATTCATAAAGGGCAAACCATACTTCAGCATTCTTACTGATGACATCTGAGAAATCTAGCAAGAACAAATTTTTGTATTGAAAACAGTATCTTACATGTAAGAAACAACATCCTGCTATTTTATATGTGTAGTGTAAGACACACGTATCCATAGTTTTTTTGGTATGGTTTATGGTCACACTAATGCCACAAGATAATTTACTATTACATCATCCTACATATATGACTATTAAAATTCCATAACATAATTACACGACAACGTCTCACACAAGCTTATCAAGTGTATCATATAGTCCAGACGTCCTCATTCATCAATCACTTCAATTAATACACAAGAACGGGAGGAGCTTGGTTTTATAAACACGCATCTCGCCCGAAAAACTCTAGTCCACCTTGTTTCAATTTCGATTCATCTTTCAAGTACGCTCATCAATCTCGGATGCTTATTCGAGTCTCTTACTGTGAATATAGAGATGTATCTACGTTACGTATGTACATACACACGTACACATTTGTATGTGAAGAGTTCTCTATCTCTAGCAAGAAAAAGAACGGGAATTTAAAAATAGCCGTGGGCAACAAGTTTTCGTGAGCATAGCTTCCTGGAGAATTGATATCCGCTAATGTCGAGTATGACTCAATAATAAACATACAATGAAAATGTTATTATTAGCTGTTTATTACTACGTTCAGTTGATGTGCTGAAATTTTCAAATAGTTTCAGATAGTAGTAATAGAACAGAATTCTGTACGTTAACGTCAAACGTTATTTCAATGTTCAATCGTTTATCTAATGAGAAAATATACTAAATAGTGCGTTATAAGTGGAGATGTAGACCTAATAAGAACTAAAGATAGTTGAAGTAAAGGGAACAAATTAAAATAATGTATTATCAACAACAAAAAAAAAACAAAAACGTGCTATTAAGCAACAACTAAGAATGAAAAATTAATAGAACAAAGAAAACAAACAAAACAAAAGGTTCACATACGCCGCAGCTACAGAAAAACAAATATTCTAAATTAAAAATTTTCTAACAGAATAAAAATAGTGTTTGTGCATGTCTCTCGCAATGGTTTACAGTGTCTTTGCCTGGATTTGGTGTCCTGCTAAAAATTCTAGCATTGAAAGTATTGGTGAAATGCAGTGCGCACATTGGTACTAGAAGACTCACTTCGTACCAGCAGTTTCTCCCCATAGCAAGATGTACAGATTGCAATCCAGACTGAATATCAGGCGAATATAAGGCTATAGCTGTTTGGATATCCGCAGACTTGGATAACGAAACGAGTTTGTGATGTGTTTTTGCGGATATTTTCTTTGTTTATTCGTTGCAACGAGCATTCCATGACAATGTGTCTTCGATGGTAATTCACAAAAATTTGATCTGGTTACAATTCGTTGTTCTTTGTTGGGTACAACGTACCATAAATTTAGTTTTCTCCATGTTAAGAGACAGTTTATTTTCATTAAAGCAGCTCCAGGAAAGCAGCTAAAAGATCAGTCTACGAGAATCAACACATAGCGTTATGTATATATTTAATTAAACTACATCGTCGACATACAGACTAAGAAGGACTGGTTCCAAAACCGAGCCTTACTAAACACCTGAAGATGTTCAGAATTGAAAAACTTCTGGAATTAGTGTACTTCATCTGCAGAAATTATATCCTACCCAGAAGATAAGATGAAAACCATTAGCTTGCCTTTTACAACATACGATTCCAGCTTTCTTACCCAGACATTGCGGTAAACGTAGTAGGTGCTTTTTTCATTTCAATATACGCCAGGACATTATAGAATTGTAGTAAAGTAGTTGACGTTGAATAATTTTTCTTGAAGCCGTGCTGATAATTTGAAACTACTTCATAATTATTTAAGAAAGAATTCAATGTGTTCAAGATACGATATTTCATTATTTTCGCTATAGCAGATGTTCTATATATAGCGCTATTGGTCTATAATTAGCTACATCCGGATCGATTCTTTTTTTATGAAAACCGCCGTTTTCAATATTCTACGGAATATGCCAATAATGAGGTACGTACGAGTATTTCTACCAGATATATCCTAAACTTTTTACTTATGATACGAGCGAAATCATTAGAACCAACAGAGTACTTTGTTTTTTCATCTACCAATGATCGCAAATAGTTCATTTGATGAAATAGGAACAAAGTATGTATGGATCTCAGAGCATTTAGGTGAAAACAGATCCATTATGCGCCTCTTCTATACTGGGGAGCCCTTTTGGTGGACAACCAATCCATTGCTTTGGCATAGGTTACGACATTGTCCAGAGAAATCCTCCTGATGGTGGCAAGGAGTAGACGCTTCTCTCTCTTATCTCGAGCGTAGTGGACCCTTCGGGTCTTCAGTTATTCAACCCTGAGGAGGTGCTTATTTAGCTGGCAAGGTCGAATCGGGTTCCCAGTCTCAGGTATCTTACTGCTGCTTTCTTGTTCAGTTCATGACAGTTATGATCTTCTTTAAAGGATTTTGGGCCGCTAATCGTCATATTCAAACTCTTCCTAGCCAATCTGGCCGCTTTTTCATCGCGAAGCTTTCCATTCTGGCCTCTCAGCCATATTATATTGAAGTTTTTTTGTTTCAGGGACTAAGAAGATTGGTAGTCTAGTATTGGTTTCTCTGTTATTGATATATTTATTGCTGATACTACTCCGTCTCTAGCGAATCTAATTAATAGATGGGAAAGGTCTCGTACTGGGAGAAACTAACAGGACAAGGTCATGTGAAGATATTATGTATAATAAGAGGTATCCAAGACACCGTGTACAAACCACAAACACATTAATTTGAGTTGTTGAAACACTAACAATAACTCTATCCAGATTGCTGTACCTGCATCACAATTCTTTTACAACTTTTTTTTTGTGATTATGAGAGCTCCCAGGAGCTTCAATTTTCTGTGATTTTTTCACAAGCTCTAAATGAGATTGAAGAATTGATTGAATAAGTTAAATTATTAGAATGTAATTCAATATTAGAATCTTCGTTGCTACAAGATATATCAATAAAAACAAGGCTATATAAGAAAACAAATATATCTTAAAATCTCTAAATCTCTAAGTGGTATTTGTACAACAAAACCTAATAACTTAACTTTACAGTTGCGGCATCAATTACGTTAAGAGTACATAAATAGGCAAAAGCTACAGGCATATGCTCTACTAGTTGGAATTTTAGGTCAAACAAATAGGTGAAGGCACTAGACTAGCATACTCAAAACAAGCATGGGGAAAATCTTTCAGCGGAATCATAAACTTGTTTTGTTTTAAGGCACCAAAGAAAAAAGTACACCTAGTTCGAGGTTCATGTACCAATCTTAATCTTTCACGTTCCTTCCTGAAACTTGGCATTTATTGTTCTATGTCGGTAAGTTTTATAGCTGTTTACTTTTACGTTTATAAGGCATATAACCTTATACTTTTAGATCTAATCGAAATGAAATAACATTCATGGATATATGAAACCGTATACTTCGCTTAATGATGTTTAGGATTTCAGGCGTTTATTAACAAAGGCCGCTTGGAAATTCTTCATATATAATCTAATACGTCGGCATTTTCCCTCTTATGTAATTGCTTTTTAAGGAAACGGCGTGTGAATAAATCATACCGCTCACAATGATAAATTTCCGTGTCATAAGTTACCTCAATTATTCCGTCAGAGGCAATTTATCAATGAGTAGAAAAAAAAGTACCGTGAAATTAGGATGTGTAAACACCTTGGTGTAAAATAAATTGTCTATAAATGCTTTTGTTTGCTTTTTATTCCGCCAACTGTATGTTAATGACATTATAATTTGTATTTCCTTTTAGAAAGCTTTTTCAATTTACAAAGAAACTAAAAATGAAAGTCGTTTAAACTTCGTTTAAATCGTCACGTATAAATTAAAAATATTCTCCACTATGCATCCATTTAAGCTTTAACTATCGTCGATTAAATCGCCAATCGGAAAAACAAGTAACAGTGTTGTTGAAGTACAGGGAGCCAGATGTATGTGTTTGTGGTCACAAACTTACGAGCTAAAATTATTAAGATGATTATATGTAAAATTGGTTAAATTGGATTATTGCTCCAAAAGAAGTTTTCATGTAAATATCGCGTTTCTATCAAACTGATCCTTTCCTGCACGAGTCGTTTTTGCTATATCATAAAATAATGCCAACATTTATTCTGCAATGAACATAAATGATATTGCACGAAAGTATCGGCACACTACGCACCATACATTTCAACTTTAGACCATTCGGTCTGCGACTGAAAATGAGAATCGACGTATTCTCGAAATAGCTGTCCTGCATTAATTAATTAAATTTGTGCGGTGCGGAGTGTGCCGAAAGTTTTGCATTGTTTTCCATATGATAGATGATATTTTTGAGTACGTAATTAATAACCAATATTACTTGGTAACTAATTATAACTACCAGATATTTTACTAATAATCACTTTTAAGAGTTTCTACTTAAATAAAAAAAAAATAGATTAATATAGTTCCTAAAGGTTAAAAAAGGAAAAAATAGATAATTCCTAAATTATGCAAATTTTGTTGCTAGTTCCGTTTGATTATTACATCAAATGGCAAAAATTATAATATTTTACTAATTATTAGCAAAAACCTTATTGAAAAATTATGCATGTGGATCTTTGTAGGCGAAAATTGGGTGTTAAACTGCATGGAATACGATATTTGGCTGTAATTTGTTGTACATTTTTCTTTTTACTACTACTGTACTTTGTACGTAAATATTAACACATTATTCGCTATTGTTCCATTTTCACGACACTCAAAAAATCAAAAAAAATTAATCTGTGCTTCTCTTGGTACCTAGCCTTATTGTAAATGATAGTTTAATTATTACTTTAACATTTCAATTGGCATGTTATTTGTTTATTAATTTGTTTATTTTTAGAAGAAAAGATTTTAAATATTTTTTTGTATAATTTTTTTGGGAAGTTGGTGGAAGTATAAAGAACACGCGCTCAACAACACCTTTCTCCGCCAATATCCCAAAAATGGAAACCTTCTTTTAACTTTAACATTCTTAAATTCTAGTTTATGGTAATTATGTGAAAGAAATACCAAATATCTCATCTAATCATCTCAATCTCATAGTTACGGCAATTAGTAGGTTAGCAATAATAGCAAACATCCTTTTTAAAGTCCCTTTTAAAGTCAGTAACAGAGTAACTTTCCAATGGTGTCGGAATCACAAGGTTTACTGTCAATATTACTTTTATTAATCAGTTGCTATTTCCTTTTTTGCATTGATATTACTCATAAAAAGAAAAATATTTGTTTGATAAAAGTGATGAATGTTGAATTCCAATCTACTGTTGAGCGATTTAGCAAAACATTTAGTTTTGTAATTTGCTTATTTATTTATTATAATGTTTGTAGTATCGAAAATTACAAGTAAAAAAATATTTTCTACATTAAAAATTTATTTTATGGAACATATAGACAACATTAATTTAGATAATAATGACTAACTATGATGTCTTTAGAAACATCATTATATACAAGCATACCAATTGATTTAGCAACTGAAACAGTCAAAGATAAATGGCAAGAAATTGAACACTTTATAAAACTCCCTTTGCATGAATTTATAGAAGCACTGAAACTAACATTTTCAAAGTAGACAAACATTTTACAAACAGATAAAGGTGTAGAAAAAGATTACTTTTGTCCATCGAAACGTTAGACTCAACATATTATAGTAATTAAAGAAAATAGGCAACTACGCTCAAGAGCTTTATTTTCCCAGTAAATTATATTACAACAATATATAACATTCTCGGAATTGTACTATGCTCAAATTTTCACAATTTTTTTGATTTAAAGGCATGCGAGTATCCTTACATAATATGTTTCCAAGTTTTTGCACTGTATTGGGCGTTACTTACTGTGCTACATCATCTTGTAGGCTTCAATTCCTGATTCTTCCTTAATACTTCCAGATAAAAATATGCAATGCATAAGCCTCACTACGCCAAACTGTCTGATGGTTTTCACATTTCAATGGACATCACGCGATACGCGCAGTTTGTTTTTTCCTTTCTCGTTTGTAGCATTAATAATTTATTAAGCAAACGCATATATTGTTGACATCAGTAACTAGAAGAATGTAGTGGGTACGTGAGATGAATGGCAGATATTCGTTACAATGGAGCGGGAAAAATTAATTTTATGGCAAGAGTTCAAGAGAAGCTTGAAGGAATTCCTTAATTAAAAGTCAAATCGCCATCATAACTTACTTGCCAAATAAAGAGTTTTGCGGTAAGAAGAATGCTCTAAACTTTGGTCTACACGTATTAAAACCATTTAATGGCTCTCGTCTTTTTAAATTCCCAAAAACGGGTTCTACGCGAACACAATTATTTTAATAACTGCGGTGAATACCCGAATGCAATCCGACACGTTTCGCAGTATACATTTGAAATTAAATTAATTTTAAATATTCATTATGTACCTTATCTTTTTAATTAAGAAAAAAAAAATCAAAAAGCATCAACGATAAAAGCGGATTAGTAGCGAGTTTATAGTGATATTATTTTAATAAGGGTGGCGTTTAAGAGAAGAAGGGATTCAATTACTTTCGGAACTGCCTTTGTTCTCTTGTGACGAAATGGGGTTTCGAGATGCCACACTCGTTCTTTGGTACGTGTTAACTTACGATGGGTAGATCCTTTATATTTTTCTTGCGGTTATACTCTTAGTAGACGTAATATAGACTCATGTTCTGTTTCTTTAAAAAGAAATATTTCAATGTGATAGAAGCGATTTCAATAAATAATAGAAAAGAGTTAGACATTTTTCAAAACTGGATTAGAGGAATAACAATAGGAGATAAAAATAAAAAAGCACATGAGTAGACAAAGACTCTAGGGTATCTAATGGAAAGCGTCGAGATCTTACAAATTGAATGTGGATATGAGAAGACTTAATTGCCAAAATGTGAAATGTTCTGATTAAAACAATAAAAGAGAACAGTAATCGTAGCAAGTTTATGTATTTGTGGAATCGTGGAAAAAGAACAATACTGGTGCGCAGAAATCAAAGAGAAGTTAGATACTTGTACCAATACTGGTTTAATGAGGAGGTCGTCCCATTGAGGAGGCTGAGGATGTTATGCACAATAGAGTTCATGATATCGTGTTAGCAGACCGCCAGGTGAAGATTAGAGAGATTGCTAATATGGTAACATCTCCACTGAACGCGTGCAAAACATCTTTTACGAAGAATTGAGTATGAGGTTATTGGCCGCTGCTGACGATTGATTAAAAACGGAATCGCGTGGTAGCTTCAATATAGGATATGTTTAAGCGCAATACGAGCGAATTCCTGCTGCGTTATGTGATTGCAAATGAGATATGGGTACATTACCACAAGCCAGAAACCAAAGGTCAGTCGGCAAAATGAATTTCTCCTGGCGAACGTGCACCAAAGAAGACGGGGTCGATTCCATCAGCCGGAAAAGTTATGGCGGTAATTTTTTACAAATTTCAATTGATTATTCGGTGAGAGGAGGAACAATCACGATTCGTCACGGACTCTTCCACAATTGTAACTGCAAAATGACTACAGTTGCGGTATGAAGTGCTGTCTCACCTACCACATTCGCTAGATTTGGCCCCCTGTGACTTAATTAAAAAATGACTCGCTGAAGAACGATTCACGTAATTGCTGAGATAGAGGCCTATTTTGCAGAGTTCAACAAATGGATGGCTTCAAAAAATTGGAAAATGGCTGGACTAAGTGTATAGAGCTAAACGGAGATTACGTCGAGAAATCAATTTACTGAATGCAAAACAATTGCGTTGGCATCCTTAATACAGGTATTTTCACAATTAAATCGTTTTGTGGTAATATATTCTCTTTTCCGTATGAAGGCCAATATTTTCAAAATACCAATTGAAGTTACGGCAACTCGGTCTTAAATTTTGTTCTAGAACTAAAATAAATGAACAAATTACGCAAAACAAATTTTGGTGCTGTAACGTGTTGGGAGATTTTCGAAATGTTTATAACGTTAATGGTAAAACAATCAGCCTGCAGTTGATTTGTTCTGTACTTCTTTATGTTATAATATTTAATCTGTTTTACTTGTAGTGAAAAATAAATCATAGCTACAAGCAAACTCACCGTCGGTTGTAAGCCTGCAGAAACGAGTTGCGCTTCACGAAATCAGCAGAGACTACAGACTTGTGTTTATTCGTCTCATGAGAATGGGTTCGTGTTGCCTACTGGTTTCCCCGAGAGTCGACAAAGTACGAGTCTGTCTAGTCTCTGCTAATTTCGTGAATCGCACGGAAACTGTACTCGTTTCTGCAGGCTTAGCCGGTTCCCACTAAAAACTACCGCACCTTTTAAAGGTGCAACACAGAAAACGGGAATTGCCGGAATTTTTAGGTTTAAAGATAAAGATCAAAGCGAGATTTACACGTTGGGGAAATGCAGATTGTAACGGTACCTGTTTGGATGAACAAAATGTTTTACAACATTTATTGCGAGAGAGTTCTGAGTTCCCTAAAATATGATAAATGTCGGCATGCCCATGAACGAGATTTTATAAGCCGAAAACATAAAACGACCATAAACCTGCAGCTGTTTTATTTTCGTAATATTTAATTTAATCAAGAAAATCTCTGAATGATTCTAATACAAATTAAGTAAAAAAATTTAAACATGTTTTTATCCTAAATAGCTAGTGTATTGTAGAAACAATGAAATTTTTTTTTAATTGAATAATTACAACAATATTTACTTCCCGACACTGTTATGCATGTCACGAAAAGAAAATTGAATTTATAAATATGCAACCGCAATTAAAGTCGCTACTATTTTTTACTTTTAAAGGTGGAAATTTTTATTGGTTGTCGATGCTGTTGTTTTTTTATTGTTGTTAGAGCAAAACATTATTTGTTTCTGATGTATTTATTTATAAAATTTGAAATTCGAATTAAGAAAATTAGGTCAGTTGTGGAAGAAGTGTATTAGATGCAACAGTACCTTAAAACCTAATTTTCTTATCTGAATTTTAATTCCAAAATTTTCCATTATTTTTACAATATAAATTCGAAAACCGCTGATACGCTCTGGTAAGAGTTGCAAATCTTGTTGAATAGGAAATGTTAAAATATCCGTTTTTTTTGAGTTGTGCGGTTAACAGCCCAACGGGGTTTACAAGCAGCAACCGCACCAGAGTCCAATGTAGAAAAACATCCCTTGGTAGAAGCAAATTTAAGGGGACGCATAGCCGTTCAGAAGAAGAATTCAGAATTCAACTGAAAACTCTAATTTTGACCTGCTTTTTTTCTTCCGATTTATTATTTAAGTTACATCGCAACAGCTAAACAAAAACAATATATTTTCGTTTCAAAATACACAATTTCACGTCTCATTTTATAGAGCAACTAGCAGCTTTAGTCCTTTCTCCCAACTTCTGCCCGCCTGTCATAACATTTCATCTAGATTCTCCCCAACAACGTGCTAAAATATATCATTTTTGCCGGTCGTAGACAAAAACCAAGCAAGGTATGTACGTCGAACACATTCATGATGCTAACAAAAGAGCAACGATCGATGCCACCCTCCATATTAAATTATTCGCGTATTCGAAGGGTGCCTTTGAAGGGCGATGAGGCCTGATCCTGCGATAACATTATCAATTCCCCTAAGTGCCTCGGATGGAGATATTTCGAACGCATCAGAATCTCTTTAGAACGGAACGAACTGGAGGTAGTTCGGTATGTATACGTAAATGTGTATAAAAATGCGGATGATGTACAAAATATGGAAATATTAATGTAGACTTTACGTTCTTCCGAGTGATGCATGGGAAATTGCAGCAAACCTTTTCTTTTCTCTTCTACGAGGGATGTTATTAACAAAATAAAGTTGTGAAATGGTATATTTTAGTTTAGAAATATAGTTTGCGAAATAAATTTTAATTTCATCACGTTCTATCTAATTTATCTCATCCAAACTTTCGCAAGGAAATTAAATCAATCAGTACGGTAAACCTGACCGCAGATACTAATCGATTTATCATCGCAAAATATTATGAAACAAACTATATATGTTATTTAATATCGCTGTGTACATAATTACATCCAGTAAAGATTTCATCATCATTTCCCTTTGCGTATTCAAATAGGTTGAGAATTTATAAGAATGTACTAAAATATTGGATTAATGTTTTAATTCAAAATTAAATTAAGAATTATAATTTAATTCTGATTAGAATTATTACTGTTTACATACATTTTGAACTAGTTTAATTCGTGATCATTTCAGCTTGTAATTCAACACCAAGGCAAGGAAGCCATTGTTTAAAAATCCCAAAGCATCCTTCGGCAACATTCTTTGTTGTCCGATGAAGAGAGCTATATGCTTGTTCCGCTCCGGTTAAGAATTAGTATAGGCGCTAAAAGAAATCCACGAGAAGCATATCTTGCTTATTGTCTTCATAATAACCATTTTCAAGCTGAACACACAAGGAAGAATCATTAAAGATACTGCTATTGTGCATACTTCCCGATTATGCTTCTTATTTTGAGGTCTGCATCACATACAGCCTGAACATTGATAACAAAAAGCCCTTCAGCATTGGGACTGTCTACAGACTCAATTTATTGCACCCTATTATTCCTGGCACTCTTTTAAGTGTGCAAAAATATGATTCTTTATTGCTTTGTGAAAGGAGAACAACGATATATCGCTCCAAATTAAGGTAATGTCACTTGTTATTATACAAGTGATCAATCAATCAAAAAGAGAATTGATTAATAATGTTAATTGACAAAATACAGTTAGTAACAGAAGTTTCAATCCTTTGTAAATGTTCTGCGGCCATGTCTTGCTGCCATTAGGGCGATTCGTCGTAGTCTAATTTATATCAAGGGAGTAGGTTGGTTGACGACCTAGAGTGTTCGATGGTATACAGATCTATTTTGGTCTGAATACTGTGAGGTCCACGTCACCCTTTTCTTGTCCATAACCACAAGTCATTCAATAACATAAGGTTAGAGCAATTTCCAATACATTTAACTTTAAACCTGACTCAGGAATAATTGCCTAAAAAGTTTATTCAACACATTGGTTTACTAAACTCTTGTTATCGTTATCATTAAAAAAAGTACAAAATATAAAATAGTATCTTTCTCAATAATTCCCGAAAAGGCAAACCATCGATTGGGTGCGATATTCCACCATAAAAAACTTCGTTTCCAGATGATTAATATCCGCGTTTTCGTGGATAGCGAAAGAACCGAAAACGTCGACTCGGAGGAATCGATTTTGTAGGATATACCCGAAAAACATGAAAGCAAACCACTTGAAAGATATTAACTCTATCGGAGATCCAATTTTCTCCAATAGAGTCGCGTATGTAAAGATCCAATCCTGATGTGTAGGCGGCAGAGCGTGTGTCGAGTTGGAAAAGGCTACGTGCACAGAGCGTGCACAGGGAAGAGAACATTTTCAAAAGATTTACTCTCGTATTCTAAAGTAAACTTAAAATTAAGCACTTTGTAATTGCGTATATACAGAAATGCACAGAAATAGAACTTTACAACTGTTTGCTTAAGTATTTTGTAATAATAGAGGAGGGATTAAAGAAGGAATTTGACCGAATGAAAACGGATCTAATGCGAGGAAACACGTGACAAGCTGAATGTGATAAGCACCGACAGATAGTGCAATAGTTAGTACTTACGTCAGACATACGCCAAATAAATGCGGTATATTTATAGGATTTTGGAGTAGGTATTTGTAGAAAGTAATCTGTAAAATAGCGCAATGTATTTAGTATTCTTTGCATTTGGGTTCCTATGACTTTTAATCTCTGCCCCAAAAACCTAATCCTGCTTGCTTTAAAATAAATATGTTTATGGCTAGGATTTTCTACCTTAGGAGTCATCCTAATACGACGCTAAAAGGAAGAATGGACGACCATGTGATGTCATGAGTAGGACAGAATTTTAGTTAAGAATCTTGATTACTTGGTTTCGGACAATTTAGTCGGTAGATCGACTTCATAGCATTGTATGCCTTTAAATTTTTCCAATTCTTTGATTGACTTCATTCATTCTTAAGTGTTTTCGTTGGTTCTATTTTAAGCTCTCAAATTATAGTTCTTGCATCTCTTTTTCGACATTTGTCTTTAAATCATATAGTTACTCCTTGAATTTCATGCTATTATACCATAAATTAATAGAAAACAGTGCAAATTAAAATTTCTTCTCCAAATGCTGGAAAAAGCTTTGGAAGCATGGAAAGTAATAGCAGAAAAAACTTTTGGAATTTTCAGCAAATTCAGTTTTGGTGGTCAAAAACTGGTCAAAAGAATTGAAAAAATCGAATATCAACCCATCATTAAATTCGTGCATTTGAAAGACAATGTCCCTAGCCAAATTAAAGCTTGCTGTTCATGGAGACTCAGCAAAATTTTGAACTGCTGGATTTGAACGTAGTCGTATCCGCTTGGTTAGCGATAAACCTTCGGGACGGCTAAAAACTGCAACCATTACGGATAACATTGCAGAAAAGAAATAAAACTGAATTTGACAAAGAACATACTAGCCTACGTGATAGACTGGACTATCCTCGTATATATGTACCTAACAACACTTATAGGTGGATGCGAAAACTGGATATTAAAAGAAGAATATAAAAGTAGGCTACAATCGGTGAAAATGGGATACTCCAGAAAAACATTGGGTATAGAAAGAATAGATAAAATTAGCCAAATAGTAAAGAGTATACCATTGATAGGAACCATGGAAGAAAAAAATAAGTTGGTTAGGACACCTTATTAGAATTGATAATAGAAGACAAACAAAGAAGATATGGAAAACAAAAACAATGGAAAAAATTAAAGAGGAAAATCATCCAAAAGTTGCAATGAAAACCCCGCTAAGTACTCAATAAACCTTTACTTTCCCGAACTCACGTACGTCCGCTACATTGAGCTTTAATGAAAAATTAACTTGGAAAAGTTCCATCAAAAAAGTATCTTTCCGGAAACAACGTCTCATAAATAACTCTTTACCTTCATTTTAAAATCTACGTCTACGTCTTTTAATGCTTTGCGTTAATTTAATTCAATTTTCATCCTACATTTAATCGTTTGGTTTTTCCGAATTATATCCAACAATCCACAGCCTTCAGATATCGTCAAGAGTTGCATGTTAATTCCCATAAAATCGCTGATTACTAAGCAAATTGCCAGCAAAATGCTGAAATAAACAACATCGTACACAAGTACATATAACATTTAAACTATTTTCATAAATTATTTGAAAATAATTACACGTACGTCGGTATCTATTTCCGCGTGTTAAGTGAAATTGTACACCTGGTGAACAAACGAAGGCTGCATGCGTGCAATTAGTGTTTGTTTGGTATGTAAATTACCGTGAGATTATATTCTAAGAATTTAAAATCAGAGCACTGCTCACTTAAGCTTTAGATTTTATATATCATGTAGATACATGTGGATATAAATGCTTTGTGTAACACCTGTGGAAATTTTATTCTTCAGATGCTTTCTGCGAGAACGTCTTCCTTATTTTGTTCGCGTTTATTATGGGATTAACGTAATGGTAAATGTACTTGAATGAGAAACATAATCATTCATGAGTGGAGAAATAATAAACATGGTTGGATGGATATTGGATATTATTCATATAAAATAAGAAGGCAAAGAAGTCCAAGGTTTTGTCAATTAACATGAGTTTAAATATTACTTTTAACGTAGCGTAATTTTTGAGCAGCATGCAAAAATGAATTACTTAATTTACTTGTCTAATGCTTCTTTAAACTAACTACGATTCGCCATATTTTATATACGGCAGAATGTTGCTTCCTTCTACTCCCCGTCATTTTGCCAAACACCATTAAAATACTTGGAACAAATGCTCACATTGTGGGGTTCCTTTGAGTGCTTTCAAATTCAAGTACAAGGTAAAGCAAAGGTATTTTATTTTGTGAAACTAGCTGAAATTTACGGCGGACTGCAGGCCCAGTTTGGGAAAGATACAGATATGGGCAAGAGTAAAGGTTTCGTGCAACGAATTCAAGCAAGGTCGTAAACATGAAACAAATGCACTCACATCAATGCAATGTTTTCAGCAGTTTGAAATTTCGGAAAAACTTAGTGCCAGTGATAGAAGTGTCAACACAAAAAAGTAGCTGAGTTTTAGAAAAATGTCGGCTCGCTGTGTTCCAAAGTTGCTAAATGATGATCGAAAAGCTGCGCGAATTCACATTCCTTAATTGCATTAAATTCGTTTTGAGTAAGGGAAGCTTTTTGTATAGAACCTTAGGAAGAGACATGCGAGGACTATTACACCTTCGAATCAAAGCATGCAAGCATTGGATGGAGGAAGGAAGGCGAAGGAAATCATCTGAAAGTTAAAACTGGATTCTGTACAGGAAAAGTGTTGACCACGGTTTTTTCGGGCTGGTGGATTTCTTACATAGACATCGGACCATCAACTAGCGCGGCCTCCTAGATCAAGATTTCAGTATCGACGTCAACGACGTAAATATCCCATTCGCGAGGTGTTGATCTTTTACAACGACAATGTACTAGAAACGCTTGATCATTCACCTTACACCCCAGACTTATCGCCTCGCGATTTCCACATGCATGGACCTTTCAAAGAAGCATTTGAGGTGAGCGATTTCGGAACAATAATCAAGCGGAAACATTCATACCAAACCAGTTAAATACCCGCCTAGTTTCATAGTACGAGAACGTAATGAAATAACTGTATTACAAAAGGACAAGGCTATGTAGACAAAAATGTAATGTTTCTTCAATTACTACAACAAACTAAAAAAATCCATATTTGGATAGATCAATGGCAACATAAATTTCCTAATCTAATTTCTATTTTTTCAAAGATTGACAAAAATTTGTCTATAATAAACTATCCTTCAACAAAAGAGATTTGATAATGTACAAATCCATTAAAATCAAATTAAATAGATCTTCAAGAAACAATGTAATAAGTGTTTTGGAAAGATATCCGTTCACATTTTCTTTTCTCATTCCTTCTTACCACCAGCAGCGCATTAGGTAGACAGCATTAAGAACTCCACAGGGTAACAACCTAGAATTTCATAAAGTATTCAATACTCCACGGAGAAATTACCCCAAAACGAATGAACCTCGCTTTATCACAATAAAATTCAATAATCTACAGGAGAGTAAATTACACGAAAAGTTACTGATTAATATCCCTTTACGGGATTCTACAGCACCAACGTAAAAGGAGTATCGGTTAAATTAGATTTTCTCCTGAAAATACGACGAACAGGAAATTACGCTGTGGAAATGAAGTTACGTTTACGAATCGATCGGGGAAATATCAGAAATACAGCCAGCAACGTCTGTTCGCAACATAGAAATCGACTTAAAGACTCACTACGTGGAGCGGAAGCGTGTGTTTGCGCCAAACGCTTATACATAAAAAGTTAAACAGTTGGGACACGTGATGAATTATTCAAGTGACATTTTTCGAATGCCAATCATGTTATAATGGGCGAGCGACGTAACAATTAAACCATTGAAGGAAATAAGTGTCTGTATTTTTAGGTTAAGTGCACAATCGTATAGAAATGGTATGTTAAAAAAGTTCAATATCTGTCGATAAAAATTTATGCGGGCAGAGTGAAAAAACTGTTTGTTCCATTTGCTAGTTTAAAATATGCAAGAAACAAGATCGATAGTTTTTTTTGAAGCTTTAATGTTTATTGCTTTGTAAAAGAGCAAAAAAATTGTAGGTTTTGGTGGAAGTTATTAGCATTTAATTTCAATTTTGTACTGAAACAATGAGATTTTGTATTGTAGGCTCCGTAGAATATTTCATCTCATTCTATAGATCATTTATTAACATTTTACTAATTTGCAAATTGGTAATGAAGTTCTAAGGAAAATTTGTTTTATTACAAACGGGTTATAATAATCAAAGTACTGGCCTACGACTATCCTTGTCTGTCACTTTAATGAAATCAATCCTTTGTTGTGAGATAAGCGCAAATCTTACCGTCTAACGTTGGTAAAAGCTTAAAATAGACAAAGTGTTCCGTAGAAATCCATGAAAAATTTAAAAAAGCAAAATTCTTTTTTCAAGTACTTCTTATTAATCTCTAATTGTTATTGAAGCAAGCTCTGATATAGCAGTTTGGAACGCATGTTACATTAATAAACAAATAAACTACTTTGTCTTTCAAAAAGTTGTGACGTATTGTATTCTCTCGGATCATGAAATTTCCTGTTAGTGACTGGTTGATGTAGCATTTCTTCGGTTAATATTTGTTTACTATTTTTGCGTTGTTTTTAACATTGAACCGATATATTTCAATTGTTTATAAAAATCCGTCGTGGTTTCATTGACTAATATAATTTGTGAAATGCACGCCGTTTGAAAGCTTCCAATACATCTAATCCACCATGCATCGAAAAATAAAAATCAATCAGAAAAAAGTGAGCGCTACAGAGGAACAACACAGTCTTTTTCTCACCGAAAACATTTTTGAATTTCGGGAACAAAATCGTTGAAAAACGATTTTTTGAAAATGTCTTTCGAGTGATTGAAATAAGCGATGAAAAAGTTTCGCCCTACAGAATCGGGGCTTCTTTGATAATTCAATCAGCACTAATTTTAATCTATGTTTACATATCCGTAGAATTCGAACATGTCATTATTGTTAAACGTTCTTTAGTTGATTTATGTCCCGTGGCAAACTTTTCGCTAGAATCAGCGACCGTCTTTCGGAGCAAAGCTTTCCAGGAAAATCATTTGCTCTGAAACAAAATTATATCGCCGAATGGTCTTTTGGAACTGCTCAGAAAACAACTCTGCTGCGTTTTGATCGGCACTTAATTTTTCGCAATGCATGCTGGTGTTTCAATCGTTGCAGCCAGGCTTGCAATACAGAGAAGGATGCCGCATTTTATGAAAAAAAATAGTTTTCACATAGAAGGGGGCTGAAACTAGAATGAGCTTTAGCTCGTCTTTGCTCTCAACGATCTGAAGACCGCTTCGTCAACTATTCTTATATCTGGATCTCTTACTCTTTGTTTAGTTTAGTTTAGTACATTACTAAAGGCATCCGATGAATTCACAAATTTAAAATTGTCGGTTCGTTTTCTCAATGCTACCCCGTGTATTTCGGGACTATAATGAACGGATAATTTAGAAACTGTAACACCGCCTTATTAATTCAGCTTTTTTTTTGCGTTAATGTTTTACGTTTAGCGCCTGACACGATGAAAGTTCGTGATAAACTGAAAATAAAGTAAAAAGTAGGTTGTGCTGCTTGTGTAGATTCTAGGATAAGGGTTTGGAAATTATAAACAAAAAAAAAATGGATACACGACTTAACGTTCTACTGTAACTCTAACTATATTCTAGCAACGCGTGAATAAAGCGAACCTAAAAAATTACACTGTTACTCAAACAATCTTGCAATTATGCTAACTCGATTTAGTCCAAAAGATTAGATGCGAAGCTTAGAAAGCCAACATACTTGATTATTAATTTCTATAAACATTTGAATATATTAATAGCGTTACAATTATCGTTGACGACTCATGGAGTAACTATATTTTATGTAGTGGAAAGCGGATATGTCTTATATGTCAGGAATCCGCAATTCGAATCCAACGTGTCAAGCTGTGACGAGAGCAGCGCGCCGCACCATTAATAAAACATCTTCATTTCACATTATTGGCTTCATAAAACTTGAATCATCCGTGACGCTTGTTCGGGTTTTATTAATTGAATATTTCGCCGGCTAGACAATGACAGAAGCAACTTCAATTTGTGCGGAATTCGCAAATATAAGCTGGCGGTCCTATGTATATAGCGTACAAATTGAAAAATTTCGTCAGATAAAAGAGTCTATTGATTATATCCCAGAGAACCGTTCGTTAAAGCCGGATTGCAGCTTCGGTAATGCGGTAACCGAGCTTTTGAACGAATTGTGAAAGGTGAAAATTAGTGAATTTGAAAGATGAGAATCTCGCATCAAATATACAAAGAAAGATACTACTGCGATCGCACAAATTTATTTCGAGGAACTTTCAAATATGGAGAATTCTATATTGGCATGAAGGATAACAATGCAAAGGAATTTAATTACTGAAATGATTCATTTAATATAAATGAGAGAAGAAAAGTAAAATTAATACTTTCTATGTAAGAAGTTGTTGCTTACGGAAACAAAATTGCTTACCAAACTATTGCTAGCTTCAATGAAAGGAAGAAACGAGCCTTACCTGTAACAAAAAATATCAGTAATTAGCATTTCGTTCGAAATCTGTTCAAAGACCTCAACGTGTGATGCACTTTCCAACGTAACTCACGGTTAAGTTTTCAGTAAAAGGCAATGTGTTATTCTTAGCTTAATATTAAGCTAGCCATCGTTTTTCGGAAACGACTGGAACAAAAGTTAGCAACAAAATGTGCAACTGAAATGGCTACGCTAGCCTAATAGACATCAAGACAGCGCTAGTGGTCTCTATTTGTAAGTGATTTCGCAAATGACGTTAGGAATTATTGATCAAAACTACCAGTATTTGCCAAAATATTAAGAACTTAATAATACCTCAATAGCAGGAATTTTTTAAAAAATAAATCAAAATCATAAATTTGGCTATGGACTCGTCTGAACAAGTTGATGTAATTTATACGAATTTGGAAAAAGTTTTTGATAAAATCAACAATTCTTTGCTTATTTCAACACTAAACTTTATCGGTTTCCCGGTGACTTGTTCAGATGGATTTGTTTCTAAATTACGAACAGAACACAAGCGGTTGTCGTAAACGGTGTAAAATAAACATTTTCTGAAGTAGAACACAGTAGAAATTGTGGAAAAAGGGCCGCATTCGAGGAAAAACAAAGTTTTGTTCCACCCAGACAACGTCTCAAACTTCAATGCTTGCCATGGCAACAATTCATGAATTGGGATTCGAACTGATAGATCAGCTTTGTTCACCACATCTGGCTCCCACGCCTATTTTACCGAGCAAGATCGCTGGATGAAGTAAATAAATTTACAAAGAGACTTGTTTCTATAGAAGGCTGGAAATTTTCCAGACCATTTTCATATAGCAGTTTTTATTTTCAAATTAGTAACATAAAGATAATTTTGGGTGCTAAGTGCTAACGGACAAAATGTAAAAAAAAAGTTCGAAGCTTGGGAAATGAAAATATTAAAGAAAACAAAAGGAGTAATACGACCGGATACAAGGAGTGAAGAAATTAGAAGGCAGAGAAGATCACATCTAAAGCTGGAGGTAAAATAGGATTGAATTTTGTCGTTTTTAATCGTCGTAATTTCAATTTTCTGATATTTACCGATTGCACTAACATGACAAAAACGCGTAATGTGCGTAAAAAGTGCTTTAGTGTAATTGGGCGGCGTAGTTTTCATTTATTTGAGTTTAATTTTATTAAATTATTATCGGACATGTTCTTTTATCCTGTTAAGCACGTTATGCCACTGAGGAATTTCTTAAATTTTATAGCAAAAGCGATACGCTACTGAGTGGTGATGATAAGGTCGTTAATTCAGCTTCACCGCGGTATCTAGTATTTAATGTGCTGAGCTGCTTCTATTACTCAAAGTTCTCTGGTTTGGTAACGTTAGGAGAAATAGATAATATGGAGCGAAATAAATAAGTAAATAAAATAGTACTTGATGAAAACGCATGAGAAATTAATTTACAACGTATGGAAGGAACCAAATTTGTACTGTTACATTGTCATACATAGAAACTAAACTAACATTTTAAACAAGAGATTACATCAATGCATTTCTAACAAGATATGAAATTGAAGTTGGGGGGAAACGTTTGGAACCCGGTTGGTTTTATCAAAGTTAAAGCATCTATTCTACGGAATCGATATCAGTAAGAAACTGTGGGGAATAATATGCATTAAAATTCAGAGAAGCTTCGATAGCACCGCTCGTTGTGCTATGAAACGTGCCCCGTTTACTCGATTGTCGAATGTTCTTTTGTACTTGGTACTTGTACATTATATCGTACGTGTTTGTGCTATTATCACGCGTCCATTTAATTGGCCTTGTAATTTAAGTACTAAAAAAATAATCATTTTACTACTTATTGTTGTGCTTTTTTAAAATTATTCGCGCGTTATCGCCCGCCTTGTCGAGATTTTTGTAGTCCCTGAAGTCTTGTCGACGATAATGAAAATTCTATACTATCTTGATGTCTTTCCCAATAACGGTCTGCGGACCTTCTATAGAATTACTTATGCTGTGCGGAATCGTTACCTGCTTATTCATTCAAGGTCTACTTGGTTACGTTTTGAAACGCGATGAGTAAATAATTAAATTTTGAAAAATCAATAAATAATATATATAATATTAAAATCTAATATCTAAAATCCGTGTTATTAATATTACAATAATCATTTGTCCGAACCATTTTGAATTTTTCAGCAGCCTTTATAGTAATGAGGATCCGCTATCTCTATCGCTGGGATTTTATTAGGTAAATATATCTTCAGCCAACGATAATTCCAGAGAAACGGTTAAATAATTTTTTTGCGCTCCTTCTTGTGAATAAATTTAATTTCAGTCATTATCACCTTTTACGGTTGGTGATACTCATTAATGTCAGTTCATTATGGCGAACTCGTATGGCATATTGCAGGCTGTAATATGGTATCTTTAAAGAAAAGAATTGTAGTTCTTTGAATACCTAAATTGTGAAAATCTAATATATTGTCTATATGAAACGTGTGCCGTAGTTGGCCGTGATTAATTCTGAACAAAAGCTATCGATAACAAAATGGCGAACAGACACAGAGATAACTGGCCTTTCTAGTTCGAGTCGCCTTAGACAGATGACATATTGGGTTATCCAACTGATACTCCCCACTAAGTGCTATAAGATTAAATAAACAATTTTACGATATACATTAATAACTTCTCTTCATTAAGATTAGTTTTCTAAAGAAATCTTACGAGGATGATATGGGAAGTATCTGTGTTTGGAGATAGATGGCGCCTTGTGTCAAAATCTGTATTACCAACTGTGAGTACTGTTCTTTAGTCAATGCCAAAATTTCTGAGTAGTGTTGTTTCGAGAGCTGTTGGAGCAAGTGTATGTATTTGTGGAATCCTAGAAAAAGAACAAGTGAACAAAAAGAACATATCGGTCAATGACACGATTTCTTTTTTTTTTTAAGATAAAATGGGTGCAGAAATCAAAGATACGTTGGATACAGTTTATCCTACCATCAGATACTGATGCGTGGCCGAACATCCACGGCCAGGTCGTTCCATTGAGATGACTACGGACGATATGAACAATAAAGTTCATGTTAACAGACCGCCGCTCCGGGTGAAAATTAGAGAGATTGCTAATATAGTTAAACATCTCAATCAAACGTTTGTAGAATATCCTTTACGAAAAATTGAGTATGAGAGCTATCGGCGCGATGGGTGTTGCGTTTGCTGAGGAATGATCAAAAGCAGAATCGAAATGTAAAAACTTGCTTGGCGGAAAGTCGTTCACTTCATATTTTCTGAAGAAGCACAATTAACACTACATCCCCAAAATATCAAATTGTTATCTAGCATACAGCCTAAGTAATGAAAGAGGGACGGTACTATTGTCGCACCTTGTACATCGAAATTACTTTTAGTGAAATTTCTATTATATTTGATTCTATCAAAAGGGCGAATATAAAAATGTAACGAAATTATGTGCAACAATACTAAATGCGTAGTAAATTGTTATTTAACTTGCTATAAATAGAGTGAAAGGCGTTTTCTACGCCATCATTCTTTAATATTACTGATGATGTCAAACATTTGTATTGTCAACACGCAATGTTATGACGTCAATCGTGTGCAATTGATTTTCTTATTTTTATACTAGAAACAGCATAATATCGATCCAAGCTGAAGGGCGACTCTTGGTTACTATGAAAAGGAAAAGTCGAAATGATTGGCTTCATTTAATAAAAAGAAAATAAATTAATTCGGGTTAATCATTTATTATTTTAAGTTGATTTGCATGTTATACTTATTGTCGTATTAATTACGTCAAATTTGACGGTATCTTAAAAAATCTTGCGTTTTACGCAAACCGTGCTTGATAAAGATAAGAGATCCTATTCTACTAAGATTTTTAAAAAATTGACATGCGACTGCTATGGTAGGTTTTAATGAGCTGCAAGTATTTGCATTTTGCGCGTGGTTAGTTTCGGTACAACGGTTAATGGCTCTGAAATAAGCCGAAGTGTTTTCACGTTTCAAAATTACGCTTCGTTAACTGTACATCTTTGACTATGGTATATACGCGCTCACTTCCTTGTAGAAGGAAACCGTTTATTCGGATAAATTGCACAAAGACGTTGAACCGACTAACAATTACGGGTTATATAGGAATGAGAAGAAAGGATATTGCAAGAACTGTTTATGAGGAAATGGTCCCCTTTTCCTTAACGAAAATATACACGCTAATGTCGGTCCCTCATATAAAAACAGAGGGAGGGACAACGCGCCATCTTATTACTATACTACTATCCACTATTGGTGGAGGTGATGTAGAAGTTTAACAAGAGGGCATTGCCCTTGAAGCTTTCGTTTTAATTTGTTTCTATTGCTTTTGTTATAGCTCAGCTCATATTGGAATCTTAATTCGTGTTTAATTTGGTAATTTCATAAATTCATTTCATTCGATTAAATCGACACAGTTTACTTGATAACTGATTTGACTTGATATTGTATTTTAGGATCGCTTCCGCGATAATTCTTCGCAACAGAAAAACAATTATAAAACGATATGAGCTGACCATTTTTGTAGAACGCTATAGGTGAGGATTCAAAAAGGGATTTGCATTTTAGGAAAAGAAAGGATACTCAATGCTTAGCTTCGGAAGAAGCAATAATTACCTCCTCAATAGGAGGAACACCAGTTACAATCCGATAGTTACATATCCAAATGTACAAAAATGAGTGAAATGCGTGCAGTATGTTTCAAGCAATCGTGAATGATGTTTCGCAGACGAGAACATGCAGTTTAAAAACAATTAACTCCCTTTGGACGTGACCGGATTATTGAGCTACGTAAAGACGGTGTTAGTTTCTTGGAAATTGCGAATTTAAAGCACGTAGAGCAGGTTTGGACGCACCCAGATGATTTTTTTTGAAGCGGTTGTGCAACATCGGTTTTAGTCGGTAACATTTTTAGCAGCAGCAGCAGTGGTGGAACACCATCGGTCGTAGAATATCATTATGGACGATTAGTGCATATGGGGTTCCATAGCTACCAGTCCTTATTTACTTTTCTTTTGTTAAATTGTCTTTCATTTACATGTTTATAAGTACTATAAACATTTTCGATACGAACAAACGTTAGTTTGCAGAAATTTTTTGGTAGTGCATTTTTAATTGCGGCCATTGTATATTATCCTCCGGAAAACTCCGCTGATGAGCAGAAAGAATCGAAATATAATAATTTCGACTACATCACTAGGTGGAAGAGAAGAGAAAGTGGCCTTAAACATGTGTTTTAGATTTTCCCTGCAAGGCCAAATAAAGGTGCTAAAATCAAAAGAAGCAAAAGCTATTTTCGTTCTTTTTTTTTAATCTCGAACGTCATTTATCATAAGTCAATTTTGTCTCTGGATTCAAAACAAGCACAAAATTTAGCAACTTTACCAAATTCAAACCTACCTTCTATCTCAAATAATAAACGAGATCCGAAAATGAATCAGCATGTATAATAAATAACTAGGTAGTTTAACTAACATTTTGTAGAGTTTTTTTTTTATTTTACAGCAGTTTTAATGAATTGCCGAAAACTGTAAATGTTGCTTTGATACAATTAAAATTTAATTGGATTTGTTTGAGTGCGGGCCGATTTATATACAAGTTTTAAATTAATTTAAGTTAAAAGTAAATAATTTTAAATATGCCATACATGCTGTAAAAGGGAAACCCAACGAAAAAGGTGACGCACATTAAGCAAGATCTAAAACATTTAACAGGGTACATCCTGCTTGTAGGAGTACAAAGCTAATTAAAAAAATTCATTAATTATTTACGAACTGCATTGTCGGTTGCAACAGTACGGACTAATATTACCTTCGGGAGCTACATACTTACTTAATGGAGGAGCGCACTACGTTAGAATGTTCGAAGTTAATTGCAATAGTAATTTATTAATGGAATTGTAGTGTGCGGAATAAGGAAAGTGCAGCCCTATTCCTGGATGTACTTAATTACGTTTTGGTATTTCGCGCTTGTTTCCACAAACGTGATACGACCATCTCCGCCATAAACAATTCAAACAAAAATAGTAACCCTCAGAACCGTCCAGGTGCGATCAGTTTAACCCGTGGCGGTCAAGTAACATTAATAGAAATAATATTGAAATGCTTTCATTTGTGTTTTTATGGATTTAAATAATTTTTATCTTTTAAATCAATATTTAATACCTTGTTTTGGAAACGATGTATGTATTTTTACTTCTTTTTAAGTCATTTAATGACATTATATGACTTTATTATAGAAGGTTTTCCGTTTTATCTGTGGTTTGTTAGCCCTAAGTTATAGAACCAAGCAAAAGGGAAACACAATACAATTTATAAAGTGCTGCAAATGAAACATTAATTGTACTATATACCAGTAATTTTTTTTAAGCAACCGTCTCTCAAGCGCGATTTCTTTATGCAAATACTGTAAGATCATTTAAAAATTACATTTGCAATGCGTAATTTTTCTTGATTAAGCTAACAGATAAAATCAATTACTGACATAAATACTCTAAATAGTCCACCAAATGGCCTAATCAATACGTCAGAGGAATTAAATCATATTATTTACATTTATAGCCTACAACATGTATAATAGAAAATAGCTTCTTTTTCGATAAGTACCTTACCTTCTAAATTTATTTTTCCCATTTTCTGTAATTGATGTAATATCATTTGAAATTTGGAAAAGGGCAAGGTAACGGGTAATTTTTTATGTATAAAAGCCTAATTTTCGCTAGTAGCGAGTCGTTAGAGTAGTCTATTGAAGTCTAATAATATGGTATTGTAAAGCAACATATTGGATAAGCACCACATTTACGCTGGCTTATATACGAAAAGCATCAAGATATTTTGAAAATATTTTTGTTAAAGGCTATGGAGGCTCATTTGGACTAGATTTAAAAATTATTTCGAAAAAAAAAAAAAAATTAGACGTCGAGGTTGTGATGATTTTAATAGAACACCCTATATTTTGGTAAAAAACTGGCAAAAGCAGTTTTGAGTAATTCTATCAATACTATGAGGAGCTATATTAGCATTATTGTAGTTAGTTTGTACTAACATATTTCATGAGTTTCTAATATATCATAGTAAGCCTGTAAGCATCCTTTAAAGGTATCCAGAGCGTTCAAATGAACGCCAATTCGACTTCAGCAGTTCAAAAACTGCTCGAAAATTGGTTTGCGAACTGTACGAAGTTTTTGTCGTTACTTTCGATACGAAAAGCGTTTCTTGGTACTACATGTCGCGAATAGGTATTTCGCTAATTGTTCGAAAGGCAGTGGCATAAGCCAAGATGCAAATAACGGTGCGAGGCAGAGAAGCACTGGGAGCAACACCGATGACGCCGGGTGTGCAATTCTTTCAATACCGTGAGAAGCTATATTTGCATTATCTTGGCAAGCTACTGTTAGACTTGATGGTAAAAATATAATTGATCTATAAAAATTCAGTATTTCCAATTTCGAATATTCATTTCTCCCATCAAGATAACGTTAACCCACACACTGCCCAAAGAATTCCTCAGAAACTGGAAGAATTTGATGCTACCGCATTCGCTGACACACGTTTTGGCTGGACGTGGTTTTGCCAATATCGTAGAAGATTTCTTTGCCTTTTGACCAGCATAGTACAGACGTAGAATTGAAGAGCTTACCAGACAATGGCAAGATAGAGAACTATTGATCATAATGGATTATAATTTGAATATTAATTACCGTTGTTTTTTGTATTGCTAAATATTTTTCGCAAAAAAAAAACGAAAAAAAAATAGACTCGAGCTACATTTTCAATGTCTCTACGATGATTACAACACGTTGCTAAAAATGAATGTTTTACTTAATTCCTTTCAATACTCCAAGATCTTTAACCCTTTCGAGCCGGATTTTTTATTATTAAATCCTGATTAGATTGTAATTTTTTTAAACAACAACAAGATGAAGGTAAGTGAAATAAACACCTTAAAATGTTATTCGAAAAAAAAGTCCGCCATTTTGTATGGGACATATATATCCCAGTCAGACTTTTTTAGTGGGAAAAATATAACCCATTAGTCGTCGAAATGCAACTTTATTGAAAAAAAAATCAAATGTAGTATATCATTTTAAATGGAAAGGAGTGAAACATGTTTTGCATAGAGAAAAAACTGTTGGGTTACATATGTCCCAATAGGCTCGAAAGGGTTAAGTTATTTCTTCAAATATGTTTCATGTGCCAGCAATTTCTAGCGTAAATTCATGAAACCATGGTAGAAACAGAAGAAGCATATAAATATTGTCTTCGAAAATGAGTACATTAGTAAGCTTAACATCACCATTCACTTAGGTTAACAATCCTACACAATACTTTGCGTTCTTTTCAATTAAAGTAATAGCTTTTGCTTAGGATGGCAAAATGTGACCAAAAATCTAACAACTATCCAATAATGCTCTTGAAGTACTACATAGTACAAGTTTACAAAATTCTTGTTACAATTAGAAATAAGTTGACTGGCAACGACGATTAAATCTGCAGAGTTAGGTTACTTACATATGAGATTTCGAATTTAGTTTACGAGGACAAGTAAACCAACCAGGGCGTCTCCGGCCACGAACGCTGGGATAATACTTATAGTTAGTATAGGAACAACAAGCTGTAGTGAGCGGAAATGGGCAAATTTCGCTTAATTTCCCCTTTATCGCTCGATTTGCATATGCAGGTATCGAAATTAGCAACCGAATTTCCTGTATACTTATGTAAATGTAGTGATATCAATGCATGTATTAACGGTAGATAATACAATATTGCAAACAAGACTAATATACTATCAGATAAGAAGTCAATTAAGTGATATCACTCTCTTCATCGGGTCAAGTCAATTCGAGTCATTTAAAAATATATTTCTGCACAAAATATAATTTTCTACCCAACTTGATACTTTAATTTTCGCAAGAAGCCCTAAAATGTAATCTCTAACCTCATTTTTCTCAATGTTGCGATCGATTGAATAAAACGTTTAATACCAAAACAGTTTTTGATAAAAACACGCGAAATATTTCAAAAGCGGATTGAGGGATTGCACGACTTGTACGAGCTTTAACAACTTAATGTTCGCGGGCAAATTTTCCAATATTTCGTTTATAATAATACAGGTAAATAAGTGAGATTTACGAGTTTGCGGGGACGTACGTCTTTTGAAAAGAAAACGAATGATCGGATAGAAGTGAAAATACTGGACAGCTGAATTTAAACGCGGCTGTGCGAGCATTTTCGATGAAGGGCGTCCAGGTTGTCCAAATGAGGTAACCACAATAGAAACGAGTGAAAAAATTCACGATGTGATAATGCATTATCGGAAATTGAAGTGCGCGAGATTGCTGAAGCTGCGGGCATCTCAATTGACCGGGTGTAACATTTTAGCAACTCATTTAAATGTAAGGAAGCTCTTTCCGCAAGATGGGTATCGCGATTGCTCACTATCGAAAATAAACGCGCACGTTAATTCCTGCCGTGTATATAACATGGCAGGAATTAGAGGATGCTCACAACAATGAAAATTGAGATTCAAAGATTCAAATGTTATTTACGTAATTATGTTATACGAAAGAAGACATTTGTGAAACAAAAATAAACAAGTAAAAGGTTACCTTGGCAATAATATCGGAGAGAAATTTTATCAAATAAATATGCACCGACCTGGCATATTTTTTTTGGAACCCTGTCCAAATATTGAAAGTAAACTACGTCCAGTTTGCGTCGTAAATCGTACGGCAAATTTGGAAGTACACCTTTTATATCAAGGCTAAATCAATATGTCACTTCACCGTATGCCTATCTGTCACGGAAGGATCGCATCAGGCGAGTATCCTCATGCAAGTTAACGTCACGCGAGAAGCAATGGGAATAAAATATCATCGGCAGTGTCAAGGTTACGTTTTAAAAGTTTTCTCGGAGGATAAATGAAAAATATAACCTATTATTACTTATAATAGAAGAAAGAAATTTCGAAAATTAATTTTAAACAATTAAATAGTTTTGAACAATCAAAATTATAAACAATCAAACGCGAAAATTTAATTCTCTCACAATTCATTTTTGTGATGCTGCAAATAGTTCCCTGTTTAGAGAGTATCTCTGCCAGGCGAATTCAACAAGTTCAGGATGCTTGCTTAAGATTTATCCATGATGTTCGCAAATACGATTTTATTAGGCCGGCTGGACATGGATCTCCACAGATGGTTGCATACAGGTTCATGATTTTTTTTAATAATCAAATTGAAATAAAAAAAGTCTTCTGCTGAGTCTGAGCTAACACGCGTGTTCAAATTCAAATTAAAATTGTTATTTTTGCAGAAGCACTCGGTTGCGTAGCCATTAGAAAATGTTGTTGTAGTTAAGTGAATATCTAATTCTTCTACGAGGGTGGTTCAAGAAGTCAGAAAATCTAAGAAATGGCGCTGGTAGTATCGAAAATGGTTTGTTTCAAACAAGGATCATTAGTCAATAAACAGCTGTTAATGTCTCAGCTATATCCACCACACGGTTTCATTTTTATTGTCGATTCAAGCAAAAAATGTTTGTTTAGAGTAGAAAAATGGAAAAAGGTGAGTTTCGGGGGGTGATTAAACACTTATATTTAAAAGTCTTAACACCGAAAAAGATCAAAGCTGAGTTGGATGAAGTTCATGGCACATCTGCTCCTGTGTTAGCAACTGTTTCGAACTGGCTAAATGAGTTCAAACCTGACCGTACATCTATCAAAGATGAACATCGTTCTGCACGTCCAGTGGAAGTGACTGCCCACGAAATGATTGATAAAATCCACGATATGGTTTCGAACGATCGGCGAATCGAAGTGCGCGAAATAGGTATATTGCAAGGTATAGTGTTTCTAATTTTGCACGAAAAATTGGGCGCGAAAAAAATCTAGCAAGATAGGTGCCGCGTTTGCTCTCAGTGGAGAATAAACGCAATCGTGTGGTTAACTCTGAGGCTGTTTTGATGCTTTTCTGTCGCAATCCTGACGAGTTTCTCCGTCGATACGTAACTATAGACAAAAGAACACTACTATACTCCGGAGACAAAGGAACAGTTAAAACAATGGGTTTTTGAAGGTGAATGGGGACTCTGAAGAAGGCGAAGACGGTGAAATCGGCCGGCAAGGCGATGGTCTCGCTTTTTTGGGATGCACGCGGAATCATCTACACTGATTATTTGGAAAAAAGACAAACAATAAATGGGAAGTATTATGCCTCGTTATTGGGCCGGTTGAGTGAAGAAATCGAGAGAAAACATTCTCATTTGAGAAAGAAAAAAGAGCCTCTTCCACCAAGACAATGCACAGGTGCGCAGTTTCGATGGCCAAAATTATGGAATTAAAGTTCGAATTAGTACAACACTCATCATATTCAGCGAATTTGGCACCTAGTGACTTATTTCCAAATTTGAAAAAAATGGCTCGGCGGACAACGGTTTACGTTGAATGAGTGAAGTCCAAACAGATGCCTATTCTGAGGAGCTTCCGAGGTCCTACTTTTTGAGAGGTTAAAAAAGCTGGAGAAACGCTTGGAAAGGTCTGTAGAATTAAATAGAGATTATATCGAAAAGTAAATAAAAATCTACAGAAAATACTGTTTTTATATTCTTATCGAACGACCCTCGTATATATCTATGTTAGAGTTTGCTGTAGTAGTGTGTTTCTTTGCAATGGTTTAGGCGGTAGAACAAGTAGTGCTGGGCATAATGAGTACATTAGAACAGACTGGGCCATTTTAAAATCTCTGATTTTGCACCAATTAATGTATTTGTTTCTTTTTTCTTACCAATTTCTTTACTGTATGCCTTTATTAATGTAAATAACATGAATAAAGGCATCTATTATTATTATTATTGAACGTAGATTCGATAGTTCTCTGCGCTTTGCTTATGACTTTAAATAACACAATGTGCACATTTATTGCTCCTTTCAAGTGACGGATTTATTGTCTTATCACTTCAACTCATGCTTGAGATGTTTGCTGTCTAGACACTGTTGGGCAAACAGAAATAGAATACTCAAATGAAGCGCCAACTTATTGTTTCCATTCAGCGCAAGGTGTTATTGTTTACCTCGCACGTCAAACTAACTAAATAAAATACCGCGCGTTCATTCCAAGGAACAGGCGGCCAACAACGCCGCGACACAATCGATGTCAGAACAACTTTACCAGATCGTGGAATGTGTATTGGTCGACAGATGGCGCCAGATGGATCAATGAAACCAAGGTGTTCGTTAAATAAATGGAAAAATGCAGCTCTTTGAAATTACATTTTTTTCCCGTGTGCTTTGACCTTAGTACCAAATATAAAAACAAATAGTGGATTTATTTTGCAGTAACATGTGCAACATGGTGTGCTTTACGTCAGAACGGTTGATTTAAATGATGCACGTGGTTAGGGAATTTTTTAATTTTTTTTTTAAGTCGATTACTTAAACGATTACTGACCTAATCTATTCGAAAACTACTTTAAATCTATTTAAATTGGATTACTTATAAAAACTAAACTTGACAATAAATTTATTTTAAATTGGATTTTTTTCTGTATACGTGGTGAGTGGTCCAACGGGTTTTTATGCATACATTTATAAATGAAAACAATTGAAAGCTTCAAATAAATTTTCGTGAATTAATGTTCGTAATTAGGTTATTTCTAAGGTTTGTTGCAAAATTATTTTCTATTGACCTATTGATGAATATTTCTTTTTAAATACTCCGAGAAACGTCTGACTGATATTGTAACCAGGATTGTGATTGGCTAGTTTGATGTTAGCTCTTTAAAGTGGTTTCTCTGTGGATTTGTTAGCGCTAACAAAAGCACAAACACCATTACAAATTGCGAGCTAAATGGAGGCCTCAATGACTTTAAACTTTGGGAGCCTTGTGGACACAATTCAGAACTAAATAGAATTACCACGAAAGAGCATTGGCAACAGTTTACGCCTCAACTCAAAACCCCAATTTATTATTAACGGTGTCACCACGAATGCCTATTTTATTCTTTAACAAAAAAAATTTCAGCACTTAAACGAATTTTACCTTGTTTGTTGCGGACGTAGTGTGATAGCTGAACGTCGAACGCAGTTTCGAACTATCTGAAGTCAGTTTAACCGGTGTCTTAGCACTACCACTCGAGTCCGCACCACGGGTCACCTCATGACTTTCGGGAACCGTCTGCAGGGTGGAGCGCATGGCAGACGACATGGTCCCCACTACCCTCTAGTTACTCCAGTTCACATTACCTGCAACAATTACATAATTATGTCAGCAACAACAACAACGAGATTCTAAAACGTTTTCTAAAAGTTTTCTTCCGCGCAAGAAGTAATTCACGACCTTGTTTACAATAAAGACTTTATAACAACAATTGAAACTAGTACCCAATGTCATTGCACATTCTAACGTGCCGTAGCTGCTGCAGTTTAATTAGACGACGCGTCATTAGCGAACAACTTG
>LR737390.1:8385887-8455455 GCA_902655005.2 Marronus borbonicus
TTCTTTAGCGAAAAAACCGGAAAAGAATTACCGACACACCTGGTATGTATAGTACGTCCACAAAGTATGCGGAATTAAATAAATAGCGGTATATAAATAATTACCTTTATTAAAAACAAATGTAAATATTTTATGCGAAAGACAACTCATCTTACCTGCTAATACACAGGCCATTGGACTGTGAACATTTGGTAAGTCGCTGGGAAAATGACGACAAGTAGGTCATATGCGTACTCTTCAGTAGTAACTTGTCAGGCTTCTAAATCAGCAGTCATTAACCCAGGTCTGTTTCAAGATGTTGCACGTTCTATCTTGATTTTCATGAGTGCCCTAAATATTTTCAATCGGATTCAAATTTGAGGAGGCCGCTGGGCATTTAAATTGTTTCGACTCCATTCTCGTGCAATCAATTTCTTTCAGATCTGCAGGAGCTTTCCTGTATCCTCTAGCCTTCAGGTTACAAAGTAGTGGCTGTTTGAAAGACATTAATTTAGAATAGGAAAACGGAATAGGACCGCGTTGTGAAATTGCTTCCCAAACCATCGATTTCTGTACTATCCCCGTGTTTCTTTACTTAAGACCTATAGCCGATTATCACTCAACTGAAACCAGACTTCATACGAGATAAATACATTTTCAAAATTGTCTTCCCGAAAGTTATCACAAAATCTAATTCTTTGTTGGGTCTACTCCTCTGCAATAGTTGGTACCTTCCTAGAAACTTTTGCTTTGTGGCAACTGCTTGTTTCGTAGCAAACGTATGTTATCTGTTGTCCATTTCCGGAACCCTAGATGTGGGTTTCTCCGACTCGGTTGCGCCAGACTGCGTCCTCGTATCTTGGGAGATCTTCCGAAAACTCGCTTATGTTTAATCCCCGCGTTAAGCAATTGTATTAAGCAGACTTATACAATCCTGTCAACCTAACAAAATCGGACACTTTGCGAACGCCTTTTTCAAATAAATGTTGAAGTAGACACATTTATGTTAATTTGGTTCATTGTTGAGATTGCTTTTAAGATATCTCAAGACTAGTAAAACACAACAAAGATAAACAAGGTAAGAAGATTACATCATCTTAAGAAAAATAGATGCACAATCACAGGCCGAGGGCTTCTTCTATTCATAATAAAGACCATTACATAAAATAAATATTGAACTATTGTAAGTAAGTTGATCTTCGAGTAAATACTTTTAAGATTATATTTATAAGAAAACTCTACAAAATAATCTCGTGCAAATATTTGTAGAGATCTCATGTTTGAATCGATTTACACCAATTTTCAACACATGCTTTTACACGCAGATGTACATTACGGAAACAATTCTAACCAGTAAAAACCACTTACTTTAATTTGTCTAAACCGCGATAATAAAAAAAAAGCCACTTAAATGTATTTAAATCACTCCAATTAGTCGGCACTTTAATCTGTTCGAATTTTAAATGGTTTTAAAAGCCCGAAAATCCTAATTAAAAATGTATTACATCGTCAACGTTTTGGTAACTTGATACGAAAAGTTTCGACTTTCTCGAAACAAAAAAGAAAGAGTATCTTGCTGTTCTAAATTTATTAAAGGTTGCAAAGCGAAGAAAAGAGGCAACATCAAAGTAATTGTTTTGGAGAATTAATTATAGGTTCCTGGAAATTTGCCATTCGCGAATATTGGCGTTCCAAACAGTGCCGTGGTCAGAAACGACGGTTTCGTGAATTAAAAGTTGACCTAGTTCCCCTCTGACAAAATACGTTGAATAGTCTATTTTAATTTTTAGATACAGCGAAATTTTCGAAAGGTTAATAAAGTACGAAGTCGATGTCGTTAATTTTTGATTAAATAAAATTGGAATTTCTCAATTTACGTTACAACAACTCTAATTCATTTGCTCTCGTTAATCGAGCCTAAACACTTTTTAATTCAATTAACTTAAAAAGATCACGTGTACATGTGAGTAAATGTGAAACAATTTAAGGGCGCCATTTCAGGTTATGAAAACTTTTTCGGGAGCTTGGCATTACGGCTGTATAAATGTCACTACGTTAATTACAATGGCGGAACAGTTCCGTGTAGAATTCACGCTTCATGTGGGGACGTGGAAGTGTATGTACGGCAAGGAATGAAAGACGGAAGATGATGATGATGATACCGTTGCTGTCACTTGCCGTGAAATTTTCCCGTTGTACGTACAATGAAGAAAACTGGGAAATGTACGCTTCTAGAGGTTTTCGCAATATATTTGATGTGTTCATACATTTGCGGATGTAGAGCGATGCATACGTAGTAGGAAAGCATTTGAATTAATGAAGATTATATTACAGTTCGAATAAACAACACGATTTGTATTTGAAATTACGATTCCAATTTTACATAAAGAATTACATACAGCGCGTTCAAATTGTTACGTTATACAAAAAAAAGTTGTTTGACGATAGGGAAATCTCACACTTGTTATATTTTTTATTTTGTTATATAATACTGAACAAGTATTTTATAAATTTAAGTAAATGAATCGTGGACTTTTCAAGCGGCACTCTACAAAATTTCAGGCAGATTCATAGGTTAGTTTTGATTTTACAACCATTTGCATAAGACGTGTTTAGTGTTTTTGTATAAAATGGAAAAGGAACGGTATCGTTCAGTAATTCGCTTTCTGTTTTTGGATGGAAAAGCGGTCGAAGAAATTACAACGAAGTTGGATGCTGTCTATGGTATCTCTCACTGTCTATGACAACTCTCAGATATTGGTTAAACGGATTCAAACGTGGCCTTACATCAGATTTTGATGAAAAGCACCCCAAGTTGGAACGGCAATTAAAATTTTACAGCAAAAGTTAAAAGTCAGAAAGCAGTAGACGATGCTAACAGTGAATAACAAGCGGTTACGATTGTCATTTTCTTCCTCTTTACTTTTTGGATCTCTATAGGCAAAATCTGGAAGGATTTTTGCGTAGAATAGTTACCGTTGATGAATCATGGATTCATTACTATGTATCTGAGAACAAGCGACAGTCAAAGCAATGTACTTTCAAGAGAAATCTCCTCCTAAGAAGGCGAATACAATCCCATCGATCGGAAAAGTCATGGTCAGGAATTTTTGGGATTCAAAGGGAATAACCTTTATTGACTTTTTGGTGTCCTTCCACCAAAAAGTAAGTAAGTTCACGTCATGAGAAATTGATGGAAGAACGGCCCCATTTATCAAAGAAAAAAAATGTTTTCCTACCACCACGATCTACCAGTTTACACATCCGGAGTTGTGACGGCCAAAATTGCATGAATTAGTCCATGAATTGCTGCCCCATCAACTTTTCTTACTCTACCTAGCACGCTCCGACTTCTTTTTATTCCTCGATATGAAAACGAGTCTCTCAAGGAAACAAATTAACTCAAATGAAAAGGTCATTTTTGCAGTTTGAAAAAACGCATCTTAGAAGCGAATACAGAAATGACAGGAACGTTGGAAAAAGTGTAACTTACTTAAGAAGATCTTCTTGAATCTTCATACCTAACACTGGTATTTATTCATGCATTCTCGCAGCTAATAGATCATTGTCTACTAGTTCTTCTTCAATTTCCTTATCATTAGGAAATAGCACCCTCAGGAACGGAATAATTTGATTATATCTCCACTAAGATTTCCGTTGCGCAAATCTCTCCCAATACATTTATTTTTCTCTTGTTGTTTTTGGGTGTGGTGCTGGATCATCCGATGAGTCTGTCTACCATCAATTTGCAAATTTAGCACGTTGGTCAAAATCATTTCGAACAATTCTTGAAGTAGAGTAAGTTTGTAAGCATGAAACTTGCTTTCCTTCAACATGCAATATACGAAACCCACAATTTAAAAACAATTTACGTGTAGAAGAATGTGCATTTTAGTGACTTCTAAACAACATATCTAAATTTTTTGTCCTCACATGACCCGTTTCTCCGTTTTTACTCAGAACAGATTGAGTAGTTGATCTAGTTGGATATGCTTGGAGGAAGGCTGATGAAAAGCATAAGAGATAATTTTAATTGGCTACAGTCTATAGCAGAGAAGTAAACCAAATTTTCATTTGGTTGGTCTAGAGTACGTCGTGGAATGGAACTGGAACATCGTTGCAACCGCTGCAATTGTACGGAATGGATCAAAATTAACGAGTCACCTAAACCTTAGTGAAGTCTATAGCAAAAACATTATTTTGTTTGCCTGCAACAATTCCATATGTTACTTTTCTCTTGAATTCATTAAAGTTATATAATGAGATATAATAATATATATATATAATATATATATAATATATATATATATATATATATATATAAAACTAAAAAACAATGATCTTTTAGTTTTATATAATCTGATTATTTGCGTATTTTTAAATTTTATTACATTAATTACTTCAGAGATGGTTCTCTGTTAATTCCGTTAGGGTGTTTAATATTTCTTCTTTTAGATATCAAATCAGTCGCAACTTCTTAATATTTAACTTCATGGCCTTGCACATGAAACTAATTAAACGTTCTTTAGTCTGCGGTCGACAATAAAGTGGATTGTCCCTATCTATATCACAGCAAATTGAACTTGCTGAATACGTCAAAAGGATATCTGTGGAGTTGTGTATTTACATTTCATTGTGCTGCCTGAATTCTACACAGAGAATAGAAGGGCTTCTATTCTCTTTTCAAACAAATATGGTAAACAAGTAGGGCATACATATACAGGACGTCCTAGGACGTTTCAAGGAGATGGTACAATAGTCAAATTATATCATTTTTAGAACAATTATTAGCGTAACATTAATAAATCTTAAAAAAAAAGTGTTTATTCGTTTGGTTATTGTGTACAATTAAGACTACCGCAAATTATTAACTTTTAGTTACTCAACAATTGGCGTATTGCCATATTGTGAGGGTCCAACGGGGTATATAAGCTTTTGCAGCTTCAGAAAATGATCAAATCTTTGCTGCTTCTGGTAGTAACATACAGCTTGATTTTCTAAATAAAACATTATAATTTTCGTATTTCAAAAAAATCTATTTACGAGGGTCTTGTCTTAAGTTTTTACAAACGACTCTGGATAGATGCAAACAATTTGACATTTATTATTGTTGAAGCAGTAGCGGCACATAAATCGGCCGAGTAGTTTGTTTACAGAGAGCAATTTTGTGAAAAAATTTTAATTTCACGTGAAGGTTGTTTTTGATGCGATTCCTTTTACGATTTTAATAAAATCCTAAACAAGAACAGTGCATCGAATAGCTTCCTTCGATTTTTGGTAATAAAGCACCATCAGAGAAGACAACTGGTCTGCAAAATTTTGTCGTGTATGAAATTCGGGAAGATCGACCAAAATCGGATGTTGTTCCAAAAAAACATGCAAGATAACTTAAAAGATATCCCAGAATTATAGAGCGGTAGATTCTCTAATCGCCAATTTAGGAATTACGTTAACCACAGAAAGACCGTAAAAAAAAACAACAATATAAACTATCAAACGAAATGGTCGTTTCAGTTTTCTAACACGTCTATCGTTATAACTTTAATTTCTCTTGTTTATTTTTATATTATGTTCGTTGTGGTGCTTTTGAGTGAATTAAAACGCATTCAAATATTAATTTTGTAGGGCTGTGGCGGAGACAAGCAGTGTTATTCAATGAATTCAACAAGATATTCAAATTACTAGATTCGGTCGAAAAAACTACAAACCAATCACGTCAACGTAAATCAGGAAAGCCAAAATCTTTGAGAGTTTATTATAAACATTATTAATTAATAAATAATATATAGCGTACGCTATTTAAAAAATGAAAGTGGTATGTCACTTCCGATTAAACCGGAATTAAAAAATTAATTTTCCGAATCTTTGGGTCTTCTTATAGGAGGACACCCAATATTATTCACGAAGAATGAACCACTGCAAAGATACCGGAATGGTTCCATACCTATTAACCATTAGAAACCAATAGAGGTATTGCAATTTATATTAGAAACCTGACTGTGGAATTATTCTCATTTGATAGCTTAACCGCAATTTCTTATTTCTTTTTCTAACCATAACAACAACAAAGAAATTCCATAGCAGTCTCCTATATAACTTTCTTCACTTACGAAACGGAAATGACAGAGTAACTACTGAAGTTTCCTTTTCAAAGAATAAGCAACACGACAATACGACGCACAAGTTTTAATATTCTCATTACATTCACCAATAAGAAAGGAAACTATGCTGAGGAGAACTTGAACGGTGTATCTCATAATTGCACAAGGAATTAATCCACAATTGCGCGAATGGAATGGCAGGTACGTAAGTAAGAAAACTTTTAGCTTATTGCAAGTAGAGTAATTTAGTACGGTACGTACGAGAGAAATTAATAATTACAATCGCAGACGCGCGATGTTGGCAAGAGGTGTCAAAGTTTTAATACTTCCTAACGACCATTTCATTATCGTTATAAATTGAAATTCGTATCTCAGCTCGAGTAATTTTACATCTACATCGGTTCGGAATGCGAAAATGTCGTAAAATGAGGAAAACTCGACCGATTTGGACCGTCGTTTGGATGAGTTTTATAGAATGCGAGAGGGAAAAATGAAATGTTTTCGATGGAAATTATGTGTATCTTACTAAAGCAGTTTTAGTAGTTGTGCAGATGATTGGTTTAAAACTAGTTATTGTACATATGTAGACATTTATTATGTAACTCTCTCAAAATTATTCACTTCACTTTAAAAAAAAGACAAAAACAGGAGATTCCTATCTGATTATTTTTATTTATTTATTTATTTTTATTATTTATTTATCTGATTATATTTATTTATTTATTACAAGTTCAGTAAACAAAATATGCCGTTCTTATCTAATTACTTCTGTTATTATTTGTGAGAGAACATACCTTAGTTGCATTAATCACGTTAACATTAATATTCAGGGATAAAATAACTATAACTATCAACGATATTATTTATTACACACGTTGAGCTAAACATTACAACAGCACCAACAGTACGCGGCGTGCTTAAAAAAGGGCGGCGTAAACCTGAATTAAAAAGCTTGTCTTTTCTGTAACTTATCAGTAGCCAGTAAATCTCGTATTCTCGAAGCGGCTGTGCTGTATTAATCAATTAAATTTGTGTGATGCGGAGTGTGACGATACTATCGCGTTATCTGCCATACTACTCTCATTATTCTAATTATATTAATTTCCGCTATTTATTATTTGTACGTGTTTGTTAATTTGTTAACAATGAATACTTTGAGTAAATATTACACCAACAAATCTCACTAATTTTCATGAATATCTTTAGTGAAACAATAATTTACAGTACTCCGTTGCAGCATTCTACGTTTCTAAATGAAAAACTTGTCTGCATTGCCTCATATTTTAATTAAATATAATAATAAAAATTAAATAAAATCAAACATGGCAACGATTTCGATGGACATCTTGTAGCCATTACTGGATATAAGAAAATTGTTGATCTATTACCGAAAACTCCCAAGAGTACTCAATTAATCACCGGTTTAAATTATGTCAATTATCTCAACAATTAAGAGAGGTTGACATGCATACATGAAAGGCATGCGAAATTGTAATATGTAATATGCAGGAAGTTCCATTTTAAAAGCCAACTGCGGAAACTGAGCAGTATGTTGGACACACTTAGACATAATTTTATGTTACACACAACATATTTCTGAATATTTTTTATTTGAAAACTTTCTATAAGTTGCTCACGAAGTGGAGTAGGTGAACGCGTTGTAAGTTAAAAAGTTAATTATACCAAAATATCATTTATGGTTAATGGAAATTGTTTTATAGTTAGCTATCTTTCACGATTGGGACACTGTGAGTTTATTAATTCTGGTAAGAAATGAATAACAGAAAGAAGTAAGTAACTCCTTCGTTTTCTCTATCCAAAAATAAAAAAAAAAGAATAATGCACACAATCATATTTATATATTGAAAAATCAAAAGTAATCCGAACTATTCTTAAAAAGCTTACGAATAAATTTAACAACTCTTATAAATTAATTAAACCCAGAATAAATGCTACTCAAACGATGATTGGGAACATTTTTTTTCTTTAGAAAGCCGTGTTACCTGCTCTAGCCTTAATGCAACCTGCAATCCGTTTAGGCATGCTTTTTAATACGTATATATTAGAGATGCCCGTTATTAAAAGATCTGGGCGATTCTAGATAATGAAAGGTATTATAATTCTCATATCTGATGTGTTTTCTTTTTTGAGTATATCGACTATGAGATGAGCCACACCAATAATTATTACGTTAAGCTTGATGTTGAACATAGAAAAAAGTGAGACAGCTAAAAAAACGAACTTATATATCTCTATTTATTGCCTAAAGATTGCAGAGAATATACCCACAGATTATTGTTTTAAAACAGCCATCAAAGAAAAATATCAATTAAAAAACAATTTAAATTAACGATCTTAACAAATCATAACAAGAAAGAGAATGACTATCTTCTTGCCACGGTAGATTAGGAAAACAATTTATCTTAAATAACGAGCCAACATTAGACAGTTCTAATTAATCAACCGGTTGATTTTCATCGTTCTAATGCATACATATCAAGGTCTGTTTTTCTACGTATCTGAATATAAGTTGGCTAGGTTATGTATAATTATTTAACGTTAACACGAATATACAGGGAATCATTTAGTGCTTAAATACCAATGCATAGTTAACGGTTATATAATTTGTTTAATAATCTCTGAAATTAACGAGTAAAAAATTATATACTTTAAGTTTTGTAAATATCAAGCGCATGTACAGCGCCAAAATAAAAGCGCCGAATTATAACATTAGCAATTGTGGTTTCTCTATCTGGTTGATAAAAATCGTAAACGGAAATTATGCAGGGGCAATGTACCGATACTTTGCGACTAATTATAATTTTATGTATAAATGTCAAGAGCAAACTTGTTAATCGTGGAAAATTGATAATTATTCTTTATGAGAAGGTGGCGAAAATAATGGGAACAAATTCACACAGGTGACGCGCTATCGTGGTTCCCTCACCTTGAAGAATAAGAAAAGATGTTTTCAAGTAAAAGAGAATACAATTTGTTGGCGAAAATTTAGAAAAATATTTAATTACTCATTTCTATGCATGCAATGACAATGAGTGGCAGGTCTGAGATTTGTTTTTATGCACTTGTCTATTATTTTCCACAACGTTCAGAATGCGTATCGCCAACACAACTGATGTGATTCCAGTCGCCCAGCGACCCCATTAAACCGTCGCTCTTTGTCCTATACTGTAATGTTACTAATAATGTTTCAGATGTTATCTGTTATCAGCGCCACCCACACATCTCGTCTAGCGGCCTTAGTTTATACACCTATTCGAAGTGAAGGTTCTTCTAGTGGTTGAAAACTCGATTTCTAGAAAAAAAATCATTCGTATGGCTACTATATACTAGTCCAGCCAACGGCGGTTCGCTTGTTTTGTGTTTTATTTTTCCCATTTTTTAAAACTTCTAAATTAATGCAAAGTTTCAGTGTAAGCTTAGACATGTCAAAATGAAATTTCATCAATTAATAATCGTTCGTTTGGTCTTCGTAAAAATTCTCAGTTTCATGTTGTAGTGTTGTATGTGGTCGTAAAATGTCAGCTAAAAGTATAGAATCTATGTTTTATTTGCGCCCTGCATCGTTTGCATCATGTTACACCAAAAATGCTTCGGTTTTCAGTATATGTTTCGACTTGTATTTCTAAATAGTAGTCGTTAAAAGTGGCCGTGGAAATAAAACAATCGCCAACGCGGTAAAACAATGGTGCGAAATTTAGCTAATTTTATAACTGACTTTGAGTCTCTGTGTCATAGAGCTAAATTGTCAGTAAATCTCTAATTAAAAGGTTATTTTGAAGAATTCAAATTGGAATTCAAAGTGCGAGCCATATTAATTAGTCAGCAGTAGTCGATTTTAATAAGAAAACACATAAACATAGCGTTTAATTTCCCTACACAAGGTTACTTATTGTTTGAATTTCTAATATCCATTTAAAACCCTATTTATCTCTTCAAATCAAAATCTAAATCATCGAAACAGTTACTCCTGAATTTCACGACTCGAAAGCTTCAACCAAATATTTTCCTGAAAGCATTAATTTCTAGATTTTCTCAAAATTTCCCCTTGTGAAACATTATAATACATTCGTGCTGTTGTCAACTTTTCCCGGTCTTTAAACAAAACCGCAATGGTGTCTTTTTATTTGCAACTTACTTTAATCTTCTGGAGATTTACTAACGCCTTTTCCCCACATCAATATTCGATCTTAGGGTAAGTGGCAAGCATACCGGTTTAGTGGATAAGATACTTATTTCTAATGAATGGTAATAAAAGCTAATAGAATGCAGGAACAACCTAACCCTGAGCAGACAAATCAGCAACATTTTTAACGTTTGCTATCCTTGATTAAACCCATCTCCCAGCGACAACTAGCGGTGAAAAGAAAGTATACGATCGTAAAAGTTAATCCGAAGATGTGCCAGAAAGAAAATAATTAAAAGCGAGAGCAGCACTTCAAGTAGCAGTAATAATGATTTTTCTCTGTTCTATATTGGCGCGAAATAAGACGAAAAGAAAGTTATTATCTTAGAGTAAATTGATTCGCAATAAACTTATTGGAAGAACAGTACTGTGCAAATGAATAAGATATGCATACTTTTTGTAGGATTAATCCAATTATGAAATTACGATAAAGGACAACCTTTTACATCAATATATATTTTAAAAATAAAACAAAAATATCTTAATTGAAAAATATTTAAGCCGGATGAAGACTAATGACAAAATCAATAAAATTTAATTAATGCGTCATTTCAATAATAATTACACGAAAGGAGTTTCATAATTATCCGGCCTCGGCAAAAGACGGCGCTATTGAAATTGAAGTAACTATATTTTTCGTAAAAGTAGCCTTTGGCAAGAGTCCTGCCAAGTTTTGAACTAGATACATCACTTAGTTTGTGAGCAACTTTTATGATTTAATGAAAATAGAGAAAATCTAACGGAGTAGTGATTAAGTATTTGTTTTTGAAAAAGAACACGAATGAAAAGATAAAAGTGGAAATCAATGAAGTTTATGGGGAGATTGTGCACCTTCGTTAGCGACCATAACATATTGGATAACTGAATCCAGACACGGGCGTACGAGCATTTTGATGAAGAACAACCAGGTCGTCCAAATGAGTTCATCACACCGGAAATGATAAAAAATTTCACGATGTGTGGTAATTGAATTATCAGAGACTGAAAGTACGTAAGATTGTTGAGGCAGTGGGGATCTCAACTGAGCGGGTGGATAACATTTTAGCAACTCATTTGAATGTAAGAAAACTTTCCGCAAAGTGGGCGCCGCGATTGTTCACACTTGACCATAAACACGCACGTGTCAACTTCAAAGGAATGTTTGGCACAATCTAAATGTCAATGAAAAGCACAATCTGAATGATTTATAGCGTCGAATCATGATTCTTGATGAAACATGGATTCAACACAACACATCAGAGACCAAAGAACAGTATAACAGTGACCAATCAGTGCCAAAGAAGGCCACGATGTTTTGGGATGTACTCGACGTAAACCCCATTGATTATCTTGAAAAGGGCAAAACTATTAATGTGTATTATGCCAACTTAGTGGATCGTTTCAACAATGCTGCGATAGAAAAAGGTCTGCGCTTGGCGAAGAAAAAATTCTGTTTCATCAAGACGCTCACTTGTGTCGCTTTGCCATGACAAAATTCTACGAGTTAGGATGATTGCAGAAACAAACATAGGTTAGTGAAGAGTAGTAAATTCGGATTGGTGTCAGCGATTCATGTTTGCATCATGTGATTGACTGATGTTAAAGTGAATCTGTTTAATTCCTTTTATGGGATATTTTACAGCATGTTCGGGGCGATTACATCAAATATACCGAGCTCAAATTTTAAACAAAAAAAAGCATTAATTTCTAGTTCGGTAACGTAACGTCAAGCTCACGTAAATACATTCCCGTTTTAATAAAAGAGAAGATAAACCTAAGACTTATAGCAAACTCCTCTCCTTATACCTCCTACCACTCCATAAACCAATTCGCATTCTGACTATTACGGATTAAATCTCAGGGTAAACATAGATAAATGAACAACGCTCTGGCGCATGTTGACTACTTTGCGATCTCGAAAACAACGCTCTGCTACGATTAAAATTAATAGCTTCGGGATTAATATTTCGATCAATATTTAACTTTCCACTAATGTGACGTTTCAGTTAATTTATGCGTTCTGAACGGTGCCCACGACGGCAGCTTTATTTAACCAGACGAAGAAAATTAGCTTTGCTTCTGCCGACTGCCAAAAGTGCGTAGGCATACGATTCAATATCCAAAAGCAGAAGATAAGTAAATAACGAAGGAATAATCTGACATGAGGCAACGGGTGTCCCTGGAATTCTTGGTTTTATTACAGCATGTACTTCCCTATTAACATGCTTGTGTTAATGTTTATAGACGAATTAACTTTGAATTTGCTTCTAATCTACATACATACGTAACACATACTGTTGATAATAAAGATATTAAGTAGATCAAATTTTAGAACTTTCTAGTTTTAGATTTTTCTTTCAAGGAAAGTGCATTCGCAGCAATTAGAAATATCTCCTGTTGAAGATACCCAATGCACCAGGAGATTTTAAATCTTCTTGTGCAAAATCGATAAAATAAAAATCGGTTTTATTTTGTCGATTAGTCAAAAAATTCCATAAGACAGATATAGGAATTACAACAATACAGTCAACTTTGTTACATTTATAAAAAATTTAATCTTCACAAGAATTGCCTTAATGGCAACAAGACATAGTCGCTCAAGCATGGTCCTTCGTATATAAATGTTAACGGCGATAAAATTTTGATAACCGAGCAGGAAAATGCTTAAACTTTTGGAACAATCTATTTTCAAACTTTTTTTGTCTTTGTTGGAAAATATCATATAACGTGCGCTAGTATTCTTAGTAACATCGCAATTAGGTCTTATTTATATTTTGCATAAGATATTTCATTACATTTTAATCAGTAGCTATTAATAGACGCTTAATACTTAACATTAAGTAACGTGAGAACGCAAACAAATATTTTCATAACACTGAGGGCCGCATAACGTAAACACATTGATATCCGCTAACGTTAACACAGTTCGTACGGCTGTATTTAAAAAGAAAGTTACTTCAGACAGCGTAACAGCATTAAACACTTCAATTCTAAGGGCAGAAGAAAGTGCGGAGTTTGACATCTCTTGTGCAACGTCATTAACAATAACCGTCTTCTTATCTTTTCAACTCTACTTTTGTAACGAGGATCATAGTTCCATGTATAAATGCTTCTGATGACAGAAACCAGGTTCGATCGTGTTCGAGCGAGAAAAATGTATAATCTTCTGATAGTGTTTCTATCTATGAGATAATTGAAGTAGAAATCTCCCGAAGACGTAAACCGTCTTCGTCCTTCTGGAATGCGAAACTATATCCTATTCTCCGCAATGCCACCAAAGAAGATCATCGTTAACTCCAGTGAGAAAGGAAGTATTCAACGATGGTAGAGCACACGCCATCATGCATTTAATTGTTACTAGTTATGTAAGAGTTGTCAAATTTCGTTGAAGTTTCTCTAAATCTTTTGAAAAACGCTCTCTGGGCCCAAAAGTGACTCGAAATAGCTCCTCAAAACTAACCCAAATACGCGACAGCGGGAAGGAAGGTACAATAGGTCACGATTTAACAGTTTTTCTAGATTTGTATATGCAGCATTTAGTTGCTGTCGTATTACATTAAAGTGCCTGAATTTTGTCGGCTATATCCCGCTTTTCCAATTCTTGGTAAACAACCATGGCTTGCTTTTCTCCTGTAAATTTCCGGGAAAAAATTTCAACATTTCATGGTTTATAAGGGTCATAAGTTTGGAATAAGGACGACTACGGAAAACCTTATCCTAAGAGTACCCAGCCTGAACCCGGTATCCCGTCGCAGCGCACAGAGTTTGAATCCTGGCTGACAATTCAACGGACGTACGTACACTGCTACTAGGTTGCGGCAAACAAAAATTAACTTATTGATATCAAACTACATAAGCGTTGTGGACCCTGTCAGAGTCGAGATAAGAATTTATTCTTGGTCTAAATAATCTACATTTTGGTCCATTAATAAAAAAAAGAACGTTACAGTCGAAATAATAATTGACTAAAATACAAAAAAGCATTCTGCACATATTTAAATCTTTCGCGTAAATAGCGAAAACAAGAAATTTCATTTGCTTTGCATGCAACTAATTATTTAACATTCTCACAAACGCGATAATAGAAACTTTTTGAATGTTAAGTTTTTGTGTACATTACTTGATTATAGTGTAGCTCATAAACATATTGATTAATGACGTATGTATATCAGTTTATAACAAAGACATTATCTAAAGAAAATATAAAAAAAAATCTAATTGTCCATTTAAAACAAAGAATCTATCTTTGGCAATAAATAAAAATCTAGAACGCATCGTAGCCTACAGCCTAACTAGCGCTTTCATGAATATTTAAACACGTTAACCTGGATTCGATTAAGGAAATTTCGATACGTATTTTAGGACAGGTAATATTTCATTTTAAGCTGGCAATTATTTTCTTTTATCGAAGACGATATATAGTTAGGTAAAAGTAGGTGTTAGACATTTAACGTTAAAGAAGAAATGCATTGCGATGTTGAACAAACTAATTGCTAGAATGGTAGCGTAGTGTTACATGTGAGATAATTGTATTTAATGTATGCATGTGATTGTTGAGATATGCAAAACTTAAAGATTATTTTAACGCCATTGCCGTAACATAAGGTTAAACAAGAAATGTAGTTATTTTATTTAAGGCGGTATTATTTCCTATAACTAAAAGCTAATTATTATAGTAATAGATATTCTTGATATTTACGTTAATCCTATTGTATTTATTACAAAAACACACTGAAATATACCTATTATGTCGTTTTTCAGATGACTAGTACTAAATTTGGAGCTGTTTAAAATGCATATCGCGGAAACAAATATCCTCCATCATAGTTCAAAAGTTTATTGGAAGGTTATGATTTGAAGAAGGAGTGTAACTGGTTCCAGATACTGGTACGTAGTTTCATAGATGTAAGTCCAAATAGCTTAACCACCACGAGACGGAATTGTTGATAAAAAATACTGTTTCGTATTACGAAAAAGTGATATTGATCATACATAGTATCGGCAAAGACAGAGGCAGTTGTAACGAGAGAGAAACAATGATTGAAGCGTGCTGCTTGTATATTTTCTTCCAATTTTATCAAAAGTAATTTTTATTTCTGCCAAACAAAGTCACACCCATAATGCATTGCATTTTATCCTATCAGTTTGCCTTATTTTTTTCTTCTGTCTTTCGTGTTTCTGATTAATTTAGTTTTTATGTTAAATAAAAATCGTTATTTTCATAACGTTGCTTGCTTTTCTTTTAGCTATTGGTAAGTGAACGATTCTCAAAATTGTTTATATGTTACAACTTTTAGTAAAAAATCTAAACAAGTTTACCATTAAACACAATACGTTCCTTTTGGAAGCATATTTCAGTGGGGCAGTTCGCAGAGAATATAGAGAATATTTCATACTGTCGCACTACGGCGCAGTTTCCAAATCTGGCCATTATACTTGGACAAATCTTTCGACAGCATGCTCCGTATTGTGCAACGTTTTCGAGAGAAAGGCTAATCTTCTCGAAGAAATATAGCTCTCATCGATTAAGTTGTAGATGATATTAGGGAGAGGGTTCATGCAAGCCTTAAAAAACTTTTACGACGATTATCTGTACAATCTGGTAAGTTCCAGTTTAACCTATATGTGAATACGTAAATAAAAAAATATGGAGTATCGTATGGCTCAAAGCACCAGGAAGCTCAGGAAGTGCCATATATGCATGGATATAATTGCATAAAATTAAATAACAACGAGGTATGTTACGTTTCTTAGCGATGAGGCTTGATTCCATTCAACTGGATTGGTAACTTACAAAACTATCGTATACTGCCCAACGAGAATCCGCAGGAATTTCAAGAACCTCAATTACGCTTCTGGACCTGGGCAAATGGATGAGTTTTCAAAAGTGAAAAATGTTGCTTTTTTTTGGACAATGCCGAATCATATCTAAGAGAGCTAAACTTAAAAAATTTATATAAAATCATTTTTCCGCCGCCAAATACGACATCTATCTGTCAGCCCCCGGACCAAGCGGTAATTCAAAATTTTATTCTTTTCTTTACTGAAATTTGATTCTAAAACATATTCTTTTATTCTGCTTAAAACTTAAAAAATCACTTAATGTTTTGGAGGTTCTTTATGTGATTGAGATGAGGTCATTCAAAACTGCTATAGCAAATCAGGTTTTAAAAATTGTCAAATTCAAGCGAAAGCAGTCTTAAATAAAGGACGCGATGCAGAAGACCATTTGCCGCTGACAACCTTGGCCGAGTTTTGCAGAAACTTCGACAACATCGCCCAAGTTGAAAACCAAGACGACTTCATTAATTGGATGAAAAAGTGCAAAGCAGCGGAAATGAGATTGAAACAAGAATATACTAATGGTTCTGCCAACTCTTACGATGATGCATTAAAGGCGATCAACAATCTAAAGAGGTTTTTCAAACAAGATTTTTTGGCGCTCGAATACTTAAAAAACCTCATTGTTAAAATTGCTATTTACAACAAAAAAAAATAAAACATTAAAACAAGCAAAACTATCTGATTTCTTTTGAAAATAGAATAGGTATTAGACGCGGCTTTGAATTTTTTGATTAAAGGTCAAGAATTATTTTGTCTATTTTGTTTTAATTTCCTCATAAGTTCCCGCAAGCGTACAAAAAAGCTGGAACCGTGGGTGTCCGCTCCTGAGGGCTTTCATTGTACAGTCCAATTAATGTAAGAATACGTAGAGAAGAAAAGTACGAACTATGTGAATTAAGTGAATAAAAGGTATTTACACATATATCCATTTTCCACTATTTTCTAAGTATATTCCTAAAAATTTAGTATTATATGCCAACTGGATAGCACAGAAATCAATTCTTATAAGACTAAATTCAAGTATGATACTAGTTCCAGGACTAAAACGCATAAAGACAGCTTTCTTTTTGTTGACATAAAACTTATGGAACCAGTTAGCGAAAGGATCTGGTAAGATCTGCGTTCTTAAAATCAAATTGTGTACTCTTAACGCAGACCAGGAAATTAGTGCCATCCGCATAGATAACTGCATAATTATACTTCGTTCCCCTACAGTTATCAAAAAATCATTGACATAATAGAAAGTAAGTTTTCAATTATTATGAACACTCACAGCGAGCCATCTATTCCACTAATTATAAATATAATTAGGAAAAGTATAATAAAAAGACCAAATCACAAATATCTAATTTAATGTTAGCTACCAGTTTCGTACGCTTTCTTCTGCACGTTCATCCTGAGGTTAAGATATTATCTCTCTCGTCATCTAATTTATTATAATATTTGCCTGAGGATGTACGTACAGAGGAAAACCGGTAGCTAACATTAAATTAGATATTTGAGAGCTTTTATCACACTTTTCCTAATTACTATGAACTCACGCCGAGACACCAGTTTCAACTTATCATAAATATAGTTTGCCAGCGGGTTGGAAAATTAAAGACTCCAATTTGAAACTAATTCTAAAGTTTGTAAAGAAAGCATTATTATTTCAATACACAACAATAGATGCATTGTAGCAATACACTCCTTCACTTTTCAATATTTTAACGCACGTACTGTACAAGTTTAATGAGGTTCACGTGCAAAACAAATTTCTTGCATGTGCGTCTACTTACAGTTGCATACGACATCCAAACGTAAACTTTCAATACGATCGAATCCGCATAAATACGTCGTCCTGTTGCACACATATAAGCAACGCTAATTATTCATTACATCCACTTTAATTCGTCTGCTCACAACAAGCTATTGCTATTAGTTAAGCGCGGTATTTCTCTTGGTAACACTTAGATACAAGGTATTATTAGCGCGTCACATCTACTGGCTACGAGGGCAGTGATGTCAAGAGTACTAAATACGAACAATAATCGATTAAGGTCGTTTCAGCGAACCTGATTAATTAATAATTTAAACAAATGAACGCACGCCATCCGATTCGAGAATGTAGTTCTGCTTTTTATTATAATAGTGGATGATGCTAACTTCGGTATGAGTTAATTCGCGGAACTTTACCGGCAGCACGTAAAGCATGGGCACGTTGACAAACAATAATACCGGGAAAATCGATCGAGATGGGTCCGGTCCCATCTTTCCTGGTAATGTATATGCATAATCGGGCTTGTATTTCTATATCTACGATGAGTAAATCACTCTTATCAATTCTAGATATGAATATGTATATTTTCTGTTAAATCGACATATATGAGTATAATTGGGGTGTAGAAATTGAAAGGCAATGTTAATTTATCTTGATTCGAATCATTCAAAAGGTCAATACAAACACGAAATATTTTAACTCAAAAATTTAGGATTGTATGTACAAAAAAAATGGTTTCATCGAATACAAACGATACTATATTTTGGCAAAAAAAGGCCCATAATGGCAGTTAACTTTTTGACTAATTCCAAAATTATCAAAATGGATAAATAATAACGAAGCACTAATACGTAATACCAATACGGAGATATTTTGTCACTACTCTCATCCATACTTTAGGATAGATGTGATTTACACCTTCCCATTACCAATGATCACTAGATGCATTTTTTAATTACATCTTGTATAGGATGATTCCTGCATTAAACAGCATCATTTATCGCAAACATTGACTCATTGCCTTAAATAGTCGGCGGAGATGCGAAACAATCCCACGGCGACCGTTCACTCCTCATTGTTATGTGCATACAGAGAAATGCGCGTGGTAGTGTCACTCAGCGATACAAATTAAAGAGCAAAAACAAAAGCGAACGCGTTGATGTAACAGAATAACCAGCATTATGTAAACAAAGAACGCGTCATCAATGCGATGATCCCATTGCGAATTTTATTTAAGGACGAGATGAAAACAGCGACTGTTGGAGTCGATTACGGATCACGAAGGTTTCGTGAAAGGCGTAAACCATAAAGTTCTTTGCCAAAAGAAAATCATGAGAGTCGAAGAAGAGGAATCGGAAAATCCGAAAATTGTAAAACATCAATTGCTCTGTGACTTTTAATAAATGAGGATAATATGTCAGTACTAAAGCAGATGTTTTTTGTAATCTTTGGGCGTTGATATTAAGAAAACCTTCATAGTCTTCCAGATTATACAAGGTATATATTAAATGTCATCTCTATGGACCAAAGACGACATTTTCAAAATAGAGACAGCAGACTTGGTAGAGATGCAAGTAACATTAAATCTAAATGGATTTAATTTATTAAATATGATTGTAACGTTTTAGTCCTTATAGTTTTACAGAACTCAACGTTTTACTCCAAATTCTCAAAAATATTTTTTGAGATGTCCTTAGAGCTTTGTACACTGATCCGTAACCTAGTTGGTGAACATGCTTAAGGACTGCTTAAGGAATTGTCTAGACGAATAATTATAAATTATTCGGAATATTGTTTGATTAATCAATAGGTTTAGATCATTGGTTGACGTTATCGATTTGTACATTTAAGCACCTCTCTATTTTAATTATCTGCAGTTTCGGGTTAACTTATCAGAATTCAAGATAATAAAATTTGACAATGTTCTGTTGCTCACGATCAAAAGCTACAGTAAAACTAGAAAACAACCCATATACAAGCTGAATGGGGAGGAATGGACCAAACTTCAGGAGTACATCGTAAGCGTGAAAATAATGTGGAAAAATTTTTGGGAATTTGGAATTTGGTTATGGTTCTCACTAGAGTGCAAGCACTCAAGAATACTTTTATGTTGTTCCATGTTGACTCTGTTTCTTACGAGCATATTCGTAAAATCGAAAAAGCCGACAACGTTGTCTTCACAGTCGATCAACTTTGTCCCCGTTGTACGGTACCAACCATAATGTCCTATGTAATTACCCTATTTAGCAAATCTGGATCATTTTCGGTTAAATTAGGCAGTTCTTCAGACACTTGAAGTTTAACAACAAATTCGAAATGAATTTCGCACACTCGGCGCATGTTTAAATCTTCAGTTAAAATTGACTGAATCGCGGTCACTTAAATCTAGTTCATCAGTCATTTCACTAATTCCAAATCGACGGTCAACATACGCTAAACAGTGAATTTCTACAATGTTTTCGTTGATTTTTAAAGTGGGTCTGTCGGTCTGGGATTATTTTCAACTAATTTGTTATTTTTGAATCTATTGAAAAATATTTGACTGGTTCAGATATTTCTCCCCGAAAGTTGTTTTAAATAGTTCGTAAATCTCCGAAGTTGATTTACTAGTCTTAAAACAAAATTTGACACAGATTCATTGTTCTGTTTTTTCATCCATTTCCAAAATGGATAAATCCGTCGAGACAAAGAAAAAGAAAACAAAGATAATGTGGTGATCTCCTATTGAGCAGTGACGCATTCTGTAATTTTTCAAACATCAATAAAACAGCTTATTGTTGGGATTAGGTCTCTGGAAAAAGTTGGAAAAACTACGTATTTATCAGATCCGGAGTTGAAGCTCGATAATAGACAATAGAAAGGTTCTATTATTCCTAAAATAATCTACTAGAAAAGGACAATGATAGAATTGATGTAATTGATCCTTGACATCTATTTTGAACAAGCGGATCACGTCTTGCTTTTTCAACCTCTTTGAATACAAGAAGATCGATTGACAAGTGTTTCTAGGGACACCTTTCAAAAATCCAATAACGACGTCTCCAGATAACACGTTCAGGACATTTATTATGTTTCTTTCCTTCGCGTAAATACGAAAAAGGACCGCTTGTTTTATACACCTTACGGAAAAAACAAGTTATAACTGTCAAAGTTTCTCCGAGCGGCGCACCTCATCTAGAAATCAATTAACTCATCGCATTGCACCCTGGGAAAAACGTCTACCGTTTTTCCGAACCGCCGTAAAACTTTCACGTCGTATTGTGGGACAAATGTGCGTCGCATTCTGCGTCTTTACAATAACGCTGTTCGAATTGGACTAAATCTAACAATAAAATTGACGAGGATTAAAGACTTTTCGAAGTCGGCGAAAAAGGCGGGTCGATGACAACCGGGAACGAAAAAACAAGTCAAGCGTATAGCAGGAAAAGGTTGGATGAAAACCATTTCGCCGGATGAGACCGGAACAGACCGCTAACGCGCATCAACCCTACGTTTAGGGGATTTTACCGGAGCAAGTGGTCAGCAGCGGATAACTCAGGGTAAGGTAACGTCAGTAATACTTGCTAAGAAATATTATTTTATTGATCGAATCTTTAATTAGAAAAAGCCTGTTGGTAAAAGTTGGCGAGAAATCGTTTAAATAAGGAAATGTTGATTGCGTCAATTACTAAAAATTTACAGCTAATTTCTGTTAGTTTCGTATCAAAATCATTAAGGAATGATTAACAACAGAAAATAATTCTAAAATTTCTTAACCGCTGCTGGGGACTGCTAGTAACAAAGCTAAGGAACACGTTACAAACTAAAAGCTCCGGACGTGTACGACAAGCTTTAAACAAGCTTACACAACCCGTAGGGCCGTCACCACACTAAAAAGAAAATTACGATGTGTCGCCATGAGTAGCTTTTTGCTATGTCAACTGATTGTCCATTCGTCTAATCTTCTCCAAACACACTACTTGATGTTATATGTCCCTGTGGTCTTTGGATCTTCTTGTTTACCGAAGTTGTATGCCGCAGTTCTGACGAGATATCAAATGTTATTAATTCTGGGAGTCTATGGAATTTAGTTACGGTTTCCTTTTCCTGATACATTGATAAATATTTAACGCAATATTTTTGCCAACAATTCATGTTTCGAATTCAGTGTTAAAACATGAACTGAATTTTCACCACAATCAACGTAAAGCCCTTTTATAATTTAAACCAAATATTTCGACAGAGGTAAATAGATGCCATTCATAGAAACTCTGAACTCATAGAAATTCTCCCTCCTCTAACTTACTCGACTTTAGCTATTTTGACATTCCTGACACGAATTGTCCGCACGCCACTGGAAACGACGTTTCGCGTAGACCTTTCCGAGTACGGAAACTGTTTCTTAAGTGACGTTATTGACCGCATCGGCCGTCGTCGTCCCCGTGTCACAGAAGTTTGCAATTCCTCGAGATGCTCGTAAAAAGGAACTGGAACGTGAGGAACGCCGTTTCTCTTCGTTCCGAAGTACTCCCACGCGAGGGTTGAAAAGCACGTTTCCCTAGCGTTCGTTCGATGCAGTATCTGTCGAATATTCCGGAAACATCGGATATGAAACAAATATGATTACGATTAAATGTGAATGCCACGTAAGCAGATGGATGTAAGAAATAGATAAACTGCAGTATTGACGCCCAACTTTGGCAACTCGAGTAGAGCGTTAGAAGAACGTTTTTTCAAGAGATTATTGAAAAAGACTGCCAGCACGAAGTTATGTATTTCGATATGGTGTTTACCACATCGATTTTTAATATTTGTACATTCTTGGTATTTGGTCGAAGCCTCGGAGGATCGGAAAAGAAAAACTAAAAAAACGCAATCGGTTCAAGATTTATTTAAAAGAAAAAAAGTGAAGTGAAATATGTGGTAATCTATCTTAGGAACTTAGAAACAACAAAAATACCCCAAAAAATGAAGCTTCTAGACCACAATCCCCCCTTCCGTTAAATGTACAAAATCTCCACCTTCGTACTTTCATGACATTTGAGAATCCATAAGAGAGCTTCCATTTTCGAAGATGCTTTTTACAAAGACTGAACGAACTGAAATTTCCCATGGTCGCTCCTTTTGTTTTAAGCAATTAAGCAAAGGAAGAACCAAAAGGCAACAGAGTAATTTTAAGACAATTTTGACAAATATTTTTTTACTACTACAAAAGCCCTAAATTCATTCCAACCACGTCCTTTAGCCAAACATTTAAATGGAACTGGAAATCTTCTCAATTCGAGCTGAAAATTTCCTTTGAAACCAAATCCAAGAGAGTAGTTTAACGTCGAAAACATTTCGAATTAATCTCGTGTTCCATGGAAGCGACCGCTGATTATCCGAAGACGGATTTATAAAAACCTATTTATAAATACCGTTGCGTGCGAGCGACAAAGGAATAGCGTTCGGCGTGAATAGTTCACATTTTGGCAGCATTCACGGCGGATGTATTCTTAGGATGCATCGTTGTAATTAGAAGCAAACAAAGAGCACGGTTATTATCGCGATAGTCTATCTGTAATCTACACGTTAGTTGCCTATACTATTAACGACCGGTGTATTGTCACTGCATTGTTCGTGCAACGTTCAACTTTACACATCTGAACCGGTACTATTGCTCCGACATGTACTATTATGCTACTATTTTACGGTGTAACATGCGATTCCTAATCGACGTCAAAAGTAGCCTAAGTGGAATGCACTTAGTCTGCTATATTACACAGTTTCAACAATTATTTCACATTATTTAGAAGATAATAAAACTAGGGTAGGTAGAAAGTTGGTAACAATTTCTATATTGTAGCATAGTGTAGGCTATATTTAATATATCTTGTTAAATTAAGTAGATATAAATAGACATATGTTATTTATAAGTAGCATTTCACGCCTAATTATTTAATATATTGATATGTTTTAGTAAATGAAAGACCGAATTAAATAATAATCGCAAGTCCTCGTCTTTTATTTTCAACGTTTCTCACAAAACAGTTTTAATTTACTTAAAGTAAGTGTTTCATGTTAGTTTTTGAAATTCTTCTTTGAAATCCTGTTTTCTTCCTCTTAGGTTAATGCTTCAAATCCTTTTCTTATAAATCCCTTTTAGTCTTTTTTCTTAGCTTTTCGAGTTCATTTTCCTGCTTATGCTCCGTAGAATAAGTTTTCTAATTATTTTGAACAGATTTGAATAAGTAACATGCTCTCAATTGCGAATTTATGGTATGAATCAGTGGTGTAACTTAAGCATTAACCATGGCAAAAGTAAGATAATACAATACGGCGCATCAGTTTTTAGTTTGCAGTAGGTCAAATTCCAGAATGTCAGATAATTCGTTTTTCGGGCGTTACACTTGACACTACTCTGAAATTTGAGGAATCTATCGCTAATTTGTCGTGTAAAATAAACAGAGTAGTCTGTTTTTTATCAACTTCGTCAAGTGGCGTCGGTTCATTCGTTGAGGTTATACTATTGCGTTAGCGTTCAGTTTGCGCATCGTCCCACCTCACTAACTTTTTCTAATTCAAAAGAGAATATTAAGATGTATTTAAAATTTCTAACTTTATTTTGCTCCGTTTCTGACAAGAAATAGGACACGAAATCATAAAAAATTTGAAGTGAAGTTTCCTTAACTAAAAACCATGTATTACCATTGTCAGCGAAATGATATTTAATTACGTTGGAGATTTGAAAAAAATATATTTTTTTCTGTAATGATACGCTTATTGGCATTATTAGACAGGTAATATCAACCACGTCGATCAAATTTCGGAATGACTTCTTTTAATTTGAAACCAAGAAAATGAATGGATTTATGAGAAGCAACGGTATTAATAGGCGGGTCCGCATTGCAGATATATCTGAATTAATGATTTTTCCCTTACTTAATCTAACTCTTCTTTAATTTTCCCTGATTTAATAATTTCAAAGATAGTTAATTCAATATACTTCTTACACGCAATCTGCAGAATTAACATGGGCAAAAGCTAATAATTAGGAATTAGATTTTGTTTACGTTTTCTAAGTCGAGAAATAAGGTCACATGCAGCTAACAATATGTAGCATTAAAGGAGTTTAGCAACAAATTTCTTAAACTTCAGCGATGGAAGTAGTGTTTGAAATTATGCACATACAAGACGAACTTTGGGAAAAGCAAGTGGATACTACGCATACCTCCGGTGTGTTGGTTCGTTGTTCGTTGGTGTACGAAACGAACTAAAGAAAGTCTTATAGAATGTATAGAAAAATGTATTACCGTACACAGCCACCTAAGAAGATTGAATAGTTCGCCTCTTCAAACTAGGATCAATTACCAAAATTACAAACGAAAGTAATATGCGAAAGTTTAAAAAGCAATAAAAGGAAAAGATGATTTGGTGGTCACAACATTTCGAAAAGAGGAATTTTGGAGATTACACAAAGAATTGATGGATGACGATGCTAAATATCATGAGTATTTTCGAATGAACAAATTGCAATTCAAATACATGTAGAAGACATTTTAGAGATGATGAAACATGCAAAACCGTTCGACGTTGAAACGACACTGAACTTAATTCACATTATACGCGGAGACACGTTCCGACCGAAGCGTTTTGACACATTCTCGCTGAGAATACTGCCCGTTAAGGGACGCGCCCGATTCAATACATGCTGTATAATATGAATACGGCAGTAGTAAAACCATTTAAGAATATTTTTTGGAACCGATACGCTACGTGGTTGAAACATCGCGTGCATGATAAAATGAATCCATCTTAATGCATATTCGACAACTTTGCCAACAACCCTGCAACTAATAAAATTTTGAGGTTCTTATATTTTGCCCCATTGAAACATCGGATCGGACTTGATTTACTGCCTAAAGACTTCATTTTGTTCCCGAAGTGCTGTTGAAGCTTAGTTCTGGAGATATCACCTTTATAGTGGAAAAAATACTTCGAGAGCTGGTTCAAATGCATGCAAGAATGAGGGCAAATCTTAATGGTGAATATTTTTAGGAACAATAAAATGATTTTTGCCGACCTTTCATTGTATTGTCTTTGTAAATACTTAAACGGTATCCCTCGTACTTTTTAACATATTATCGTCTCGTTGAGATATGATATCGTATATTTTCTGTGTTGGACACCAATATTCGTATAAAGTAGTTTAGCAATAAATCAATCGGAAATTACTTATCGCACACTATTGTACAGTAGTAGCTTATTTAGGAACTTTTCAAAAATTGTATTTATCTCAATAATAGATAAAACGTTATTTCTGGAAGGAAATCAATTTTAGTTTAAAATTTATGTAAATAAGAAAATGCTTATAACAATCTGTATTTGCAATAGGAAACTATCATGTTATGCTGAGGTCAGACGGAGCGCTATGTATGCTATGTTCGCTACATTCGTGAAAAATAGATTTCTTTATTTTCAATTTACCTGGCCATACAAAGAACGAACGCTATGTTCGCGATACTTGCTATCTTAGCGGATAGCGTAACGCTCTGTTTGGCACAGTAAATAAACTAAAACCGTAGAGATATACCCCTAAATTTCTCCTGGCTTAATGGATCGTAAGTCTTGTGGATTGTTTTGTCGAGACTTTTGAAACCTTATTTCCGAGTACTTCAGAATGCTATAAAGCTACCCGATAAGAAACTTATCTTAGAGAAAAAAAAAAACTTCGAACACATTTTATTAAGCGCATAAATAACGTTAATTAACATTTCAAATTTTAATCTCATAAATAAATTTAATTCCGTGGGAAATGAGACTATTTTTCTTTTAAAAATTTCCACGAAACCATTTTCGTCGGAACCAAATCCAATTTTCTAAATATTGTAAATGAAGTATTGTTTATCCAAAATAATACAAACATACGTCAATCTTTAGGTAGGTTCCTTTATGAACGAAATCTACAAACATTTCATTCAACTTACATTATGTTGTGTTGTTAACGTGTTTTCGCGCTGTATGAGCAAATTAATTTTAAAGCCATTGATAATCCCACGACGGTGTAACTCGTTTTCTTAGTTTCCCGAGGTAAGGAGTTAATTTAAATTAGGAAATTACAGCAACTTTTTAGAACCGCTTCGCCTGTGATTAGTAGCAAGTACTTATTTAGAAGATATTCTGCAAGAAATTGTAGTCTTCGTCTACCTTTAACCTGGCATGTTCTTCATGTAAGATGCTTTTCCTCTCCCATCTTCTGGCTTACTGTTTCTTTAGATACCGTATTAGCAAATTTTGCTAATTATTTTTTGAAATCTTATCTTTCGCCTGCTAGAAATGCAATACGATGCAAATTGGAGTTGCATGTACGTTTCTTTACTGCCCTCTTGTACGAATCCATAGGTGATATTTCAACAGCAAAACATTGGCGTCATGTTTATCGCTTAAAGAACCATACCATGTCAGGGAAAAAGTCAATGCAGGACTGTAAAAAAAAAATTAAAAATATGTTGCACCCCATTTTTTCATAACGTAACAGCCCGAGTGCGTATCCCATAAGAGCATGGGGATCGGTGGTTTCACGAATATCCCCCTCTTTAATTTGATCTTCACTCCTATGCGAAAACTCTTCTCTGGGAAAACAAAATGTCGAGCCATTCTTTGAGTCATAATTTTATATGCAAAACTAGTAGTATGATCAAGTTGCCGTCAGCAAAGGGTCTACCTACATCGTTCTTGGATCAAAGTTCCAGTTGTATCCTCCGTGACTACTCTCTCCTTTTGAAATGTGCTACTTTGTCTTTGCCGTTTCATTCGCAGGCAAAACAGGAGGACTTCCTATAACCTATGTGAAACCCAAGCAGTCTGTCTTTACCCACATTGTGACCTGGTACAGTTTTGTAAACAAAACATTTCAAAGACATTTTGCGCCTTTTAAGATAATATCCCTGTAACGTGCGGTAATCGAGTACACAACCGTTTTACGATAAGAAATGGGTTGTTCTTTTATTGGTCACATCGGACATCTGTGTAGAGTGATGCAGATCTTCATTTTATTCCACAAAAAATAATGGATTATAGAAATTTGATAGGATTAATAAAATAAGAGGTTTAATTGAGGCTTGTTTGAATTATTGGAAATTCGAATTATAGAGGTCTGATTATATTTGCATTTTATAACTAAGCCTGCAGAAATTAGCAGAGACTGGACAGACTCGTGTTTATTCGTCTTCTGGCAAGGTTATTTTGGGTAAACTGAATACAAGTATTAGTAACAGATTGTAGGGTAGATCAAACACAAACCGACTTTTATCTCTGATTTTTTGTTTGAACATTATTTTACAAAGTATATATATATATTTTTCTACATATTTTCCTTCTTTTTCTATACACTTTTTCAGCGGATCGTGTGCGTTCCTAACTAATGGCACACGAGTTGCTTTACCGATTACCGTTCACGCAACGCTGGCTTTTCCTGAGGCATTTTTAACTCAACCGAATTGCTTCTTTGATAATATAAGTATCCTATGATTAAATTGATATTTCGTTGAGATGAGTGTTTTTGTTTACGAGAACATAACACTGCATTGTGCGGAAGAATGCACTTCTATTTTACTCAACGTGGAATACCCCATTCGACGATCATTGAGTTTTTGCAACGATCCATACTGATGTAATAGATATCATTTACTCGAAAACAGATTTTCAGCGCTTTAAAACGCACAATTTTACGATCTAATTTGGTTCTACACTAGGCAACACTGAGTATTCGTTTCCTTACATTTTCCAACGACTTTAGCCAACAATTCCCTAAAATCGATGGTGCTGCCGCTGAAACAACATTTTCTTTCTTATAAAAGAAATTCTCAATTAAAAGAAATGTATACTTGGAAAATTAGAAAAATACCGAAGAAGTACTCTGACATCGCTCTACTTTACAAGACTTGCAAAAGTAAGCAGAATGATCTGTTTAAAAATTCATAATAATGCATAAGGCATTATTATGAATCATCAATTCTTTAAATGGCATTCTTTCTCTGAAGAAACGAAATTTCATTCAATAAATTGTTCACACTTGCTTTGATAACTCCACTCGTAACGAGGACGCTTTTAAAAGCAGATTTAAACTGTTTTTTGGACTGATTTTAAAGTGAAACGTCTGCCCGTAATTAGTTAAACGAAGGTTACGTCTCTTGCTGGTTCACTAACGCTCTTCCTTTGTGATTAACACCTTTTGTGGCGAGTTAATTCCCCCCAGGATTATACCGCCGTCTCTCGCATTCTGCCACGCGTTTGGCCCCCAACTATATAACTCGCCGGGATATATTTAATATTAGATGTTCCACTCGAAATGAAGGATTATATTCTGCAAACATGAATCTAGACGTTTACCTACGAAGAGAAGCAGCAGGTCGGTGTCGAGGGCAAAGCTTAGGTTATCCATGTTCATGCAATATACACATTTACTGCCTTGCTGAGGATATACACAGGGCGGGCTGTGACGATATATTATCAAGGAGGGTTACACAAAGTAGCCTACGTTACTAAAATATATTTCATATCACATAAAGCGGAAAGTATCAGTAGGATGAAACAAAAATGAAGAGGTCGCTAATCAAAGCGTTTCTGAGGTTACGTAAGGGAGAGCAATGTCAATGGAAATCAAGCAAAACCTGTAAAAGAGAGTACAGATACGAGGATGGTATGATAAGTACCTGTGTTGAGGAAGACAACGCAGGTGTTTTGCATTTAGTAAAATCTTATAGTTTTTAGATTTATCGAACTCAGCAAGCAGAACGTTGTACGTTGTAATTTGACATTCTTCCCGCTAAGCCGTTTTTCCAAGCTTGGGAAAAAAAGAAGTCACCAAATCTGGCAAATATCGTCCATGTGGCACCAATTCGTACCGTAATTGGGCTATTTTTGCCGTCGCTATTGTCAACGAGTGATCAATGAGTCATCACGAACATATTTTATAATACAGAATCCAATTATCCTAATTGTGCCACCGCATTATTTCATATGTAGTAATAAAAAAATCACTGTTACGTATTTTAGATGTTTTGCTAAGAAAAATAGATTTAACCCTTTGTGTTATGATAGTGAGGGATACGAATTTTTGCGTATTAGTTCCGATGTTTTGCACGCCTGATTTCTTCTTCGATTCAACCGTGCAGCCACAACTAAATCATGGAGTCAGTTTGACCTATAAAGACTATTAAGAAGACCTACAATTTCGATTTTTGGCATCTTGCACAATTATAGTATAAAAATCTAATTTCAACATTTTCAAAAAAATTATTTCTGGGAGTGATTAAAAGTAGTCACATACGGTTGTTCAGAATTCAAGATTCAATTGAACGCGCACTGTACGAGTACACTCCCGCGAGCAAAAACGCAATCACCATCGATACATATTAGGTGTTCCTATGTATTGTTTAGGTATCATTTAAAATTTCACCCTGCATATTTACATTAAACTAGTTTTCACAAACAACTGCTATTTAACTCTTTTCTTAAGAAGTTCAAAATGTCTCAGATAAATTTTCACCTGTTTTTGTGATAAAAGAGCTAAATAACAACAAATTAAACTTTAAAAGTTGTTCAAATGGTAAAATACGCACAGCAGATTGTTTGAATACAGTTTGACGTCATTAGTGTACTCTTCAAGGAAGTGTTAAGAATTGTTGGGAAGCACTCTATATTAACTACCCTCTTAATGTTATTCCGCTAGTACATAAACAGCTATAGACGCGTGCACTTCACGGTAAAGTTTTGAAGAAGTTGGCATAATACACCGCGTAACATTGAGCACAAAGATAGCATTGTGTATATGTAGATGAAGATACCTCTCTGTTGGTCTAACAATTTGATACGTATGTTGAACTTATTGTTTCATAATTGAAGATAATATCTTCTTTCATCGTTGTATTACCCGACTCTATGGCAATCTACTGCATGATTTAGCCCTACAACTTATCAGGACTTATTTATTTAGCGATTATGTCTTGAGAAACTTTGGAAAGCATTCTGCAGAGTATCTTACTTAAAAAAAATGTATGCAAATTGTACATGCTGATTCAGCATAGACTCTTTTCTAATTGAAAATCTTCAAATTCAATAATTCTCTTACAATACCTTAATAACACAAACTACTTCCCTTATTTCTACCCCATTCAGTCGTTTGACATTAAAGGAATTTCCACCCTCAGTAGATGTTGGGGGAATGAGTTGTATGATGTGAACGCACCCTCTTATTATTACAGTGCCATTTTAGGCTACATTAAGTAAGAACTACATGTTCAACCAACCAACATGGAGAATATTCACACAAATAAAACAGCATAAATTATATATATCTCGGCAGTCTTCATGCATTAAAGGCAAGTTATCAAATGAATGAACCTGTCACTAAAGATGTTACTCTCAGATACTACAAAGCTCTTGCCACACTGAAACAATAAGTTCAATAAACCGTGTTCCTTGAATTCGCTTTGTTAAAACAACAAGAAAATATGATATTAGCTAATACATTTATGACAATAATGAATTACGTTTATTAATATAATAAAGTCAGAACACATCAGAAAATGCCTAGAAACAATAACCAAAAAATAATGCTTCCTCATGGTATTGATGGAATAATTCACGGCAAACGCAATAAAAGGAGAGAGAAAAAAATACACTAACATACGGACATGTTTCTGCCTACCCGGCGTCATCAGGGTGGTTTCGAGAGTATTTTTCATATGTCTACCTTCTACCGCTGTTGCCTGACAGGGCGCCAAGAAATGTCGGGTTTGTCGTTTTGAAAGTTGTGGTATTAACTGTGAGGCAACAGCGATAGAAGGTAGAGGTATGAAAAATACTCTCGAAACCACGGTGATGACGCCGGGTAGGCAGAAACATGACCGTGTGTTAGTGTATTTTGTTCTCTCTCCTTCTATTGTGTTTGCCGTGAATTATTCCATAAATACCATGAGGAGGCTAAGCTATCTTAGCATTATTTTTTTTTTTTTTTTTTTTTGATAATAAAAGTCCTTTATTAAACTTTAGGGATACTTCGATATTTTAATAAATAAATAAGAATTATGTATATACGAAAGCATTCATCGATATAGTAGATTGACGCACTTTTTTGTATTTACGCACCTGTTTCGTTCAGTGCAGGCGAAAATGTATGAAATTAAACATGATAGAAGAAATGTTTGTTCAATTTAAAACCGAAAACTGAAAGTTGTATACAAATTGCAACGACAGATATTTTTATCTCAGCAAGTGTCAATCTAACCGCTTACATTATCGATTTTCCCAATCCTCGCCCTTTCGTAACACACCGGATCGCGAAGAAACACAGAAAGCGAGCTACCATCCGTTATACTACGAGATGGCACTAATGAAAATAATTGCAGGGAAATTTGTTTTGAAAACTTACAGAATACTAAAACGTACATTATATGGAAAGCAATAAAAGTTTCGTCGTATACTTCACGTACATATGTACAAGTCCCTAAGCCAACACCCAACTCTCTGGTTTGCCTTTTGATATGACAGGTTCCCACTCAAGCGTAATTAGGTAATACAGTGAAACAAAGTTAAATTGAGTTAGCAGATGTGGGCTAATATTTCATGACGAAAAATATTCCGTGACGTTTATGTAAGGAAATATTTTATTTTAATTGCTTAACAATTTAAATAATTAAAATAATCCATATTGGCTCAGTGTGAGTAATTCATATTGAGGTAAATGAAAAAAAAAAACATCCAAATCTCACAAAGTCCTTACCAGGTTAAGTAATCTCCATAGTGCTACCAATTTTAAGATAACAGCCTGAAGATGAGCTGTGCATAGCTCGAAACCGGTAGTTATTTATTGCTGATTTTTAAGAGATTTAGACCCCTTTTTTGATTTAGTTTAATTTAAGTAATTGTTTTTAGGCGTGAAGACCAAAATCGTGACGAAATTAAATTCTGTCCAGATTGCATAAAAATATAATTTTCAAAAAGAATCCTAGTGCGTTAAAACTAAACGTGTCATGGTCAATTGAAAACTCGACGTTTCGCCCACAATCGCATAGGGCTTCTTCAGGAGAGGGAAAGGTGGTAGGCCACGGTTAGCACGGTAACTCAACGTTTAAACCAAAGGCGAAATTAACTGAGCTGAAAGCAGTTGATCACGGTAAAGCAAGGTAGTTTGGTAGCTACGAAGTCTAAATAAACGATTGGATATCAGAAGTTATTTAGAATGATATGAACTATATAAAAATACTTGCAACAAGAAAATATAAAACTACAAATTGTGTTATTGTGTTACAAATTGCGTTGTTTAAAAATGAGTAATGGAAGATAATGTGAAACAGCAAGAGTACTTGAAAGTTGTGCAACTTTAGTTTAAAGCATTGGATACCATCAATTAATAATATTATAAATAGTTGAAATTAAACCTAAGTCATAAATGTAAATAAAAAGCAACTTGACCATCTTTGTTCCTAGTGAGAATGGGCGTTTTCGCACTCACCGATAGGACAGCAGGACGACACTGACAACGATGCTGGTGGACATCGATTCTCCTATAAATAAACCATGTCGGCGTTGCATCGTGTCATTGCAGTTGCAAGTTTTTAAGCTTGGCCGTTATTTTACTTTGTGATCTCAAACAGATTGTGACTATATTAATTTCGCGTCTTTGGGATAAAACCAAGAAACAAAGTACTCGCCACTGAAATCATGAACCATGATTAATAAACACAATAAATTTTGTATAAATTTTTTTATTGTTGGCGCTTCTTTTATCTCGTGCTTGCAAATAAATGCTTAAATACTGACGGTAAGAACCAAGTCAGACGCACTGCAAACTAGTTTTTATCATTTCTAAACGTCGTATTTCTATGATCTTTAACATTCTTCACAAGGTCTTCATAATTTTTGACGATTTGGTGGTCTTTTCAGTTGCTTCATCTACAGCTGCACCAGTCTTTACGTAACTTTGTCTCGACACACTTGTTAGTTGCGTCAATTCAACTACAGTTTATTTGCTTAGCGTTGTTTCATTACTTGTTATGGTTTTACGTCGGCAAACGTAAAATGTATCGACACGTGATAAATTCCAAGACGTTTGTTCAAGTTCAAGGTCACCATTCATGTTATTCGAGGTACATCTTTTTATGTTTTCTATCGAGGATAAAGTGTATCTTCTTTGCTAAAATTTTAGCACTCTCATTGCTTAAGACACCATTTGGCGTCAAATGGATTGAGATCCCACAATCAAGCTCAGTACACATGACGCCATTTGGCGTCATAGCATGGCTTAGCAAGCTTTGGATCGATCAATGCGTTTTAAGAGCACTTAATTGTAGATTCATATTTCTATCTACATAAATGTTAATGTGTATGTATTAAATGCAGGAAACAAATCACGTAAAATTAAAATAAATATTTTGTAACTACGCCGGAGTCACCGTTAGCACATATACTGGACACGAATATGGGCGAGGCAGAGAACTATCTTGGAGAAAAGAGAGGTATATGCATGGGGTCAACCGATTTTACATATGTTGCCTTCTGTACATGGTTTCTATAACAAGCCACAATTTCCGCTAAACAGACTTCATTCTCTTGGGACGTCAAAAACCTCATTCTATGTTTTCCCGAAGGTGCCAGCAACAGTTCGGTGTTAAGGTGTAAGCAGGTATTCTTGATGGTCGTTTAATTGGGTCGTACCTCTTTCCATACAGCTTAACCGGTCAGTTATTTGATCTTCCTCCAAGAAGTATTGCAAGGACTTTAGATTTCGTATTGCACTTACCAAAATTATCAAAATATTCGAGGAAAGGCCCGATAGCTTGGCCTCTTCGATCGCCCGAATTGACTCCACTTGATTACTTCCAGTTGGGTTATATGAAGAATGTTGTTTTCGAGACTGTTGTAATCAGATGATCGGGTTGCACGAATTCAAGTCGCTGCACAGGAGATACAACACAAAGCGGGTATTTGGAGGAAACTTTACCAGAACATGATTCGCAAATATAATGTTCGTGGTCGCCATATTGAAAACCAATGTTGTAGTACTGCAATTGTGCAACAAAAATGATCCAGCACAAAGGATTTAAACACACATTTAAATCAAATAAATTAATTAATTAAATATTAGTTTCTTTTAATTGCAGCATAGTGACAAAGCATTTCCGGTCGCGGGTTCCCATTTAAAATGTATTGCACCTACAACACTGGCAGCCAGAAAATTCAGACTTCGATGAAACTGTACAGACTGAAACGGCTGAATTGCTCACGAAACATTTACATGATCTTTAAATTTTTGTAAATATCTCGAAAGCTACAACGGATATAAATTATTTTAATATAATTTGAAGCATATTACATAGTCTCCGGGATGATGCAAATTATTTTCGGAAAAAATATATAACGGGAGACCGGATACCCCGTACACTTTATTTTGGTTATATTTTCTTGTTATTTTCTTTATTTTCCAAAAATAAAGTCACTTTTGCGCAGAAAATGATGCTGAATAACAAATTTAGACATTGAAAAAATACGCACAATGTTCTGAATTGTAGATCGTTATCAAAAGTGATCGCTTTGAATAATATATCAAAAGTGTAAATTTGTAGTTCGGCACATGTATCGAAGATGTTACTTGTAACATTTCAATTAGCCAGCATCGCAATAATTCCTTTGACATTTCAGAAAATTGAGTCGCATGATGCACTGAAGATATGATTGAACGTGCTCAACAAAAAAGCATATTCTCTTTTGATTATGTAACATGGTTGGAGCCGAAACGATTAGATACAACATCGATACGGAGAAATTACACCACAAAACACGTTTTTACAAAATTCCGAAATAACATGACGACAGAAAAAGAATTCATGACAGAATAACGAAATGTTTCACTCGTTCTACATGTATTGCTATAGAAAAACTAAGGTTGTTAAACAGTTTTATTGAGGAGAATAGATTTAATTTAAAAATATACTCCGGCCGTACTTTAGCGATAAAGGGTCGGAAAATCATCGAAGCTGTTGTACAATCTTTGCACTCTACAACACCTAGTTTCACAATTCTATCAGTTATTTCCGCAGACGAACGCCTACGCTCACCATTATTTTGGTATTAAACGAATCTACGAATACGTTTGGACTCAGAGTTGCGCAATTATTGTTTAGACCCTCAAATGAATATATTTGTTTTTCAACGTCTGAAAAGCCCACTGCAAATCATTTCAAAACTTGGCCAACAGATGTTTTCCTTCCATATATGAGACTAAACAGTGTTCGCTTGATTGATTACTGGAATAGGCATTATTTTGCTGAACTTGGCGGCAAAAATTGATGCAAAAAGAGCAACGATACAAATGTTTGTGAAGAAATGGTGTTGTCTTTGTACCAAGGCTTCTTTGTAGTATTTGCAGTTTCACTGAAATCTAGATTTTTGAGTTGTCGGTGTTCCGTTGTAAATCTCATTTACAAGTCCCCTACAATGGGAATTTCAGAACCACCTGTATGTAACATATATTTCTTGTAAGAGGGAAACCGCACATTTGTTATATATTTTATTTGCATAAAATGTAGCTGTTCTATTTAATCATTTGCTTTAATATATACCCTGCCGTTCCGTGAAGTTCGGTCATACAATAAAAATCTATTATATCACACTGTATACAATTATTAATACATAAAATTAGAAAAATATTAAGCATAAACTCTTTTCTAAGGGATTAAATCCATAAATTATTATGTAAAGTAGAAATATTGCGACAACCACAATGAAGTCCCTTTCATTATCATTCCAAGAATTTCTCGGAAGTACCGATCTTTCGAAACGGGTCGTTTGGGGATTATTAACGAACAATACATTTAGGAAATATACCGCAGTATCACTCTTGTTTATTTATCACGGGCGTAAAGATATAAATTTGCTTCATTTTACTGTTAAACGTGTGTTGGTGTGCATCTGTCATTTTTGCGCGAAAGTTTTAAGAAAATTTACTTCAAAATGGCACGTGGCAAGCCTACCAGTGTAGAAAAACGTTCACGCATTATTACGCTGTTTGAAGAAGAATATTCGGGGCGACAAATTGCTGAAAAAATAAATATGAGAAGTTCAACAGTAAATGACATCATAAAGCGATATCGGACAACTGGAACTATAGAAAATCGTGTTCGTCCTGGAGCATCTAGGAAAACAATAAAAGCTGAAGATTTGAGAATTGTATTATTAAGCAAACGCAATAGAAAATTAACAGCGCCACAAATAGCAGCCGAAGTCAATCGCGGCCGTGAAGAACAAGTTTCGGCGAGTACGGTAAAACGTCGACTTCAACAAGCGGACCTTCATGGACGCATTGCCATTCGAAAACCCTTATTACGTCGGGACAACAGAGCAAAACGGTTACAGTGGGCCCGTTCTCATCTAGACTGGTCGGTAGATGATTGGAAACACGTGCTTTGGAGTGACGACTCAAAGTTTGAGGTTTTTGGGCAAAATCGACGAGTTTATGTCCGAAGATCTAAAACCGAAAACTGATCCCGAACTGCATTGTGCCTACAGTGAAGCAAGGGCGTAGTTCTGTGTTAGTGTGGGGATGTTTCTCCTTTGCTAGGACGGGAGATTTATGCAGAGTGCAGGGTGTAATGAGGAAGGAAAATTATTTTGCAATACTCCAGAATCATGCAGTGCCATCAGGCTTGCGTATAACAGGCCGTAACTTTACATTCATGCATGACAACGACCCAAAACACACCGCGTTAGTGTGTAAGAACTATCTAAAGGAGCAAGAAGAACAGCACACCCTGAAAGTAATGACATGGCCCCCACAAAGCCCAGATTTGAACCCTATAGAGTTGTTGTGGGATGAACTGGACAGGAGGATCCGAAAAATATGCCCAACTTCACAAGAACATTTACGGAATATTCTGCAACATGAATGGATTAGTATTCCGCAATCCGTTTTAACAAAACTTATCGAAAGAATGCCTAGAATAGTTCGAGCGGTGATTAACAGCAAAGGAGGTTTTTTCGATGAAAAAAAAAAATAATGTTCAGTATGTTATATTAGGCCAGAATAACTTTTTATTTATTTATTTTTGTATTTTTTACCTGTACATACAATAAAATTGCATTTTGTTTTTAGTTTCGTTTGTTTCTGTAACCTTTTCATGGTTTTTACCAACCGACCGAATTTCTCTGAACGGCAGTGTACATAGGTAGCGTTTCATTCTAGAACGACTAGAGTAAGAGAATCAATAAGCAAACATATACAACTAAAGGAACAGGCAACTAGCGCCATCTGTTCTTCAAACCCGGAGAACGTAACAAATATGTTTAAATTCATTTACTTCATTGTAGCAGCTGAATCGATACATAATATAATACCACAAAGCATTCAATAATTTATTTTATTAATTTTTTGTGTATGATATTATACGTAGATGGCAACATTGGACAAACTAACTCGCGTATTGAATAATCTATAAGCTAACAGTAATTATATCGATATGGTAAATCGGGGTGTATACCGAATTCCATTTTAATTTCAGGTTTACTCGGCGGTAAACGAAAAGACACGTTTTTAAAATAATAAATAACAGCGGTAAAATTTCAAGCACTTCATGCAAACGTATTTGCATCTGGTAGACATGTGGAAAATTATATACACGCATGCAATTAAAGTAAACAATCTTTCACTAATTCAAAGAAGTTGCAAAATCTAAATAAACCAATGCGAGAGTCACGGCAATGAAATAATCTGATTCTTCAGATACTTTCTGGCGCAGTAGTGTATTATGCCGTGCAGTTCACAGCATCATCTTGCGTTCTTAATTGAGTGTTTATTTATGATTATAAAATCTTAATGGATCAAGGTGAATCCTTATCTGTTACCGCGTCATATTTAGTTTATTAACATCTTCCACGGATACGTACGTACCTTAACTTAAACATGCAATGCGTAAGAGAAATGATACTTTTGCTTTTTAGATCGACCTAGCGAGATGTTTGGCATAGAATCTACGATATGTTCAATCGTAGCGGCTTCGACCGCTTTCTCTGCTGCGGGCAATCCGAAAAATTTGGCACGTGTTGAGTCAAAACAAAACGTTGTTTGAGATAACTTTATACTGTCCCAAACGAAAACGAGCATATGGTGTCATTAAACTGATCGATAAAAGCTAGTATTTGTTAGAAAAGGGAAGTGAATTCTTAAACGAATGATAGAAAACAGTATTATTAATTTTAAGTATGTACTAATGATAGAATAAGATAATATTAGGAGGCTAAATGTTTAAAATCAGCAAAATCTAAAATTAGATCTTTCTATTGCCAAGAGTAGTAACTCCGTCAATAAAAGAATTTCTTTTAATTTTCTTACGTATTAAATTATGCCTTGGATAACTTTCTTTTATCTACGCTCTTCTTCAGGGTCAAGTGAACTATATTTATTTCGTTAAACGCTATAAAATAAAAGCGCGTATTCCACAGCTTTTTAATCTATAATTTTACCGATTGATTTATTGAGGCTGAATAGGATTTCTACAATGCAGTGTCGTCCTTTGATGATGCCATACGTCTAACGTATATAGTGTGTCTCAAATTTCTGCAATAAAATCATTAAGCATTTGCTACCAATTCATTAAAAAAAAGCTGGAATTAGGTAAAAAAAGTTTTGAAAAATGTGTACTTCCTAATTCAGTTTTTGATATTTGCAACTAGTTTCAGAAATCAGCACTTCTTCTTCAGGAAATATTATATCAAAAGTATGTGCGGAGGACCCTTTTTTCAAAATTTAAATAGACCTTTATTTTTAATCAGCCACCTATAGGATAAAAGTGGGATAGATAGCTGATACATAGCTGAGAGACAATAATGGCAACCTCTACTAATAACCCGAATTGCTATATTTTTCGTTTCACCATCGTAAACAACGCACATAGTTCCAAGTGTACGGTGAGAAGTGTAATAATTAATTTAATATCAGGTACGTAACCTTTGCTTCTTGATAAATCTATGACGTAACCGAAAAAATGCAATAATCATAATTTGAGCAATTTTCTGTTGAAATACGTGTTAATTTCTATTTATTATTATATCATACAAGTTTCCCTTCACACCATCAACACGAATATCAATCACTAGTAAATAAGTTTCAATTAATGCTGCTTCCATTGCTGAAGGTTTTTGTAGTCAGGTTCCAGGATATGTGTAAAATTACGAGGGTAGTTTGAAAAGTTTCAAACCTCGACATGAAGATGGCATTACTCATCAAAAATGGAAGATACTTTTGAAAATATCGGCCATGTTGGACGTCTAACAGTCGTTTGTTTCAGTAGATATTAGTGTTTCTGTTAAAATGAAAAAAGTCGAATATCGATTCGGCATTACATTTTTACATTTGAAAAATAATACGTCTACGTAAGTAAATATAGATGCTGTTTACGGGTATCCCACATCATCAAAAACTACTACCATTACCGATAACATACGAAAAGTATACCAAATGGTGTTAGATGGCCATCGAAGAGAACTAGCAGAGGCTGTGGGCAGAAAGTATATCATGTATTGACTGAAGATTTTGACATGAAAACGCTAACGTAGCGTAGTATGCCGCGCTTGTTCACTCAAGACCAAAAGTGCATTAGAACTTCTTAATTCGAATTTGGATACGTTTATCCAAAGCCCTGTTGAAGCAATTTAAGGGAAATAAGTCGAGGTTGTGGCGTCGGTTAATAACTGTAAATGAAGCTTTGATATATCAGTACACTCCAGAAGCCACAGCACAGTCGAAACAGTGAACTACGATGGATGAATCTGCCCCGAAAAACGTGAAGACTGTTCAATTGACTAGGAAATTGCAAGAAAACGGCCGCATTTGAACGAAAAAAAGTTTTAATCTGTCAAAATAACTCGCACTTCAATAGTTGCCATGGCAAAAATTCATGAACTGAGGATCGAATTAACAGATCACCAGATCTTGCCCATAGCGACATTTTTCTGTTTCTTAGGCTCAAAATTTCGCTTGGAGGATATAGATTTTTATGGACTCGAGCAACACATTCGTGAACGTCTATTTTACAGAGCAAGATGCCAGTTACTATCTACAACAGATTAAAGAGATGAGCATCGCTGGGAAAGTTGTATAAACTTATGTTAAGAAATAAAACTGATTTTGATAAAAATAAAGTGTTTTCGCAATGGGTTGAAAACTTCAAACTAGCCTTGCTCATTGAGGCGTTACTTGACTATTAACTAAGCTGGTCTTCTTTGCTTCGCGTTTTTTTTTTAACTTGCAGCTGGATGATAATGTTAAGCAATAAACTGCTTTTATAACTAACTGTAAGTCCATAGAAAAATCATTGAATATCACATATTGTAATGCAAATACACTTTTCGTTGATTTTGGGACGAGTTTTTAATGGAGGTTAGTTGTCTTACATATTTAAATTAAAAAAAGGTTGTTTCAGGAAGAGCAAAGGCGGTTTTGCTTCGTAATTCAGTCTTTGCAAAAATGTGCAACATCTAGCCTAATGAAGAAAATCACTACCTTCTTGTTTGAAGATTAAGTTTGAAATTGTATACTAGGGGGGCGTTTTGTGGCGATAAGCAGTTTTTTGAATATATCGGACGTAATTGGCAAATATCGTTAAACTTATGCTACAGTTTTCATAAACCCGGGTAGAGTACAATTGCACTCCTTAATGTCCTGGGTGCAATTTTCTAAAATAACTCGGAACGGAAAATTAAATAAAAAAAATAATTTTTATTCAATTTTCCGTAAGCTATCCTTCTAATTGCTATTTGTAGTAACGGCTTATATTGAGTTTTATTCTTTAGGATACATGTACCTTCCCGACACTAAAGCATGTTCCTGACCTAGGATTCTCTATATGAAGCATTCAGCAATCCTTCATTTCCCATAAACTCAAGCAGAAGAGATTCATTGTGATTTATAATTCAGTCAATAAACATTATGGGTATGAGTTCGCTTTCTTTATTTTTAATGGTCGCCGCCAATTAAAACTATATCAAAACAATTCTTCATTTATTAGTTTTTAAATTTAAGTGCATTTACTACATCATTAACTTCTCCATAAAGCATAAACAGATACACATTACACAAACAACTGCTTTTTCCACCACTTCTACGCAACTAGTATGTAGATAATGTGAGAAAACAAAATCATTTTTTTTACGTCACTATAACATTAATTCTTATCGCCGTGTTGGAAATATATAATTAGCAATAATTTGTAATGATGAGGTCATTGTTGTGTATTAAGGTGAGGTGATTCAGTGGCGCAAAAGTTGTACCAATGTACCTGACAGAACTTGAAAATAAGCAAGAAAAATATTTAATTAAAAATACATGAAAATTGTTTTCAACATCTTGAATTCTATTTTGTCTGCTCTATGATGTCATAGCTACTTCTTAATTAAAACAGCTTTAATCGTTTCTTAAATAATTAAGAGTTGTTTTTAAAAATTGTCTCTCAAGATGTTTATTTAAATTGGATTTGTATCATTATAATAATATTTAACTTAGGTTAACTAAAATATTATTGTATGGTTTACGTACCGATTTTTAAATCAAGGTGAATGAAGTAGCATATATTTAAGCCTATTTTACACCTTCATAAATTGGTAACAGAATTTGGTTTGGCTTTATATATTGCACGCGTTAATCTTTCTAATACCAAACGTTAGAATTGTATAAATAATATTTAAGAATTGCCAACATTGCCCATTGATGTCCCAATACTAACCAGGAAATACGAGGATGGTATGGTAAATACCTGTTAAGGAATGCAACGCAATTGTTTTGCATTTTGTAATTTTACTTCTTGACACAGCTCTACGCACTTAGCCAAGCGATGTTCCAACTTTTTTAAGCCATTCAAATGTCCCAATTTGACGTAAACCACTTTCCACCAAGCTTGTTCAAGTTTGGAAAAAGAAAAAAGCTATAGGGGTGAATATGGTAGATGTGGCACCAATTCGTAACGTAACTAAATTAGTTTTGCTGTCGCAATTGCTGATGAGTGGACTCTTCTTCAAATAATCAATTAGGATTACGCTTTGCAACTCCCAAAAAGTCGTTGCCTTAACTTTTTTGGCTGATGGAATTATCTTCACCTTCTTTGGTGTATGCTTGCCCCATTTTTGGCGTGTAGTGATATATCCATATCTTTTCTACAGTGCAAAAACTCGCTCGTGTTAAATATGACCAAACGTTGCTTTGAATTTAACACGATTCCGTTTTTAATCAATCGTCAATACACGCGCCTATATCGCCGATAGTTTTCTCATACTCAATTTTTCGACTTGGCCGCCCCTTATCAAAACCGGGCGTTCGGCCACGCTTAAATTTATTAAACAAGTATCTGATGGTAATCATTGAAGATGCATGATCCTTCTCTTTAATTTCTGCAAACGGTTTCCCATCAAAAATGAAAAAAGATCGAATCACTACTCGATAAATCTCTCCGAAATTTCGGTCGGTAATGCAGGTTTTGACACAAAGAGCAATCTATCTCCAAACACGGGTACTTCTCGTAGCGCTCTCGTATATCAGCCTATGCGTCGGAATAAGCAATTCTATTCTTTCCTAACTTCCTAGATTTTTTATTATAAATATATTGTACCAATTTACAGTGGCGCAAAATATACTCAAGGTTATAATTTATTTCAATAGAAAAGAATACAGCTAACATAATCTTCTATTTGTAAATATTGGCTGATAAGTTCTCATTGTTTAAACAAAGATTAATCAACTTGGCAAAATATTTTCCTTGTTTGCATGTAATATCACATTTCTCACAGATTTTAATGACATCAACCACATTTGCGCTCTTACGTTACATTTTAAGTAGTACATAAGTACTACGTGAATAATCTAATAAAACATAAACGGTAATTCTTACGATCAAACAAAAGCGACCAACTAGAGTTATTTTATAAATGAATATATTTAATGAACCAGCTACCACCAAGCACTATGTGCATACGCGTTTCGCTGTATCACAGCTCATCAGTACACCTATGTGGAAGGTAGCAGCTGTAATTCAAGTTCTCGTATATATACGATGTTCAAGCTAAATCTTGAAGCTTTAATTAGATACTCTCATCCGAACAATTTAGAGTTATTTTATTTTCTTTTATTATTTCCCAGAAGGTGCTGGGGAAAAAAAGATCCACGTTTGATACGTCCAATATTCTTATTCCTGTAAGATTTATGGTGGAAATAAGGGAACATACGTTTCCTTGAACCAACTTTATTGTTTGTAAGGTAGCAGACGTTCCTTGGTATTTCAGAAAAGTTGGACGATTTAGAGGATATAATAAAGAAAAGGGTTGCATTGGTTATTAAAAGCCAGTTTTGCTTATTCGTACGTCTGGTAGCGGCCAAACCGGGTATATATGATAATAACCTTAACCACAGGAGCCTTTAGTGCGTAAAGGATCTGTGTATTTAATAAAAATTAAGTGCCTCTAATTGATATCTGCGGTATTTGAATTAAATATTTAGATTCTTTAGGCAAATAGTGACAAAATAATTTTATACTTACGTTAAAATAAGTTTATGTAATGAAAGTGCTAATATAAATTTGTGTCAAAGTGTTGATTGGAGTAATTCTTTGGAAGAATATGACATGGAAACATTCACCTGTCATTACAGATTGTTATTCCTGTTGACAACCAAATGAATAGCTTAGGATTTAACAGGAAAAATATTATTGCGGGGACGTTATCAAGCAATGTATATCTACGAGTTATCGTCTTCTCTGTGATGTTTGTAACTATTTAACAAGCCGACATTCGACAACATAGCAAAGGAAAATCACGATATTTAATAATTCAATTTAATGAGAAGTACTACTTGATTATCGATACTTAAATGATTTACATGATTGCCAAATGGGCCGCTGTGAAAGAAATTTTATTAACATCATGCTAAAAATATGACATTTTAATAACAAACAATAAAGAATTCCAAATAACACACCTTTGCATTTTTGTTGATAAAAATCAATTGATAATGAATAAAATACAAATTATTAAACGAAATGTGCAATTTCAATGACTTCACTTTCGGGATCAAACAAAGGCTTAAGCCTAGTACATTGTATAATATAAATTTTCATGAAATATTTGGATATTAACGATACCCTTTTCTCCAATAATGGCCATAACAACTGACTCAAAATAGAAAGTGAACACTTTTAATTTTTAGATAATTTATATTAATGTAAGTAAAGAATTTCTTCAACGGCAAAGCGATTTATAAAATATTACGTTGTGACCGAAGAAAAAACATTTTTGCTTCAAATAAAATTGTAGTTTATTAATACAAAAATGTGGATTTTATTAGCTTTATATCTGAAAATTAGTCACTGTATATATATTTTTTTTATTTCTTATAATCCGATCAATCACAAAAATAATCACAAAATTGATGACAAATGCCACTGCTAATTCAGCATTTAAAAAATTCGTTCTCCACGATAAAGAACTATTCGATTTCAAACCAAACGAAACTTTATTACAAATGACAAACAAGCTATCGATAGGGATCCGATTCCTTCACAAAAAAAGTTGACGTCAATGTAGACAAAAAAATAATAAAGCCCGTGCAATATTGAACCATATGATTTGGAATATCTGTCCATTGAACAGGAAACTTAATGACCACATTATTAAAGCTAACAAGCAATCAAATAAGATTATCCGTCTTTTTATACGAGACACAAACCTCTTTCTTCAATAATCTGTTCGATAGAGTCAATGTGTTCAGTGAATGTTGAGAAGTCATTATAATCTAATATTACATATTTAATTTGCTATAACGGTGTCAGTTATTTTGTGGTTTTAATACCGGAATCTCGAAAACCATAAGAGAATAATGGTTAAATAAGGAAAGAAACGTGGTTTTATGAAATTTAATTAAAGCCATTTTTGTCCCCCATGTTACATACAAATTAATTATCTTCGAATTACCAGCGTTAGGTGTTTCAGTTTTTTTTTTATATTGTTAATGTTTATTACGGTACTCATGCAGATTATATCTAGTCGGATAACATCTTTTCGTGTATTTTATTTTTTACTATACTAAAACTGAAAGATTTAAAATTTAAAAATTGAAACCAAAAAAGTGGCACATTTTTACAATTGCCAAATTTTCATTGATAACATTTCTAATAAGAAATCTAAGCTAAGACTGCCTATTATGTACGGCTACGGTGGGGCCCATTGTATGGCTCCAAAGATTAAAACCAAATTTTATTTGCAAGTGCCTTCGCTCTAACAATTAACGGTTTATTGTTGTAACCATAAAAGTTCATTATTTCTGTTAAATGTTCCATACTTCATAAAACGGGTTGTGTGCTATTTGTCTAGTAATCTTGATTACATATTTGCATAATAAACCAATGGTAATTTTCATGATTTATTAAATATTTTGGAAGCAATAGGCTGAGAGAGCTGATAAAACCTCAAGCCGAAAGAAGGACGAGCATTTCTTCGATTCCTCCCACTATCAGACGTCGTGCAAAAGAACTTTTAAGAATTTCCGAACCCGAATTAACTGCTCCTCAAATGTTGCGAGAAGGTGCGAAATTTGCTCGAAAGCAAGTCTAAACTTTCACGAAAAAGATAATAATTTTGTGTTTGTAAGGACCATACCCGCCAGTTACCATTTAAAGCACGTATTGAGAACATCGTGGTAAAAGGCAGTAAGATGCTTGGTTTTGTCGTTCGCTCCTGCTACCACTTCAACTCTATACACGTACTTAAAAAGTTATTCGTTTCACTGATGTAGAGTCAATTAAATTATGCAATAACTATTTAAAATGCCATATACGGTATCTATATTAGTCGAATTGGAAGTGCGCAAAATAAATTTTTAAAATATCGTTAATTTAAAATGTTTGAGGCTACTAATGAATTACGTTACTACCTTTACTTAAATTCATTGAGGTTGCGTAGAAAAGTTGCTAATTTTTTAACATCTCTTAATAAGTAGGTATGATTGTCCCGCCATGTCCGCTATCTTTATAGAGAAACTTGCGAAATCACGAACTGCTTTATGTACCAAAACTTAACATAAATACGGCTATGAATTCCCACGTTGCCATGTTGCGCAGGACTTTCAACCAGTTCAGCATCTATCTGTGCATCTGTCAAATTAAGAGACGCGCTTTCGCTATCGCTGACTAAGAATTGCTTGTATAAACACTTTTACTCTTGTATCTTCCGACTTACCAGTTATTTGCAATCGATCTAACTTTATATAGGTATGACGTGACCACAATATAGACAGATATTTTAATTTTATTTTTTTGTAATTTGGGATAATTGTGTTGGGTCTTGTTTAATTTGTAAGGTTTCAATGTCTTGTTTGAAAAATAGTATGAATTTGAAGTTGTTTAGCTATTTAAAGTTTTTTTTTCCACATATATTTATAGAAACCACGCCCGTGATTTTGTTTACATTGTTACTATCTTTTTTAGGCTCAAGTATGCTCCAATTCGCTTTTTGTTAAATTATTATTACGAAAATCAATTTCTAACTTCATATTTAACTGATTATTTGAAAGATCAGAGGCTACATTATTTGTTATTTGGACATTTTAAAAAGTAAATTTTTCTAATTATTTTTAGTCACCTATGCCTTCAGAATGCATTATACACCTATTGCCTAACCTTGCCAGTATGTGGACCGTGCCTAACAAAGCATTAAAAGAACCAAATGAGATATTTCCAATTATTTGCAAATACTAATATTTAGAAGCCTTTTGATTTTACAAACAAAAATAACTTTAAATTAAGCTCTTGTATCTCTTATAATTTCCAAGATGCTGGACCTATTCACATATTTTCATGATAATATTAATTTAAAAAAATGTAAAGCCTGACAAGGGTATTCATCTGGACAGTACATTTCCATGTAAATTAAATAGAAACGAAATTAATTTATTTGCGGATTAATTAAAACAATAATAGCCACAGTATTTGTCCTGATTTGTTTGATAATTTTATTAAGCGCTTCCGTACAACGGAAACATATAAATGTGAGTTTTAATTGTATTTCATGTTATATGAAACAATAAAGCCATATCAACAGTATTTCATTATTTTATATTAAACATCATTGATATATTGTTTATATTTCATTATATTTAGTAAAAAAAAAAAACTTACTGCCTCACGACTGCCAACAGCATTAAACCAAACACACAATTTTACAACAGACAGCATTTTTTGCTTCACAAACACATGAATCATAATAAGAATCTAATCACAACCGTAGATATCATATATACAGACTGATTCTCGATAAAGACCATATTTAGTAGGGAATTTTTCCCGTTAAAGAAACGAAATAGAATACTTTCTACCCCGTGAAAATGATCGGTTTCTCCTCGGCTCCCCACATACAACAGTAACAAACACGCTCGCACGCCGTTTTTTCTCCTTTTCCAATATCGACATTCGTCATTAATCGCGGCCGTCGTCTTAGAAGAACAGAGATGGCACGTTCCGACAATTAAAAAGTCAACTCGTAATAGAGCATCTCCTTGAACCGCGCGGCCGACGGATAACGTTTTCCCTTTACGCGTAAATTCGATTTGGATCGAGTCCGCAGACTCACTAACTCTCGTCGTCGCCCAGGCCGCCCGTGGATACGCGACAAAGTAGAGCAGCGAAGCCTTGACGTCGTCGGAATATGGTTTGATACACCGTGATTATCGGAAGAAATTGGAGAAAATCCAATCATTTTCCGATTTCAAAACTCGTCAAAGTGGTTTTCATACGATTGTGCAATGAATATTTTGCAATCGATTGAGGTTATTTCCGAATGGATTATTGAATTTAAGGGTGAAAGGGGGTATGGAGACAAAATACAATGAGGCAGTTTAAATTTAGGAATTTTAAGCAGTTCTTCAGCGGGTTTGCTTTAATTTTTTTTCTATTTTGGATGCGAAATATGTGGGCGATTCTCATTTGAAAACTGTTAAAATCTACAATTTTGAATAATTCTTTTCACTTTATTTATTTATCTTATATTAATAATTATCTTAACTTTATTTATTATTATTCTTCACTTTTAGTACTAGATCGAATGAAAAAGAATCAAAATTTATCATTTTTAATTTTGTGGTATTCTAACCAATTTGATAAAGCAGGATTAATATAATTCAACTACTTTATTCTTTTATGTAGAGAAGAAAAATTTCAAAAGTTTGCAATATTTAAAGGAAAAAGCGGAAAAAAGCTCAACGTATACCAACGTATTCAATCCTCCTAGCTCTAAAATTACTATTATTAGCAATTATTGTATACAACTATATCTTAAGCACACATTGTGATCTAAAATATATCACAGCGTATTCTTAAGCACTGATGACAATTACATAACAACTCATGACATTATTGGGTTGTCGCATTCTCAGTTGTGGATCCACAAGATTTAATGGTAAATATGAAAGAATAATTGGCAAAAAGAGAATTTACAAATACGAGCAAATAAGGAATACGTATGAACTTAATTTACAACAAAATATTTGCCAGGTGAAATGATGATCTAAAGCAAAGTATGATTGAAATTTAGACAAATAAACAATATGTAGTAAAATTGGGTGGCAATTTGGCATGTTAATGCATAATTTTGATGGCGGGAAGGCGTGTTCCTCCTGGTCCACCCCTGACTGTCGGATGTTTTTGAACTTGAATCACCATTGTGGCTGTGATCTACGCTGCACGTATCGCTTTGACTGCACAATACTACCCAATTTATAATATTTTAATTAACACCGGAGTGCCTAAAAGCACACTCCCAGACTCAGTATTACCTTTTTGTAAGACGAATGGGATTAAATTAACCTTTCGCTTGATTTCTAACCCTGAACAGTGGGAATTTGATTCAGACCACTGCCTCGCTTATCTGCTGGTCAAACGTCTAGCCGCCTCAGATACTTGGGGAAAGCTCTCTTTTTGTTTCATATTCCTCCGCATTGTCGCCAGGTCAAAAAAATAAAAATCACTGAATCGAGACCAAAATCTTGCCAGATCTTCAGCAGTTCTTGGAGATGGACGAAGAAAATTGTTCACATTTACATATCCACTTGTTTTGATTTTTGATATTTTGAAAAAGTTTTCAGCAAATCACTCGAGCTGGTGAAATTTCATAAGATCTGGGAATACTATTCCGCAATATCTCGTGCTGGTGATGATCTCATCCTTTTCCCGCGTTTTTCATAAATGTGTGGCATCATCAGTTTCTTGGAGCCAATCATAAAAAAAATCAATAATTTAACTCTACGTCACATTTCGCAGCTTGAACTAAATAACGCAATTCTTGCGGACGCTCATGTACAAGTAATAAATACATCCATTTTGATAAAGCAATAAAATTAATTCTAATATATATATTTGAAATAAGACATCTCGTAAAAAATAAGGTTTACCCGTTACATCACCCAATCTCCATGTCGCTTTATTGTGATCAAACCGCTACGTATATTGGCTAAATGCAAAACACGCGAACGTCAAAAACAATGCCCAGTATACAGGTCAGAATTTGGCAGTTTGAGAAAAGCTGCATAAGTTAAGACGATTCTCAATTGTGTTAATACTTGTGGAAGCACTTATGCAAAAACTATTGCTATACGTAAGAAGCAAACGTTGATGAATAATATTTTTTGATCGTAAAACCACCTGCTTTGTTTACTAAACCAATCAATGTATATTGCGTGGTGTTTTAAATTGGGGGATAGTCCAAGATCCTCTTAGCACACCTTTTTATATTCACCAAGGAACATTTTTTACAAATGACTTATTCCCCTTCTTCAGCGGCTGGATAATTTAAGGGATTTTAATCAAATTGGAAACATTAGAAAGCTAGATTAATTGATAGTAAATCGGAAAATTTGAATGATAAAATAATGGATTAACATGCGCCCTTTCGTGTTAGGTATACTAAATGCGTATTTAATTATAAAAGTGTTAGATTAACCTGAATAAGAAAACAGTCCTAATTTTCTAAGAGAATATACCGTCGCCAACTATTCTACTATTTTATTCTATTCATCGAATATTTGACGCGTTACGGATAAAATTTATGATCGACATTATTGTCCAACGTCTTTGAAAAATAAACAGCTTTGACAGGATGAAGAAATCATTTATCATGTTATTTTGGTACGTGGTGAAAATCGATAATCCTCTGGAAGTACGGAATTGCAACGTGAAATTTAAGAGCCATTTATTTCAATTTCAACTGGACACAAACATCACAAGCAAGTCCTTAGATGATTTTTGCAGACGAAGTGATACAAATCATAGATGCTAGAGGACAAATATTTTTTCACAATCAGTGATGAAATAGGTACTTCGTGCTTCTTAAATGGACAATTTAATAACACGATTTGTTGTAAAATTATACCACTGTTTTTGTTATTTAACGACTGTAAAGCAAAATGGCTTAAACAATCAAGCAATTAATCCTTAGCCTAATATTATAGATTGCATTAGCGTTAGTCTGGGTTAATCGAGATCTAAAACCAACATTTCTTAAAACTTCAGGCTTATTTTTCCACAACGGCGCACTTCTTGCGACAATTTTAGGGGAATCGTGTTGAAATATTTGCTTTGCTCTGCGGCCGCTACCTCGATGATACTTTTTTTATATTCTTGAACAACAGATACAACAGCAACACTAGTGATGCTTACATACCTCGGTACGTACCACATATATTCGTAAGTGGCACTTCATTTATGATTATCAGAGCTTACTTTATTTTAGTTTCTACAAATCATTTTTTTTACAATGATAATTGTAGAGTTCGCCAATTAGATGTACTGGATACATGGAAGCAATAACTTACTTCTGGATTCGCTTGGAGCGAATTTTATTACAGATCTAGAAGCTTTTTTTAATGATTATAAACTGCCTTTCTCTGAAAATGTTTCGACCGTGGTTGCCTCTTCATGGGTTCTTAACAGAAAATATCGTTCCTTTTTGAGCGTTTCCACCATAAGAATATTAATTTATCCCTTCCAAGGCCGTGCAATGAGATACCCTGTCCCATTTAGCTTCCTTTCTACCAAACCTTATTAACATGCGGGCATCTCGAAAAAACATGTTTGTCATATACTGAATATTTGGGCACGAAAAACCGCTTGCTCACTCAGGACTAAAGACGCATTCGAATGGACACTTCCAACGCCCCCGTTGAGACAATTTAAACGACTTAACTCCGAGTCGATTAATAACAGCCGATGAAACCTCGATACACTAGTACACTCTTTAAGCCAAGACACAATCGAAATAGTGCATTCGCTGGAAAAATGCTGGCGCCTATTTTTTGGAATAGTGTTAATCGACTATCTTGAAAATGGAAAAAACAATAACGAGGGCATGATTCGCAAGGTCAGAATTGTGGGAAAACGTGCCATCTAACACTTCTGTGGTGGCCTTGGCAAAAAAAATCACAGCACATGCTTAAGACTTCAGATTTTCGGCATGTACATGCCTGATCAGCTAAAATTATCTCACAACCTACACACAGTTGCCGTAGCTTTCGCATTCAGTTCATAGCTAATTTTTGCTTTCTCCTCTTTTCAGATAAAATGCTTCAGGGAAGTGGGCGGAAAGTTTGTTCGTACATACATTTATTATTTGCAACCCTACCATTTAGAGATAATGTTTGCTCATTTATATTTCATGACTTGTTTGACGACTTCAAAGGAACGTAGATGGCTACAATTATAGCACTATTAATTATTGCTTGAAGTATGTACGCTTGTCCGTGCATTTGTACATCTGAAGGAAATTTACCGTTAATTTGATATACCTAGATGTAAGTACAACAGTACATAGAATACTCCGAACCCGCCGTGTATATAATTGCGCTTCACGATGAAATGTTTCCGTATCGCACGTAATACCGATTAAGCTAATTCGCGCATACTATTTACATTCCAAAAAACTTTTACAATTCGAATAGCGTTAAAAACCTCGCTACGCGCTTTTTTTATTGTAATATTCGGGAGGGATTTGAATATTTAATTTGTTGTTTCTGGCTCGGCAGGCTGCGATAATGTAAATGCGTTAAATTCGCAGCGGATTACTAAACAAACATACAAATTGTATCGTATAAACGTAGCCGATCCGAACAAAGGTATTTACATCAATATATCTACTAACTACAGCTAAAAAAAGAAATCGTGATGAATAAATATTAAACGGAAGGAGGTCTGCGCTGCAGGTACATAAAGTCCATAAAAATAAAGGAACTGGATTGTAAATAAAGGAGTGATTGATATCTTTATTCAATTTGCTTGAATTCGTTTATATTTTGAAAGTCATATTTCGATCGAAATCTCTAAAAACTCGGGATGAATTGTAAGTAGTAGTTAAATGCTACTAATTAAAAACAACAACAAACTGAGATACTAAAATATTCACGAAAACAAGGGTCTTTAACAAATAACTTTCGGCCCCATAATACTGTGCTTAAACGCCCAAATCTCCTAAGCTGTTAGAGGTAGCGGGCTGAAATTTTTTGCGGAACATATACGGCCATAGGGCCATCGATTAGCGCCGTTAGATCGGCGAAACTCTTTTTTTTTTTGCATTTCAAAAATTCATCACTTTGGGTTCCAATTTTTACGGCTTGTCTACATCTCGGCAACCGGACGAGTTACGAGGATAAGTTCGGGCTCGTTCAAAAGGTCTCGAGGGGCGCTTTAAGGAAAGGAAATCTCAACTCCCTAGCTGTAACCGTTCGGACGCTACGACGTCTCAAAGTTGAAAAATGAAAATTCCTTTTTTCAACTTTGAAGCCCAGGAAACCCGCCAAAACGAAGAGTTAGAAGCTTCTGCTTAGTCGCAATCGATCCGCCGGTCAATTCTCTATCGAACGCGTGCCAACTTCAGACAGCGCAGATGCATATCTGAGGAGACAATCGATGAAAACCGGATCGATGTCGATTTTTCGTCAGTTTCCGACGAAAACTTAACTTAATGCTCAAATCTCCTAAGTCGTTAGAGGTAGAGGCCATAGTGATCTAAATATACGATTTACTGTTCACTATTTTATTTCATACTTTATATTTATTTTGGTATTTAAATCAGCAAATTAAACTGCTGTGCTGTACAGGGAGGTTGTACTTATACAACCACTTATTTGCTCATTTTGGTAAATCAGTATTATTTCGCTTGGTATTAAAACATGATCCTTTCCATTCCAATAAAATTGTGATTGTTGAATTGCAATGATAATATAAAGTTTGTTCCATCGAAAGAGTAACTTATTGCAGTATGGTATGCAGGGAAGGCTACTTCCATACATCTGTTCATGAATTTGTAAAAGGTATATTTTTCAGAAGATATACTTTCCTTTATTTTAAACCAAGTTGAAGTTTTGGTTGAAACGTGTTTTTTTGTAACAACATTGATTATTCCTTCATTCAAAGAAATATTTATTTGACCCAATTGAAAACTACAATTTCTTTGATGCAAAGTATATTGCTTTGAAGGAAAGAAACCTTTATATCAACGGATTTGTCACGATGACAACAAACGTGATTAAAATCCTCCAGAATAGTTGAAATTCAATAAAATAATACCACGTATTACATTACTGGAGCGCCCGACGTTCGAAAGACGGAAGAACGAGGCACAATTAAGCAGCTTAGATTTCGTCGAAAAGGCAGGGTAATTACGTACTGAAACAATTCGTGTATTAATTTTGAAGTTCCCGAAATGTCTGGGAGTTAAAATCCCGTAAAGCCAATTAGAAGGTGGGACGACTTGTAATTGCTGATTTTCGCGATGAAAACATTGACCGTTAACAAAACAATGCCTTGTTTTTAATATGCCGACTTGGAAATGTTCGACATGTTTGGAATAAATGAATATCTCCCAATATGGTATTGTTTGTGTTATTCAGAACTGTTAATTAGTGCCCACATCATATTGATGTACTATGCCAGTAAACAAAAATATCATCGTCACGCCAAAAGTTATTGAAGTCGTTGAAAAACAGTAATCACATTATCGTCAGGTATATAAAAAATTTTAAAGTTGATGATTAAGAGTGATATATATGAGAAAGTGATTGAAAGAAAAAATTTGGTTTGTTAAAAGCGGACGGAGGAACTAAGAGGGAAAAAAAAACATTGATTAGATTGCTGGTCGTGTTGAGATCGTGTGTAATGTTTGCATAATGAATATAACAAAATATATAGGTTATTCTTCCCCTAACGGGAACTTGAAATTTACAGTTCTCAGAAGGATGTACGGCCAAGAATTTGGTTGCATTATGAATTAAAATTATTCAAAATTTTATTCTAGAAATTGAGTCTTCTAGCAGATTATTTTGTTTGGCAGATGTGGCTAGCTTATGGATCTAATGATGTCCCAAATCGTCAACAAGCAAACTATCATGAACTCATGAAATATAAGAAACTTTGTAAATAGCAGCAAAACAGACATTTTTGAAAATTCTTCTATTAAAAAAATAGCAGCTGCACTCCACTCTGACGCTAGAAATATTTTTCGGTTAATGCACAAGTGCGTCGGCGGAAGATAATCCCTTTTGTGACCAATTTAGAAAAATAGTTTTTAAATAAACAGTATTCAGCGACAAGTGGTTCAACGTAAAATTATGTTCAAGTATAGAGTGTTCAATTTTCGTTGCACACGCACAAGTTTGGCTCCTTAAATAGAACACCCAGTATATGACGTTTTTGAATGCCCATCTTGCTTTTCGAGATAATTGAGGCTTTTGTGAAATGCTATTGTCTTTAATGACCGATATCTTAAGGTGTGTTCACACTTCGCGAGGCGTGCATCAATAAAGTGTGGACTTGCGTCGCAGTGAGACTGCCTCAGGCAAGCCAATACCAGTCAGTTTGCCAGGCTATTCATTCAACGAAGGGCGAGGCAAATTGTTGAAGCGTGAACACAGCTTTAAACGCCTTACACGCGGCAATAGTGATTCAAATATTTTTTAATTCCGTGTTTCTTGAAGTTTTCAGTGGTACATCGACGATTTTCATTTAAAAACATAGAGTGCTGTGATGAAGCGTAATTTTTTTTTGTTTCAGAGAATGAATGATCTGCAACCCATGCATTAGGTGAACACGTTGTATAGTGTTGCTGTTTGAAAAATAAATGAATTTCGCCGAGCCATATACATGACACCATCAATGTAAAATCGTAAATAATTGAATGTTTTTTGTGACAATACAGAAAAACTATAACGATTACTCATATGTTCATATAATAAAAAATGTTCGCAACTAGTACACGTTTATTGCTGAACCAGTAAGATGGTAATTATGGGCACTCCGTCCAAAAACAATCGGTTTTTATCTAATCAATGAAAACGTAATCATTTGTTAACACGTTACATTAACATTGCGGTACTATAAGTGCCAATAACAAACTATTCATGCCTTACCTTAACAAGTTGTGACTAATACGAATGCAATAACACAGAAATACCTCACTATACGTAGTTGTAATTAATAAAAACTATTACTCACAGCTCGCTAAGGTCACACAATATTTCTACACACAAATAAAAAATAAAGCACCGTATAATTCGTAAAGAATAAAATTGTTAAACCGCAACGAATATATCTTCAAATAAGTAGTATGTTTGTACTAATAAATCACCGACATGCCATAAACAAATTCGCACGTTACATAAACTGACACATTTGCTCGTATTATTGTGGGATAAAGAACGTGTCATATTTTGAAGCGCACCTAATTATTACTGCTGCTGTGTATATCGAAAAACGTGGACAAGTTCTTCCTTTTAGACGTGAAAATAATGTGACTCACGTATGTACATATCTGTGTTGAGTGTCAAACTAAAAATAGGTTTTATTCGAGGACGAGACTAGGGAACGTAATTGTGACTCCTCGGGACGTTGTAGGTAGACGGTGGAAAGGCCGGTAAAATAGATCGTGGATCTCAATTCCATATTGGCGCAATGTATGTGGTGTACACGTAGGTATTATTTCTATCCGTCTGCGCGACGTACATTCGGCATACGTATTAGTTCGGACAACATGCTCGTTTTTATACGGCTCTGTTTCACCTTATCACAACTAAACGTTTCCTCGAAGGCTATTCACCTTTGGGCTATTTGTTAAATGTGCAAATGAATGGACGTACCGAAATATTCCCATGTCAAGGTTCACGCAAAAAGACAGTTTATTAGTTCGTTGTGCCGATTTTCCTGTATTTATTTCCGTGGTAGGAGATATATATCTCTATAATCTTCTGTGGACATCTTGACACGCATTGGTAGAAATCTTTATCTTTATATACAAAATATTACATCAATTAAAGACTATGTAGACATTCAAGCCAAAACGAATAAGATTCAGAAACTTCAGGTAGTAGCAGCGTTCTCTTATATTTTCCGAACAAAAAAAATTAATGACAAAAAGTTTTTGGCTCATCTAGACAACACTGTGACAGTTACTTCCGATAAGAGCATGTAAAATGGTTTAAATCTCGTCCTAGCATTTTTTTATATGTAGGGTGGTGTATAAGGTGGCGAAAAACCTACACGTCTTCTTCATGAGATTCTCAGTTGATTTACTAAATAAGTAAATGTTGTACAATGGTTCATCCACAAACACGAAGTCACAAAAGTTTTTCGGATGTTTAGAAACATTTTTTTGTGTTGGTTAAAGAGAGGTGAAATGTATAATGAGGTATGAAGTATTGGACGTATTGGACGCCTTAAATATGTTAACAATGTTAAATAAGCCCATTACTGTCGCTTCCCTGAAAATTACAAAAAACTTGACAATGGGGAATCAACATACATACACAAAGGTTTCTAATATTTTGATTTTTTTTCTGCGAATCGTGCCAACAAAATTACCAAAGCTTTTGTGTTATTATCTGATAGTGATTTTAGGTTGTAATCAATATAGGTGATGTTAAAGAGGTCCTTAGAGAAAACCAAGGCGAGGGTCTTTTTGGTCAAAAAGCATAGAAAAATACGACAACCCGAAGCTGTAGTGTCGAAGATCAAATACCTTAATAAAATACGGTTGTATCTTATTTATTTATTTAACATGAGTACAGCAATAAAAGATCCAAACAAGAACAAAAAAAGGGAAGCTTCGCAGATCAGCACCTAAGCGTAGACGCCCAATATCTGGTAATTCAAACAAACAGTCGATTCAATTACTCGTATAAATAAATACAACAACAGCAACTAAGATACACATACAAATAACGCTAGAAATCCAGACTCATACGGCATGGACTCTCGGTAGGGGGTATATCTCTAATGCGCGACCTAAATGGTGGCAGACAGGTTCTTGATGATCCAGTAGAGTTATAGAGTTTAGTAATTTGATAAGTAAAGTTCTCTCATACATAACAGACTTACGAACAGGAGTCGTAAGCAATCCTCTGGTCCGGACATTAATGTTGTGAACGTCCTTTAAATTTAAAATAACTTACGAAATCAGTATTGGAGAGATTTTTTCAATAAAATTTTATAAAATAATAATTTACTCCTGTTTTGCATACTCAACCAGTTCAATTCATTGATTCTGCCTGAAACATAATGCCATCTGCGCAAACTAAAACTCATTAATAGACAATTATTTTGAACAAACTGAATTTTATTATTAATTACATACTTTCCGTGCGCTTCACGAAATTAGCAGAGACTAGACAGACTCGTGTTTTGTCGACTCTCAGGGAGACCAGTATGCAACACGAACTCATTCATTCTCATCAGAAGAATAAACACGAGTTTATCTAGTTTCTGCTAATTTCGTGAAGCACACGGAAAGTGGCGAACTTTACTTATTATTATTATTTAACTATTTCACACAGTTTTATTCCCGAAAAGCAGATTAATTTTAAGTGGATGTGTAAATTGCAATAACGTACCAAGGACATCACATCCTCATTAATACGACCGCTCTCTATCAAACCGTCATCAGCATAAAATGTGTATCGTCTGCGTAATTATGACGGAATTTTAAAGAATTATGAATAATACAACGAGGGGAGAGAGCCTGAAATTAATCCTTAAGGGACTCCACAAGTCGGAGGATATTCAGAAGAATTGTTATTCTTAAGCGAGACATATTGAGCTCTGCCAGTCAAATAGCTTCCCATCAACGAAACAGACGTAGAAGAATAACCAAGATAACCAAGAATCTCATTAACGATGTCGATGATAAAGGCATAAATTTTGTGCTGATGTGTATCAAACATCGAATAAAATGAGAGGTAAAGAACATTATAACACTTTCACTATTTGAATGGTGTTTCGGGATGTCTTTAATCCAATCTAAATACGACTTCTACCAAAATTCATTCGTAATCTTTCAATATAACAACAACTTGCGGTAAACAGCTCGAAATCACAAAGTTGGAAGTTGTTTTAACTCGGAATTCCACCAAATTTTATACCCTTATACCGAAATCAATTGTTACCGCTGAAAAACTTCACTGTCAACCCCTCGTCAACGTTCAATACGAAGATCGAAAAAAAAAGCTATATACTCTCACAATTGTACTGATGGTTTATTTTTTTACCGTGACGCTGATGAAATTAAGGAAACCTTCAAGATGAACGCCGGGACCTTTCTTTTGTAGATATCCTACTCGATCGATATATCCCATCGAAAATGATATATGTTTTCATATACTTATATAAAGGCGTACGTGCATGGTATATTTTATTGGGCATTTACTGATGGGATCACGTTCGCTGGCAATATTATAATATAGGACAGGAACTGAAAAAAAATGCCGGTGTTTATGGAATAGCAGTAGTTCTGCTGAAATTTTATGTTTTATGGTACGGTACATGGTGCAACGGGAAGAATATAAAATTAAACCTTGGTATGGAAATTAATAAAGCGTGGCAAAAAAGTGTTAGAAGTAATTCAATTGACAACGACCTCGTGCGCTGTCGTAATATCGCTGTTGATACATCAAAGTAAAGTTTAGCTTATGATTATTTATCAAACGTTTACCGCGATAATTATACCGTTTTTAATGTCAATGCATAAAACAGGAAGTAAATATTGAATAAAGTAGTTTTTAAACAACTTATAGGTTGCGCCACGAAATAGGAAATGTTATTATTTCATTTCGTTGTAAGAATTGCATTTCAAAGGAACTCGTTAACGTTAGTATAAATGTATTGTTTTCATTTGATCAAGAGGATGTTTCTTTTACTCAAAAATTTCTTTTCATTTCTTATCCCGATTATTTTTAAGTATAATTTTAGTATTTTGACCTGCATACTTCCGCCATATAGGTTATCCAAGATCTTGGAGTACTTGTCTCACCAAATAATAGCATTCTTAATAACAGTACTTTAAATTAAAGAAATCGTCAATAATAAATTTGTGTAAGTACATTGGCAACAGCGCTGTGTGCATATATCAAAGTTAAAAATAGTATGAGATTAAAATAGTAAAAATAAAAAAAATAATAATAAATAACCCTGCCTATTTTAATTTTTTATTTTTTCTTGTAAAATCCAATTTTTAAAATTGCTTTTTAAAGGAAAAAATATTCAAACGCCAAAATATCTTCTTCGGAAAACTTGAGATTTTCGATCGCTTTTAATGCCTCAGCTTAGGAATTTATAGGACCATTAGTATCTTCTTCCTCGTCGTTACTTTGCATGGATATTTCTTCGATTTCCATTTCGCTACTTTCTCCTTCACCAAACAGTTCTTTTGTAAGCGCTTTTTTATTCAAATTAATGACGTCGTCTTAGTCTTCATCTTGGGCGTTGTTATCAAACAGCTTTTTTTAGGGTCATGTTTTTGTTTCGCGTAGCTTCCACGACTTTCACACACTAACTAACGTTTAAAGCAAATCGAGATAATAAATGCAAAAAGAAATCCCAGAAACATGACACAACTCGATCTTAGAACAGAAGACGTAAGTACATTCCAGTTAAAATTAGCTTCTTCTAAAACCTCTGTGTTGTTTTTTGCGTAATTAATCTGCGTGTTTGAACGTGCTGATTGAATCAGTCTAACTAAACCAGTTTGATTAAGAGGGTGGGCCGTTATTACCTTTATTAGAATAAAAAAAAATCTGGGTCTAATTATTGAACACAACTTGAAATTTAATACACAAGTATACAAACACATACAGTTCCTTAAAATTAATTTATCCCCACCGCCACTATTTAACTCATAAAATAAAAACGGAGCTCTGCGAGTCCCTAGTTTTACCACTAGAAATGACCAAGGTATGGAAGTTGATACTTTTTTGCAGCGACTAGACAGACTCGTGTATATTCAGCTCATGAGAGGAGCTTCGTGTTGCCTACTGGTTTCCCCGAGAGTCGACAAAACACGAGTCTATCTAATCGCTGCCAAATTCCCCTACCTTGCTCATCTCTATTTGTCAAAATTCAGTTATTGCTCTTCAGTTATGGCCCCTTTTTAACTCAAGAGACGCGGCGTAGGATACAGCGGGTTCAGAATGCTTGTAACCCATAAATTAGTTGATATGGAGTGGTTGAGCATAGGTAATCGATTTATGTTACAGGCGGGAGTGATCTATTTCAATGTTGTTGCATCGGAATTTCCCAAATATTCGTATAATAAAGTTGGCTCTCGTACTAATGCCCATCATCTAGGGCTTCGATTTAGGAATTTTCTCACTGTATCTAAGCATAAAACCTCGATCGTCCAACACTCCTATTCCTACATTTCATAATTTTTGAATAACTTACCGGCGGACGTTAAGAGACGTTCTTTCTCTAGATTGAGATTATGGATGCCCGAGTTCTTATTCAGTAGTCATGTGTCTACGGATGTGGGATGTTCTCTTATTTACTTGTAACTTATAACTTTATTATTAGCATATGAATTATATATTTCTGTTGCGATTTGTGTATTTCTTCTGCTGCTTGTATTCATGACAGAATTTAGTTTTAAGTTAGATATAGGCATTTTTTATTAATCTTTTTTTCATATCTAATTTATAAAGGTCGGATGGAAGATCAAAGCCAGCTTTGCTGCCAACCTATTAATTTTCTATACGCCAGGTATTTTATATTGTTAGAATTATAACAATCTATTGTAATGTTTTTAACGGTATGAAATTCGAGAAATTTTCGAAATTTTACGAAGATCTTAAGTTTACAGAAATTGAGGGTCGTGAATCCGGGAATGTCCCTAGACACTCTTTCGGCAAATGAGAAACTGCTAGATGAGAGTTTTAAGACGTAGAAATGAAAATTACTAACCTTAAATCTTGTAACTTTAACACAAGATTTATGTCCTTCTTTGAACAGAACTTCTTCAATATTATACTATTGAACGCACTTTCGAATTTTAAAATCGAAATATTTCAACCTTCACTATAAAAGTTGGAAGAATTCTAAGTACAATGGGCCTGGACGACAGCTAGACATAAAGTCACCAATAAAATTGGCGTTGTTTTTAACCATTGTTCGATTACGTTGGCAATCGTTTTATTCCATTGTCACCTATGATAATTTTTAACCATTTAAAATATATATTATTGAAATAGATGCCAAAACGAACGATTTTTGCTGTAGCCTGATGCAGGGACGCAACTGATGCTGGGATTCTGTATTCTTTTATGACACTCTTGATCACATGCAACACTACAACGTTAAATTACACTGAGAATTTTGATGAAACGGATCGAAAGGCTTGTAACTGACTGTAATTTTTATACGACTAACGTATGCACTGGAACCTGCTGTAGAAATTTCCGACATTAATTTGATGAGAGGAGAATGACAGATAAAAGTAGTTAATATAAATCTTCTCCACGATTGTCGTTGACTGGATTTATATTAATTTTATTATCTTTACGCCCCTTTAATATTCGGCTGAAAACAGGAAACTTTCTATAGAGATCGGGCTTCCTACCAACAGATGGATCCTTATTCCCGATAGGTGAACGATGTGAAATGTCAAGAAGAGATGTGAATATAGCGCTGGTGACAGCTAACCTCGTTGATGTTATTTTGTCACATTACACTATGTATATGTTTGTTTAAAATTTTTGTAGAATTTTTTTTCTGTATTTCTCAATGTATTGGAAAATAATAATAATAATTATGAAGAATTTAAAAAATGAAGTGATTCAATATGGAAGTTCCTGTACTTTTTGCTTTGCGGGGGTGTACGGAAGAACTTATTAGTTCTTCTTGTTTCAACTTTGCCAACCATACCTAATAAAGTGCCTAATGGCATCTTATGTATTGGGTGTATAGGTAATTTTACTATGTAAATATTCTACCCTTAATTAGATATACGATGTTACCTTCTGTTCTGTTAAAAAATTGTAATAATTTTCTTTTTTAGGATCTTTGTGTTTCAAAATCATGCAAAAATACATTCCACTTAAGATAATGTTTTTATTTAATTGAAGATATTCTTTCAAGAACATCATAATCTCATTATGAAATCCCGCAATATTTGGTTTGAATATTCGATATGTTTGTCTCAAATACAAGATATCGTCAAAATAGATCTTGTAAATATTTAATTTGAGGAGAATAGCTTCTGTTTAAGGTTATAGTCTTACTTGATCCAATTGTAAGAATGCCGTGCCTTATAAAATATTTGCTCTTATATGAATTTGAAATGATGCTAATAATCTTGAACTACGTAAATATTTTTTTTTTGCGAGTACAGTTAGAACAGGGCTAATGATGTTAATATCGCGAAAATATTCTTGACCATATACCTAACCTAAAAATAAGCCTAGTAGATTATTAAATACAGTAATACCCTGAATTCAAGTAGAATTGAATAACTGGGGCACACAAATGTTCCAATTTCATATATCTTTTGTGTGCATAACTATAACAGATTCCAAACAATACTGAAATGTACATCAACATCTGTTTATATCATTCTTCAACAAATGATAAACAAGTCACGTTTACAACAATACCATTACCAGAGCAGTGAATCAGATACGAATTAAATTACTATATAATGGCCTATACAGGTTCTTTCACATAATATAATAAATAAGCAAAATGTTACTAATACTTACAATACAGCTACTAATTTATATTTATTAGAGCGCTTAGTCGAGGATAGCTAAATTTGCTAATTAAATAGTTTGTAAAGAGTGCTAATAAGCTTTAACAATATGCATAAATCCAGTAATATTCCGATTGGAATGTTTTAGATTTAATTTAACCAAAATAGACATACCTTTATCTATTTATCTTCGTATTGAGAAGTAGTCGTTTTCAAAGTGCAAAGTATTAACATCATTTGCTTTATGAATAAGCTAAATACTTGGCAATTTAAAATTACTGACGTAGTCTACTCTCGAATTCGGTAAAAGTACATAATAATTAGTAAAACACGACAGAGAATTGTTTAAACAAGGCTTCCCTTACATGTAATTATGAAACCGAAAGATTTCTATGCAAGGATGGATTTAATTAGCTCTCAAATGCGTAATGCTATCTACAGTTAAAAGCCAGAATTGAAGTAATTCACGTAGAAATTTTGCTTTTCAAATTACCACGAATAGGACATAGAAATGAGAGTCAAGGGAGTAAAATAATTAAATAAAACTAAAATTTAATTCGACGAAATTTCATAACCAATTTAATTACAAAGTAATCCAGACTGAAACGTGTTTTACATTTCTATATATGCATATTCCAGGATTTCCCGACAGACACATGGCATAATCCACAAGTAAAATCGTAAAATTCACTATTACCTTTAGAAACTTTTTCATGCATTATTCTTGTACCTTTAAATGTAAATTAATAAAATTTGGTTGATTGTATTTGATCAATAAAAATGAAAGAATTGCATTTTCGGACAAATAAATAGACACAACGACATTTTTGGAAGATTATATAAACATTTCAAACATAGAAATTTCAAGTCCTTCGTACTCGTATCAAGCTAATACGGGATAACGCGGTAAACTATTCTAGGGATGCCAAAAATAGCTCAAGATGCAGAGAGTAGCTAAAATTGTCGGTTTTAATTTCAGTTTGTCATCTCATTTTCACAATGTATGAGCCGTTCCACTAAAATATTTAGTAACATCTGTAATGGCAATAACAGGTTGTAAAAATATTTATTGTGTACTCAAGTTGTCAAGACCAATATTCAATTTTTTTCATTTAATACAACCGCAATTCATTGGAATGTTCTACATTCAATCTACTTCCAACATAAGTAGAAGAATAAATATGTACTTAATAAACTTTTGTATATTGATGTTAGTATTAAAATAGTAACCAAAGTATGTTTAGTAACAACTTTGCCAAATACGCATTTACAACATTCTACACATACAGTAAGACCCTGTTGAACGCTACCCCGATCAACACTGATTCGATATAACGCGGTTTTTCCTCGAATCTCAAAAAGCACTAAGTATTCTATTCGAAGCCCAAGAAAGCACTAAATTTACTCGGATTAATTTTATCGGCGTTTGTCTCTCGATTTGTATATAATAAGCCCGAACCCATCAGCAAAAAGTGACGATTTATCGTAGCGCTTATAATAATAATACATTATTTATACGCTATAAACGTTTATTACGTTTATTAAAATTAAGTATTTTTTAATTGTTCAAATGGGCGTAAAAATGGTAAAGAACAAATAATACGAAAAAGCATTTCATCCGACGTTAAAATCAAGCTGCTGAAGCGATTAGAAAAAGATGAACGTCAAGTTTTTATTGGAACCACTTTGTCTACTTATACTATACAAACGATTTTGAAAAAGAAAGATAAAATTAAGTCCTCAGCAACCACAACCACAACGTCTTCTGCAAGGAAGGTAACCCGATCCAGAAATATTGTTTTAAAGGAAATGAGGAAACGTCTTTCCATTCGAATTAATGATGAAACCAAACTGGCATACCATTCGGTTAGACAATAATTATGGAAAAAACCCAGAAATATTTTTAATCATGCTAGTGAAAACTTTGCAACTAGCAGAGGTTGGCTAGATACATTTAAGAATCTAAGTAATCTTTCCACCCAACACTACCTCATTAATTTAGCCAATGGATCGGGGTCATATCAAATATCAAAGCGTTTTATCCACGTCGTACCTTTCATCTTTGGCTTGTTTTGTAAATTTTGGACACGTGCAACAAAATGCTCTATGAAACGAATTTTCTGCACTATTTTTTTCTAATTTACATTTCTATAATTCTATTTGTTTTAGACTAAGCTTGCGTGATAGGGTGGGATCATTAGCTTTAATAAGGATTATCCTGCGAGCATTATTTAAATTTAAAAATTGTCATTGCAATTTTGTTTGTATTTAAAACTACCATAATTAAGAAATAGATATTGTATTTAATAATATAAATTAAACTCCACCTGAACTGCGAAAAAGAGCAGAAGGAATCGTTGGTAAACCTTATCAATACTTGATGCACACCGAATAATGTTTAAATACAAAAAAAAACAAAATATATTTTCTTGGAATACTTCAAATACAAAGAAAACAAAGTCTTCTACTTTACGTGGATGCATTCCATGTTGGGTTCATGTCCTAACATTTACAAGAATGTAGAAATATCAACATACTTTGAATCACAAGGATTTTTGAAACGTTCATCAACCTACTGATGAACGTTATAAGTAAATAACGAAATAAAAAAATCTAAAATATTGAAGATGGAAGAAATGAATAACTTATCACGACAATTCCTTGCAAGAGCTAACTCTTGACAATATATGTATCGTTTCGATTATAGACCGTCTAGCCTGACATACTGTGTGTAACTCGCTTAGGATGACTCAATTAATGGCAGTGAAGATGGCGTGATTCGATGAGATGTGAAAAAGGCGCCACTCGGTTCGATTATGTTTTATGAAAACCGAGAACTGTAAAGTTAAGGCACTAAGGTGGCAAGCCAGAACGCTTAATAATATAATGTATTTCATTATGAGAAATGATAAACCTTAAAACATACATACGTAACCTTGTATATAAATATCGTTATATTATTGTTATTAGTTGATGATTTGAGATTAAGAAATAAGCGATAACTTAATTTGAAAGGAAAAAAAAACAACTTAAAGTTCCGTTAACTAAATCAGTTATCAAGGTGGCCTGGATAAGGCAAAATAAGTGCAAATGGGAACAAAATCTTAGATAACTTAAGGTTTAAAAATAATTTTCGAAGAAGCCGATACTTATTTAATGTAAAATTGACATTATTTCTCTAAGGAAATCAAATATTAAATTAAATGTGAATTATAAGCAGAGTCAAATTGGAACAAAACAAAGTACCAGTTGGTATGGGGCCGCTTAACTCTTATTCCGATGTTTAAGAAGGTTTCAACGGCTCGTAGCTCCTGGTATGGGTGTCACTGTACGGCTCGACTGTTTGTCACAGTTAGATTAATATCCGCGGACTGCGATTCATTCCTTAGTTGGCTATAAACCACTCAAATGGCCCCAATAGTCACGGTGGCCAATCAAGGGAAATACCAAGTGGGTAGTATTCCAATCAGAAATTGCATAAAGTAGATCGAATCATAAATGTTAAGGGAGGTAAAAGGAAAACCAGCTAAAGGAAGCCTGCGAACGCATCAATCTACGTACATGAAATATGACAAAAAAGCTCAGTTACGTGTGTTCCCAAAAATGGAGGGATATGTGGCTTCCCAAAAAGTATACCTCTAGAACCCTATATTCCACATTAGGCGTAAAAAAAACAAATAATGCCAACCGCAACGCCGGTAATTACTACCCCAAAAATTACTATAACAAGATCAGTCGGAAAAGGGGAGAAAATATGGTCTGGAAGTCAAAAAAAATGAAAACATTTGATTAAATTAGACAATTATAATGAATGAAACCATCTTCATACATGTAACTAAAGGAGAAACAAATTATGCAATCTAGAGAAAACAACCGTTATGAGGGAAGCTTACAATTTTAGCTATAAGCTAAGAACGTGACAAACTTTATTGGAAAAATTGATAACACAATGTACCTTACAGTAAAAGTATGAAGTACATTCAGGCTTTAAATTTAATACAGTTTTAATTGTTAAAATAGTGTTCACTTTAGGTTTAGGTCCTAACAATAGGTTTATTATTAATTATTATTTAACATAAACGACATAGAATATAAAATTGTTTTTGTAATCACAAGTAGTACGTGGATTGGTTTAACAAAAAAAATTAATACGACGAACAAATATTATTCATCAATGGTTCTTACATATCGAAATAATTAATGCATATCTGCTCCCACAAAGATTAACACAATTGGAACATTGCCCAAACTGATTGTAACTTTTCTCAAACTGCCAAATTCTGAACTCTACAGTGGGCATCGTTTTCGATATACACGTGTTGCCAATATGGGCACCAATTTGATCATAACAAAGCGCCATGGAGGATGGAAATCATTCGCTGTAGCCGAGGGTATATTGATACCTCAATGAAGGACAAAATCGAAGTTGCACGAGTATTTCCGTCCCGGCCAAATACATTCAAGTGTTTCGCGGTCACAATGGGCTAATATTACTAACCGTAAATGCTATTAATTCACTGCTGAGGATCCAGCAACTCAACAAAATGTTGTTTCCAATCATAATTTGCCTGTGATAACAATAAAAACCCATCTCAGATTTCTGTAACTTTGTGCGTTCAGGGATACCAGCAAAATAGAAAAAATTTCATAGTATCATAGTCCGTAAAATTTGAAACATTGAAAGCTTTATTTTTTATTTCTGTTATCACAACACCTCGGTCAACCTTAAGTTCAAACGAAAGGCGCACCAAAACATTGATGGCAGACTTACATAGATATACATAATTTTATCAATACAATAGACCATAACCTGAGCATTAATCTCCAGAACAGAAAGAAATTTAAACCACATACTGGGAGAAAATACCAAAGCAATGTTGAGTGAAGACATCTATATCTTCAGCAAGAACATCATAGAATATTCTATATCTTAACAGAGGGGATGCAAAAATAATAGCAGAGCTAATAACTACAATCATGCAACTCCAGAATATAAATTTTGTACCATCAAAACGTCTCAACCTCATGCAACCATGACATTTCCGAAAAAAAACAAAATTCGGGAACTTTTGTTTTCCATGTTATATGGAAAAGGTGAATGCTTAGCAGTTTGTAAGTAAAAATTTTCAACAGAATCCACGTATAGATTGAAATATGAGAAGGAAAGGATACATGCTTCGTTAGTTATTCAAACTGATCGGATTGAAACTTTCCCAGTTCCATCAAACTGTAATTAACAGTAAAAAAAAATGGATCTTTTAGCGGGTAATTTTGCAATATCTCTTTAAACCATTCAAAATACGAATTAGTTTTTTTTTTATTTCCCCGGTTATAGTTTGTAAAAGATCGAATGGTTTTTTTTAATCATTCTCGAATAACATGGTTATTATCTAAGGATTACTGTTAAGGCATTCTATTTTATTTGTAATACTATTCATATTTTGTAACATTCAAATTGCTTCTGATTATTTGATTCACAATTTCTTTATATTTTATTTCAAATTCTCTCGCTATTTGTATTAACGTTTCAAATTCATTTACGACGTTGTTAACGCATCCGTTTGTGGTAGTCATTTTCTGAGTCATCAGTTTTCTTTACGTTTTACTTGGTGTATTTCGGCAAACTAAGGTATTCTGACAATCTGTACACCCGGCTATTATAAATAC
>LR737390.1:8455465-8627869 GCA_902655005.2 Marronus borbonicus
TTTTGTGTGGCGTTTGCAATATTGTGTGTGCGGTAGTTTAAGATGAGTGCAGCTGTTAAAGAATGATGTCATTTTTACGCATTGCCTCCCCTCATATTACCGAGATGCTTATATATACAAAAAAGAAAAAAAAAGACAAGAGACTCGCACAGACGCACCACGAAGGGGTCAGTTCCATCAGTTGTCATATATGTTAATAGTTAGGCCCAAGTACTAGAACAAAATAAAGTTGTAATCGAAAAGGTGCAGTGTTTACTTTCTAAAAACAATTAGTGCGCGTCCAAGACCATCTTCCGGACTATCCCAGATTCTGGACGTGAGCCGCTAACCATTGGTCCTTCGAGCCGGATTTCATCATCCTAAGAAAAATCCTGAAAGTGAAAGCTGCAGCCCAACAACCAAGAGGAAATACAACGGTGAGTCTCCAATTAACTTCCTTCACACGCAAATCAATCTATTTGCACCCTATCCCAACCGGTTTCAATAATGTCACACATTGCAATCATTGAAATCCAGACGCGGATTAATAAAAGGTTCTTTGACAAGGTTCGGCACATATCTTGATGCGTTAGATAGCGATGTAAATGTAACAGAAATCAAGAGACGCATGGAATTAATGCAAAGGTCATTTGAAGATTTTAGTAGTATTCATGTAAAAATAGAATGCCTTAACAATTACCTTACAGATTACGAATCTAGAAAATACTACGCTAAAAGCGTTATTTGGATAGTTAGCCTTTCTTTAATGGTATCCAATTTAACATTTAATTAGATATTGTACACACTTCCTACGTCTACGTTCCTCCTATCGCCAGATTTATGAGTATAACGATCATAAACTTGAAATAGATTAAATCACTTGTTTTATTAATTTTTTAAAAAAACTGGGAATTCTGATCTATTTTTACGGAGAATCTCCGACAGATCGTGTTACTACTATATTATTCTACTATAATTATGTAAGTATAAGGATCGTTAGTTATCCATCAAGTGTTAAAAATTAAGATTTAATTAAGCGACTAAATTTTTATGAGATACAACGTTACGCTAAACGCTGTGCACTATCAAAGAGGTCAAAATCGAGGTCAAAACAATAAATCTACCATATAATATCAAATATACATATTTCTATTTGTACTCGAATCGAGTCTAAAATTACAAAAACATGTTTCATTGTTAGTTCGGTAAATCAATTTATCTTTATAGCTCCGAAACAGGTGTAATTTACAATCTCCTACTTGTCGCATAAACCTAAATTCAGCTTAATCTGGATTAAGTCAACGTAATTATAGCAGTAAATCATAAGCACAATTGTATACGATACTTTTCTCAATTATTAGGCATTACAATAATATCGGGCACGTGCCTAGCAAAATTATGGAATACATTCCCTAAAGCAATTTATTTTTCGAAGAAATGTTGGGACAGTTCAATTTAATTTTTTTTTAATTAACATGTTTACGTTGATTTTAAGTTTCCATCACTTCTGGTCGACGTTATCGATAATTTTTTTAAATTACAACTCGCAATTTTTTGATATTTTGGTAAGGCTTTCAATTGGCTAAATAGTATCAACAAAAAGTTTTAATACCTCACATAAAGTTTTCGATTTAAAGTGGAAAACGTGAATTTTTGATAAATACCGTTATTCAAGAAATGAATGTTCATAAATTTTACTATTAACAAAAACCCTAGCAAAAAATAAAAATAAGCTTTTACTACTAGATGAAACACAGCGCATAGAAATGTCAATTCTTGCTAGGGTGCGGCAATGAAACCAGAACTCAGCAAGAAAGTTGCAATTTGTTTAATGCAAATTATCCAGATAGAAAAATCAGCCAATCCGTAGTGAGCAAAATCGAGAAAGAATTTAAAGAAACTAGACACCTGAAATGCAGGGCGTCCTAACATATCTTGTTAAGTGTGGATGAGAATCCTCATGGTGTGTTTCGAGCGTAAGAAGCTGAGAAACTGCATTGTATCTTGCAGTATACAATGAAATCTCTCAACGACCAGTATTACGTATACTAAAGACAGAGAAACACCATCCCTACAAAATACAACTACTGCAAGAACACAATGGTACAGTAAATCGACAAAATTGCAAGCACTGGATTACTGAAGCCACATACTCCTCTGCTGTTTATAATCTTCTTAAATATGTTCGTGTCAAGTTGTGGTACCGAATGCACAATAACTAGTTATGCAGATGACAAATCTATTAATTAGAGCGGACACGTACGAAGATCTGTTGAGAAATTGCAACACACATTTTGGAACTGTGGAAAAATGGTTTACATTAAATAATTTAGTACTAAACAAAGAAAAAACTTCCTGCATAATTTTCAGAAGTAATACTATAGCATCAATACCGGATAAAATTGTTGTAAAAACTTTTATCGATCAACACCTTAGATGGAACTTACACATAAACGAACTTTGTAAATCTTTAGGGAATACCTGTTTTCTAATTAAAACTCTGTCACAGGTGTTAGACATGGGTGCTTTAATGCCGGTGTATTATGGGAACTTTTATTCCAAAGCCAAATTTGGCATTATATTTTGGGGCTTGTCTACTGACATCAACAGAATTTTTACTCTGCAAAAAAGGTTTATTTTTGCTAAAAACTATTTAGAAACTTGTAGAGGACTTTTCAAGTTAGGTAACATTTTAACAATATACGCACTTTATATTTTACAATGCATAATATTTGTTTGCAAACATAAATATACTGTTAGTGAATGCTTTTTTGAGCATGAATATTCTACAAGAAACAAAAATAATTACAGGCTACCTAAACACAGACTGACTGCTAGTGAGAAGTCGGTGCAATACGCTGGAATGACTTTCATTAATAAGTTACCACGCTGTATAAAAGCAATAAAAATTTTATTGGTTTATTTAAGAAGCAATTAATAAGGTATCTTTGCAATATAGAGCCATATTCAATACAAGAATACTTAAATTATTAGAACCTTGCAGCTTCCTATTCTCTGCTTCTATTACGAGTTTTCTTTCATTTACTTGCGTTGTAATATATATACTTTGTATTTAGTTCTTATTCAAGAGTTTGTGATTTAATTGTTAGCTGAGTATTGTCTCTCTTTTACATACGCTTGACTATTTTTTCTAACATTTTGTTTGTGAAATACATTGCTATTATTATTATTATTATTACTCAATACCCTCGCAAAGTTAAATATGTGGGCAAGGATAGTAGACAATAGAGTCATTGCTTCTTTCTTCTTTGAGGATATTCTCACAGAGCGGCGATATCTAGATTTTTTGTGGGATGCACTTGTGTCTGTTCTTGTAAACATTTTCCCAAATAAAGATTATCCGGATTTACCAACTGGTGATATGGTTTCGGCAAAATGGCACAGCTCCGCACTTTGCACGTCCTATTCGCGAATTTTTAGACAACTGCTCTCCTGGGAGATCCTTTGGTAAGAAAAAACCAACAGAATGGCCCCCCAGATCGCTGAGTTTTTCGTAGGATGTATTTAAAATTAAAAATCTAAAGATCTAAAAAATAAAATTACATATGAAATGAGTCGAATTAGTCCCGACGACACTCGCAACATATAAAATGAACGTGTCCATAGATTTACTTATTGTCAAGAGACCAATGGTTGATCTATTTTAACAGAAACAATAACTGAATTTATTTTTAAAATTGAGGATTTCCATTCTTTAAAGGACTTTTATTCGAAAATGTTGTTATATGAGCTATTAAAATGTTGATAGCACTATTTAGACAATTGAATGATCTATTAAAATAAATCCAGTATTGTCATTAAAAAAAATTATCGATGATATTACTTACAAACCACACCAACTTTGTTTGTTAAATATACTCAACACTCCACATGGTTTAAAACAACAGCATACAATTAGTTGAACCTTTTGAATTGGATCAACTTTAAAATGAGTGTTCAACCAACCTACATTAGAATGTTAGTAGAAAGCAAAAGAAAAAGCACGCGTATAGAATTAAGAATGAACAGGAAATAAGTATTCTTGAAAACGGAGAGTAAGATAGTGGTTGGGGAAGATAGGAGAAGTGACTACATTGTCAATGCGAACAGGCTAGCGTTTTGTCAAGTCTCCACGGAACCGGCAAGTGTATCTAGTCGCTCCAAAAATTTTGTCACTTTCCCTACCTTGCTCCTCATTATTATCTGAATGTATGTTAATACATAATAAAGAAGGATGTCTCTATGGACCTGTATTATAATAAAAGTTATATGCTTTTGAAGCACAACCAACACAAACATTGGTTTGATTTGACAAAAATTTACCGCATTTACCACAAAATTTACGATAAGCGATTTCCTATGTGATAGATAATACAGTATTGCTTGTCGCGTAGAATCAATATAGACACTGTGAATAACCATCCTTGACAACAGATAATATTTCAGTATAAGAACCTGTTTGGGCAATCAGGAGAACCATAAATTTAAAAAAAAATTGCTTACACTATTACAAAATTAAATATAAACACGAATAATATCAATATAATTCGGCTTATATTCACTGAGTTTTTTTTTTTTAATAATTTAAATAATGACATTCATCTTCTCTATTTATTTTTAGTGTAAGAGAAAGAAACAGCTCATTGTGTAAATATTAAGACTGGAACATGCTAAGAACAATTAACTTTTGAAAAGTCAATAGAAATCGTCCTCATTCTAAACGTAATAATAGTAACAAATAAAATGCCGAAGCAATAGACGCAAAAGACAATAGTGCAGCATTGATTTTCTTGAAGAAATCCCGTCATCTGGCAACGACTACAATTCGTACCAAAACTGATGAAAACGGAAAAATCTACTTCTCGAGACTGCGAATTCATCGGACGTTTTGGGGCAGGAATACAAGTCGTATCTTCGATTCCGGAGATGAAATACATAAGCAATTTAACTGCAACGACCAGAAAATCAAAAGAGATGCTCCAATATTCTATAAAAATCAAGCTACCGATATATTGCACACCAATTTAGCATGTTGAAAGAGATCCATTTTGTTACAAAGTGGTAGAATATGGAAGATGATTTTTAAAATTTATACAGTGGACATGTTTCAATTTACAGCGATCATCGGCACTGAATTGACAAGATTAGAATTTTTAGTTTTAGATATGTGTATATTACATATATAAGAGTAATTATGATTACATTAAAATAAAAACATTAAATATAATCATGAAATTTTATGTTTTGAAGAACAAATGGCAAAATGTGAATGCGTTAAAATGCAAATTTAACAATTTAGGCGCCAGTTTTATAAAAGAAGAAAGCTAACCTTAATACTAACAATAACAAGTACCAGGGAGGTCATTTTTTGAGATAGCGCAGACGCTTTTGGTCACTGGCTGCAATGCTTTCCGAATTTATCGCGTTAAGTAGTGAGGGGAGAGAGGGCGAGTTGTTGATTCAACCAAATTTTTGCAACGTCAATGTCTTTGCAATCACTGTATTTGTACCCGATAGAATGCAGGATCACGTTGATAATCTAATTAAAGGTCAAAACTACAGCAATTTGGATCAAGTTAAATTAAACAAGGGTATAAATATGTTATCAATTTGATTAAGTCTATGCTGAGACATCGCGCAGGAGTTATAACAACAAAGAGATATTGGACAAAATATTAAATTGTTTGGCTATCATGACAACATTAAACAAAACATATTGCTGATATTGCTGTTTCTAACTGTAGACTCGAAATTTTATGCCCAAGAAGCTACTTGCAAAACGAATTACATCAAAAATATTAAATACGTATGATTTACGTATGAAGTTAGGCATATCCCAAGCATTCCGAAGAGCAACAATTAGATACAGAAAAATAGAGAACAGCTTTTACAAACAATTGCGCAAGTATGTTGTGGTGGAAGGAATGAATTCAGAGCGTTCATTATAGATTGATAAATCAGTAAATAACTATTAATTATTGCAATACAAATTACAATAAAGATTAAGTTTGCTCATATGTTATTGCTTTTCCTTTTAGATTTTTTGTTTTCATTTTAAATTTATTAATCCGTATATACTTCTGTTAAAATATTATTTTTCTTGTTGCTAAAAAGATGCAATTTTTTTCTTCACTTCTACATCAGGAAAATGAACGTCTCCGACAGCATCAAATCTTAGCTTTAATTTGACAAATGTTTTCAATTGTGGTTATTGTCGCTCAGGGTTGCGGAGTTCTTATAGATCCTCCTACCTAAAAAAATTTTCTTTTCATTTTTTCTTAATATACAAATTATTCCAATTACCCAACTTTTTTCTTTACTTCGGTTCGAAATTTTGAATCAACAGACTACAATCATAAATGTGTGTTTTGTTTACTAATGTCAAGCTAACCAAATTATGTTGACACTAGAAATCGTTTGCTCATATTTTCTAAATGCAAGACTTCACTGCAAGGCGCTATTTCAGCATGATAACTAAGTAATACAAACACCGCGCAATATTGTTAACTAAATATGTTTAACTGTAAATATCTCTTTCAATATTAGACATATGCATAATTATATAAAATCGTTAAAGAGTAGATTTTCCATACTGCGAATACATTGTGTTATTTAAAAAATAACGTTTTAGCAATGTTTTATGTTTCATACTCAATACCCTGTGGCGTTTTAGTACTGTGTCCAAATAGAGCCAAGTACGTAATTTAATTTCCTAAAAATTTACGCTAAATGTATTTGCATTTTGGATATTTCAGCGGAAATAGATAGATTAACATTTAGGCGATTGAAGGCAAAATGATCAATAACTCGAAATTCGTTAAAAAGAGGTTGTCTGTCATCAGCTTTGTCAGCCTATCAAAAGTAAAGGTCCCTCTAGTGATAGAAAGCTTGATTTCTAAAAGAAAATTTCTTCTTCGGGCCTACTATCTTCGGAGCGTGGGTGGATAGAAGGATAATATAAGTCCAGCCAACGGCGGTAGTGGGGAAAGCAGACATTAACCGCCTTCGTATTCCATTTTTCAATACTTCTAAATTAATGTAAAAGCTAAGTACAGTAACATTCATGGTAAGTTTAAGCATATCAAAAATATATTTTCACCAATTAATAATCGTTCGGTCAGTATTTGTCAAAATTCTTAGTAAAATTTCACGTTGTAGTGTTGTAGGTGGTGTAAAATATCATCGAAGAGCATAGAGTAGAGCAAGTTGAAGAATTTAAATTGGAATTCAAGTGCGAGTCGTAGTAAGTTAATCAGAAGTAGCTGTCAAAAAGAAGCTACGTAAACGTAGCGTTTATGAAGTGGAACTTCGAAAAATAAGGTTAGTTTTCGTTTAAAAGAGTTTAAGAGTTCGCAAAGGATTAATTTCGAAATTTTCTCTATTTTTCCCCACGTTAAACATTACAATACATATGAAACCTATATTTTATTCATTTAATTTTAGATGCAGAAACCGAAAACGTAATAATACAGGATATTCCATTTGAAATAACAAAGTAGATGTCTGGTACCAGTCGATCACCTTGTATATAAAAAAAACAATCAAAAAAATATCAACTTCGTACTATTTAGGCAATAGACACAATTTTTTCAATTCCAGAAGATTAAGACACCTGTATAATGACCAAGTGCTCCTTGCACATAGTGATATGCATGTGAGCAATTTTTGAAAAATGAAAAGGTGATACTTTCCTTTTATGCATGCTATGTTTTTACCTGTTCGGCGCTATATTGAATGATAAAGCAAATTTTACGGAATATATTCCTCTTCGCGATTTTAATAATTTCAATAACATTACATGATAAATTATATAATTACATTAACAGATGTTTGGGAATTTTTTGTTCATCACTACCGAAAAGTTTAAATACGTTAAAATAATAAATTTGCCGGTTATTACAGCAACTGGTTTCCGCTAGTTACAACTCGCTTCAATAATAAATAGATCGCGTTATCAAAATATTATTTTAAATGTGGGAAGGTAATATTGTGGTTGCATATAGGCTTAAATATTACAATCTTTATCTGGCTCTACGATAATAAAATGTAAAATAATATTAATATTATTGTCCAACGGTTTAATTCAAAATTATTGAAAATATGTATCTAATTATACAATTAAATCAAATTTAGTAATTAATTAAATTAATAACTAATTCTCTAATAAGACGGTGAAATCCATGAGTAGATTTATCATCAAATAAAAAAAAATAATCGACAAACTTTGATGGCATGTAGTGCACTAGCAAAGGAAAACATCGGCAACGCGAAATTGCAGCACATTTTCTTTTTGTTTTGGGGTACAGCCCCCTCCAAAGATGTATACAATGATTATATCTGTTACACTTTCTAATAAATTTACAAAAATTTAAATCGTTTCTAAGATAACATTTCTAAGAAGGATATATCCCCAAAATCAGGGGATTCAGCCGCCAAAAAAATTGTGTTGTTCTTATGCCAATTCAATCTCTAGAGTTTCATCGAAATCACCATTTTTGGGTTGTTGGTGTCCTGATGGCTTATCCCAACAGTGTATCTTCTTAAGCCGCGTCATCTAAATAAATTTTTACATAACAGTAAAACGAACCAGATTGCATTCTAGAACAATATCATTGTCGCTACGCTATTTAACCGGAGTAAACCGTGGAATTCATTCGCTACACAAAAGAATATCTTTGGCACATAGCCGCCAGTTTAATCGATTTAAATTCCTACAAATAAATACATCGGTTCGAGTATATAAAGCACACGTTTGCATCTTCACTGCGAGTTAACTGGATATTTTATCCAGTTGCTTTATCATCCATCATAAAGGTGTTGTCCTAGATCTATGGTCTTGCGAGTGACACCGTTTCTTTCTCGTACTGTTTAGATATCTTATGCGGTTACACTTTCACAGAAATATAATACTAATCAATGGTTTTTTTTAAATCAAATCCAATTAGCGATTTGGGGACTAGCTTTCTTATTAATGAACAAGTTTGTCTGTATTGAAATAAGAAATAAATAAACAGGTTATTCCAACGCACAAATTACAAAATCACCGTTGTAAATAGATAAATATAAAATAGACGTGGACAACATGTTCGCTTTAACTGGCGGATAGAGCAGGTATCGAGAAAGTAGAAATTATTGACCCCAGATTAAAATCTTTGTCCAGGATGAGTCATTTACAAGATACTCGAATAAAAAAGTGTGTTGTGTGTACTTCTTGCAGCCAGAGCATTGGAAACTTAAGGCCGCCCGACAAAATGTCAAATAGGCACTTTACAATTGGTTCCTACGAGGTTCTGTGTTAACCTGTACGTTAGACTCGGCGTGCAGACCCGTTACTATTCGTAAATGGACCCGTAAAGACAATATTTTACTGCAAATTTTTAAATCAAAGATCTACCTTATTAGGCTAAACAGTTAAACAAACGAATCTGACCTTTATGAGCACAAAGTATAGCGAAACGTCTATCGACAATTCGCAATAGTTCACCGTAAATAATCGACGATATGCAAACGCCGTACGGTAAATTGTCTGCCAAGCTACAGACATACACGGATTTATGTATATTTTCGGCTGTTTTTTAAGTTAAAAACTTTCAGGTGAAAGCGGCCCGACTGTGGTGCGAACTGGACGTTCCGACCGAAATTTCACTAATTTATAAGGCAACTATCGCCGATAACGCAACGTCGGGCATTAGGGCGCGCAATAAACTGAAAAACTCACCCAAATAATCACCCTGGTCACTATAAAATCCTCCAAAACTATACACACACCTCAAAAAAGCATACTTTTAGGTTTTACAAGATGGCTGTTACCCCGTACACACACGCAGTCGACTACTGCGACCTACGCCTGACTGAGTCCAACTCGGATGCCAATAGATCGACGTCCGGAAGTTTGTCTTAGCTTGGCTCTTGGATTTATGACGTAATTGACAAGGTGACTGGTAGTGCGCATGTGTTCGCAGCTGTATAGCTGTAATTTCAGGGGTGCTCAAACTGTTACTACCTATTTGCCGAATGTGTTCAATTAGTTTCCTGGGTTATAAAAAAAATCCTAATTGCACTTTAAATTTTAATTATCCAGTTCCGGCATCGTTTTATCTTCGAGAAATCTTGATTTCGCTGATTGTCTCATTATTTGCAAAACGATTAGATAATGAAGTAATCTTATCTGTGCACTTATAAATAAAAGATCAGAAATTCTAGGATTACAGCGATTATTAGTGCTAATCTAGCACCTGTAAAGTAGCTGCTATTACAACCCCACCTCACTAAATTTCATTGAGAAATTTTTTAAATCTTGTATTACTGAAAGCTCGAGCGTTACAAATTCAAATATTGATGACGAAATTTAGGGAATCTATAACTTTTCAATTAAATACTAAAATGTTCACGTCTGTGCCCTCTATTCACTAGTCCTCAAACTAGAAAATACTAGTGCTATTGGATATTGAGGATAATAAGATTTCTTACGCGTAACTCGCCTAGTTGGAACGAGAGGGCGCAACATAATCGAAGGTTGCACAGCGAAAAAATCTATATTCAGTTTTGAAAATATCATAAATCATAATACATACTACCAAAACATGCTTTTTCTTTTATAAACACCCGGTCAAGTAATATTTAATCTCATCAAAATTCTAAAAAAATATGAATTTTGTTAATTTTGCTAATTTTATCTACGTCTATGAAATAGATCTTTACACAAAATTCTAGATTCATTCCAAGAAGAATAATGTACCATTAAATTCACTAAAGCAATCACTATTTTCTGTAGATTTTTGTTTATTTTTTTAACATAATCTCCATTTAACTCTAGACACTTTTCCAACCGTTTCTCTAGCTTTTTTAACCCCTCAAAAAAGTAGGATTTTGGAAGCTCCTCAAAATAGGCATTTGTTTGGGCGATGACATCCTGGTTCGACGTGAACTGTTGTCCGTCGAGCCTTTTTTTAAATTTGGAAATAAAAGAAAGTCACTGGGGGCCAAATCCGGTGAATACGGTGGATGTTGTACTAATTCGAATTCTATTTCCATAATTTTGGCCATCAAATCTGTGTAGGTGTGCTCCCGTGCATTGCCTTGATGAAAGGGGATCCTTTTTTTTCAAATGCGAACGTTTTCTTCTGGATTTCTTCGCCCAACTGGTCCAATAACGATGCATAATACTTTCCAATTATTGTTTGAACTTTTTCAAATAACCGGCGTAGGCGGTTCCTTCTTCGCCTTCAAAAACCTATTGTTTTAATTGTTTCTTTGTCTCAGAAGTGTAGTATTGTATCCATGTTTCGTCTATTGTCATGTAGCAACGGACTCGTCAGGAAAAAATGTCAAAACTGCCTCAGAGACGATCACACCATTGCACTGAGAGCAAACGCCCATCTTGCACCCATCTTGCCGAAATTTTTGTCACTTAATTTTTCGTGCAAAATTGAAAACACTGTACTTCGCGATATGCCTGTGGCCTCAACTATTTTGCGCATTTTGATCATTCAAAACCATATCGCCGTTTTTGTCAATCATTTCGGGGGTAGTCACTTCCACTGGACGTCCAGAACGATGTTCATCCAATTACAAACAATTGCTAACATAGGACTTCATCCAACTCAGTTTTGATCTCTTTCGGGGTTTAGCCTTTCAAATATGTGTTTAATCGCCGCTCGAAACTAACTTTTTTCCATTCCTCTACATTAACAAAAATTCTTTGCTTAAGTCGACAATAACAATAAAATCGTGTGATGAATATAACTGAGACTTTGACAGCTGTTTAATGACTAATGATCCTTACTAGAAATAAACCATACCATTCGATACTACGAGCGCCGTCTTTTAGATTTTTTAAGGACTTCTTGAACCACCCTCGTGTTAAGCTAATAGTAAGATTTGGGCACTACGTAAAATGCAGTATAAAGAAATTCGGCAAAGTTAGAAAAGGGAATTATGGTGATATGTGTTACAAACGCTAAAGCAGAGAGCTATATCAGTTAGTTGGAAAAGGAAGTAGAGCTGCATGGGTACGTATACATTTTTGGAGGCTTTTATAGCTAGAATTAGCAGTGCAAACTGTAGAACTCCAACATAAGTGAAGGAAGTCATGCAATAAGGAACGAAAGCTTCTGCTATTTCTTTATTTATTAAGAAAATAGTTAAAAGGTATGGTACGTTGGCTTTTTTTATTTGTACCGTCAATGAGGGCCCCACCTTTTGCTTAGGGGGGATGAAAAGGAAGCTGAAACATGACAGGTATTTTTCTCTGCTCAACCTTTTATTTGTACAGTGAAAGATCTCCTTAGGGACAGTTCTAATAAATGCACAACTCTATTATCCTACTTGGTTCTTGGAACCAAACTGGAGCCTATATTGTTAAATGCAAAAATTATTCATCTGCGCGAGATGGCCAAAGTAACATGGGAACGCGGCAGTGTATCAGAGAATCTGCTGCTGGCGAAGATTCGAAGAACCAACCGTGATGTTGTCCCCATGGCAGATAGAATGGCAATGAAAGATAGTGCGTTCGAAAGGAAGACCTGCAATCGTCCAGGTTCCATAGTTAGAATTGGTGGTAAGAAAGCGAGCCGTTGCGAAGTTTTTATCTGCGTAGATCGTTTACTATTAACTAATTTCTAAGTTGATTTAGTCTGATGTTTATTAATTTAAAAATAAAGTAGTCATTTCCTTCTCTGATATTCAACAAACATGCATTTCAGCAGCAAGCTTCAACGTCTTCTTTTTATGAGTAGTATTCATAAATTTCACGAGGGGAAAGCAAACGCGAATATAGCAAGTTTCTCTGTCTAAGCCTCGTTGGAGACCATTGCATACACTTTACATCATTCATTTAAATCATGCACTTTAAAAAGTAAAATATTTAATTGAGATTATTGCCGAAATTTGCTTTTAATTTTAACTAACATACATGGGATCATGGATCGGGTATATTCTGTTAAATAGTTCACAGACGTCTATTCTATTCATTTCTAATACAACGTATTAACGTCAATTGAATGAAGTTATATGGGAGACAAAGATTCTGATAACCCATTGTTTTTCTGAAATTTAGATCTTTATTCTGTTCATGGAAAAGAATTTTGGTGAAAATCATTAACGCACTAATTGCAATCAAACCTCGCATATGGTGTATTAGCCTATCCCAAAAACAAAACTACGTTGGATTTCGATAACAGAAACGAGAGTTATCAATGGAAAAACGATGACGTCATAGCTCAATAACAAATAGTAAAATAGTTGTGGTCAAGCTTGGAATTAATTTCAAACTTCTAAATTATTCTGGTTACTACTATATAATATTAGACATCCCTTATGTACTTAGGTTTTACATCCTTCGATTAATACCTACGCTAAGAATGATTATCCGTCGAAGTCCATTAATAGCATTTCCATTCACCTGTGATATAAATAATTTCCTCCACATCTAATATAAGGTGAACGCGACCTGACCCGACTAGTGGCCGCCTACCCGAATCGCGCTCATTCAAAATTTTCCCGTCTACGTCCCGGAGAAAGAGGAAACCATCAACAAAACGAAGTTAAAGGAGAAGCAGGAGGTTGCGGCATACGAAAACCTATCGCCCACACGCTGTTCGGTCGTTCAGCTAAAGGAAGCGCAAGCGTACCTTTATTGACTTTACGGATGCTAAAACGTTCGACGCCCTGCGCGCAATCATCACTGAACGTATGGGTTTCATTCTGATAGCCAACAGCCCGTATATCCAACAGCTATTTTTAATCTCGTGCTCTTCAGAGCGGTCAGTTCGTTCCAAGTTGCAAGACGTGCTAGGTCAAGAATTGGAGAAGAGCGGAGCGCGAGTTTGGAAGAAAGAAGGACGAAGCATCGGAAATTACGGATCGAGACCATGGCCAGACGAGATCTTGTCATCTCCTTCAAGCACATCGTTCTATTCTGTAAGTTAATCGTAAATAATAGACAGAGATTTACGTCTTTCGAGGATAAACTAATTGAATTATTTAAAGAGAGTAGGTAATTGTTGTAATGACACCGTTAACGCACGTTGCGCGATTATTTACCACGGTTTTCTTTGTATTAATAGACGTTCAAAAACACTTTGTTGATGTTTGTGAAACAAAAACAAAACATATATAAGGCCTTGACAATTAATGAAATAATCTATATGGTGATTCACCAATATAATTTTTGGAAAATAAAACTAAAGAAATTCTCTACATTTTTTTAGCAACGGAAAGCTATCAACAACCACCCCTTCGCGTGAGCATTGTTCTAATATAATTAGAAACCCATTTAGGAAATTGGGTTTACGTGACATTCGATACACATGTACATGGTTCCAGGAAATTACATGTGATCGTATGTTTGCTTCACTGTTAAGACAGAATGAAACTTCAATTCCGTAATTTCCATCAATGAAATATTTCCTGGGACGCAAACGTATTACAGGGTGATCTAAATTAAGTGCGGATCATTGGGTAACTTCTTCACTTTTATAATCATGTCATCGCTCAAATTCGCAAACTAGTAGCATTTTTTTCACCGATTATAAATGATGAAATCGGAAAAACAATTGAACATCGCATTTTTGAGTTTGTAGATAAATTTGAAGAACCAAAGCAAATTTTTCAAATTATTTTGCAGATAACGATAGCTATTCAAAGAGACTACCAGGAACAAAGCGAAGATCACGTATCCTGCTTGTATATGGCACAGTTGTTTTGAAGAATTGCTGGTCACCAATAACGTGCGCGTCTCCCATTAGCATTAATTATTGCTTAACATCTTCCAGACTAGCTTACGAATGCCTTCGTGGGGTGTATTCTCCCATTCTTCGATTAGGACATTTGTTAGCTGTTGGAGAGTCTGACGTAGGCCTGGGTGTCTTTAAATACGTTCGTCAATAGATTTTAAAGATGCTCAATTGGGTTCATATCGGGACTTATCCATGATTTGAATCCCGTGGTACTAAAGGAGAATTGGTGATGGCTGTTATATAGGCCCTAACATAATCTTGCATTAACAATCAATATAAGGCCATACCATAAGCGGTCGCCATAACATAATCGCCCAGAGTATCAACGTATCGTTGGTTTTCTTGGAATTACCACCAGAGATCTTTCGAGGCTAATTCCGCCCCAAATTATCCACCAACAAATTTTTCGGTTTCTTTACTACTATTAGTTTTTTTTTCCTTTTCCAATGTATATTTGTATGTGCAAATGTGTTTCAGCGATATAGTTTCGCAAGATTTTTATGTTGCATGCCTTATGCATTATTTAAACCCTATAGGAGCTCGGACGTTTGGTTTTACGGAGGCAGTAGCTAATATACCCGAAGACAGCTGCCCAGACTTTCTGGAGTTAGAATCTGTACGCCATACAATATAAATCAGTTTACAAGAAATAACATAAATGAAATGGTTAATTTGCAAGGCGAGCGGAATATTAATTTTAAACAAAAGCAATTGGTCCTCTCTCTTACGCAACGACGATAAACCGAAGCAAACGACTAGCGGTATTGTTCTTCAAACCAGGAGAACGTAACATGAAATATAAAGATATTTTATCTACTTAGCTTTCATAAAAGCTTAATTTTAGCGTGAGCAGTTAACAAGTTTAAATCGTTGAATAAAATTAGAGCAGTTTATTCCGCATTGCGGAGCAATTTTTGCTCGAATTGTTTTAACTTGAAGTAATAGCACTCACGAGCAGTGCGGTTACTATAATTTAAACAGCACGTTTTGTTTGCTAGACCCAGCGACATAAAGTAGATATTTTAATTTACTTTTTGCTTTTTGAATTATTTTTTACAATATCCGCTTGTGATTCTTATTAGTTTTAGAATGTATTTAGCCTGTTCTCTATCGATCATCTTACTAATAAATCATTGATATAAATTACAATGTACGGGGTGTCCCAGATTAAACGGGATTGCGAAGATGGGGATTTGGTTAAACAGGCAACGTGCTGATTTCCAAATGTCGAGCCCGTCAGAAGTTAAAGAAACTAAAATCTCATCTTCCTATCTTCGCAGATATTAGAAGTATGAAAAAAGCTTCATATGAAATTCACTGTTTTCGATAAGACCAATTTAAAATGTTAAAAAAGAAATGATGTTGAACAAAAAATCAAAATGGCTTTCTTAAGTTAAATTGACGCTAACTTAGGGCGACCAAGAAATTCAATTTTTGAGAAGCAAATCTAATCATACGAAAAACTTGACTTAATTCGACATTACTATGTCTTACTAATTATTATTAATGTTATTAACGGCCTTGTTTTTGTTTTATGTTTGTATATTGATAACATATCCAGTGTGTGTAATATGATAAACATCTAACTCTAAAGTGTCTTTATTTAATTTTCTCATATCAAGAGCTTATTTTTTCTTATCATTCTTACAACAATTCTACTTCATCTAACTTATGGAAACTGCGGTATCATAATTGATTTTTTTAACTTCTTATACAAAAGTTTTGCTTTACCGGTTTTCATAACAAAGTTTTCCAGGTTGCTCATAAATTTTGCCCAAATACGCAATACTTTAGCCTCCTCACGTCTGACCCTCCACAGTTAGTTCTGTAAGGAATTTATCATGGAACTGTAACCTTATCGTTCTAGAATAAAATATTTATTGATCGACAAATACACCGTTTCAATTATAAGCGTCTATTGCTGATATAAACTTTCCTTTTTGTTTTATACGGTCGACAATCTCGAATGAAAATGTACATAGAAATATATCACCATTGTAGATACAAAAGTCTATTTGAAAGTTGTATTATGAACGTTGTTCGGCTGCTGCACAATAAGTTTTCATTCGAGGCGTATTACTTTCCGTATTTTCCAAACTCTCTATGGATAATATCGCTTAGTTATACTAAATCGCTTTTATCCATCAAAATGTTCTTTTTAGGTTCAATATTATGCTTGGTTTCCTCGATAAATCTTCAAAACTTGGCAACGTTTAAACCCAGAACAACCAGACCCACTACAGCAGCTCCATCAACGAATACTTCCACTGCCGCAAGTATAGTTACGCCTGGCGAAGGGGTCGCACTTTATAGACTGACAACAAATAATGGCGCTACTTGTATTCTATTAAAAACGGATGCTCTTGTTGAGGTAGCAAAGAAATCCTAATAAATTTCTCAAGACCAAGGTGTTCTATGGATATTTAGAATTATGTGAGAACATTTTTTAGGTAAAATTCAAGGCGCACGGTATTGAAGAGACTGGTGACGCGTATATTCCCGAAAAGACTACAATAGATGGTAATTGTCAGTATGAAGATAGTGCTACCATGACGATAAGCTGGTCCGAATACGTTTTGTTCTGGGAATTTGCGAAAACTCCCGGTGGTGAACGTTGGTACGTTAATAACATAGAATTGACGATTGGTACTAGCATCCCAGCATATCATAACATTAGAGCGCATGGTAAGTTGAAATTAATTACGAAATAGTGCTTGATTTTCTTTACCTTTAAGATGTTACAATGTTTGCACGTCTCAATTTGATGACTTTTGGTTCGTTCAATTTTTACAAAATAATCGCCGCAGTCCGGGTAGCAATTTCTTTACTCTTCATAATTACCAAAATACACAAAGTGTAACGCTGGATAAATATGCTATGAATAAGAAAAGTATTGAATTTTGGCAGATTCTTTGTAATGTTTGTCTTTAAAATTTTGGGAAGAGTTTTTGAAGGAAAGGCAATTTTAATTACATTTAATTATTCAGAAATAGATGTTTTATTTTTTGAGTTCACAGGGCTCACAACAAGCTCCACAATTCACTGTAATCGATACATTAAACCCATAAAATTGAACCACCTCTATTCTTCAGGGGAATTGCTTAGATTGATTCCAGTTATTTTTTAATTTTTGCCTAAAGAAGTGAGAAATCCTGAATGTTTTCTTTTACCTTTACCCCGTTTATTTGGCCTTGTAGAGAAAGATAGTAGATAGTAAAATTCTATGTAAATGATGATAAATATTTTTGCCAGGATCACACTTCAAACTCGTTCACAACCAGATGCTATTCCCAACGCCGGTTGGTAAATCGTATTCCTGCGACGAATCCATCGTACAACTGGTCTCCAAAGATCCGCAGGGCCAAGCTCAAGGTTTGACGGGTACCTTGTACCTCAGAGCATTCCAACTGCAACCTTTTATGTACAAAGGCTCTAATTTCGGCCAAGCTTTCGAATGCAACGCTCAACTAGGATTTAGGGATGAAACGGCTCCGATAGCCGTTGGTTCAACATTGGCCATAGCTGTACTGATGACAGTAACCGGATATGGTATATTTAGATATTTTAAGATAAAGAAAGTCCAATACAACACCATGGAATAAGCGTATCTCGATGAACGAGGTATGCTTACAGAAGGCGAGATGAACGGAATGATACGGACATTGATCGCCGCTCATACGAGACAAGAGAGATTTTATTTCACAAAAATTAAACGGAAAAGGAAGTAATTTTCTACAGAGTTAAAGTAAAATTTAGAACTTAACATCATATTTGTATGTCGAGGCTACTTAAAGAATACATTTAGTAATGTTGAACTGTAAATAAGAAGTTTAGCAGCATTTCGTTAATGTTCCGAAATTTTTGGAAGTACAACTAAAATTTACACGATTAGTCAAATGTTATCACGTGTAGATTAATCATCTGAGCAAGCTCTTTCAGTTTGATTTTTATATGAATACGTTCATGTGATATTTTGACTGGTTTCCATTAAAATATTTATCTTAATATTCTTATAGTTTTCTGGTATATGGGAACAACAAGTAAAAGAAAAAAACCCTTCATTAGATTCACTAATTGATACTAACGTCTATTTAATCAAACTATCCATTCCTTATTTATTGATAAATGACGAAAAAATAGAAATACAAGAATTTGAATGCATTACTTCTGGCAATGTTTTGGATGATGTAAAATACGTATCCGTTTCCATCTACTTATCTAAATTAATGAGAAGAATATACATCTACTGTTTCTTAACATCTATCAAATTCTTTGTAGCAACATTGAGAAAGTCTTCGATGTTTAACACACTGGTTACAATGGGATATTTCATAGCCCAAATTATATCCAACGTAATTGCGTAGTGAAAATAACAGAAAACGTTTTAAGTGCGAAATACGTTATAAAAATCTAAATTAATATCGTACATCATCCCCTTGAGCTTCAAATGATTTCCCGTATACCTTTAGTCATTGTAACCAGAAATCTTTCACAATGATGGGATATGTTGCCATATTTGTTTTATTTTGACTACAAATAGTATCTGCTGAAGAGCGTTTGCGAGCCTTTAGTTACTTGTCTCTCTTTGAAAATTGGGCAGTCCACTCCAGAAGATGGAATCTATTTTTGTGTGTCTAATCTTTAGATTTTCGAGGTGTTGGTATTTTATTGCTAAATTATCAAATAACCATGCTGTCAACTACGCGCTTAAAGCATAGGGACGACGCAATCCTTGTGGAATTCCTCATCAAACCTACGACGCATAAAGGGGCACTAAAAAGCTAAAAAAGAAACCATGGATGTCAAAAGCGATGATTATCTATGCTTAAGATTAGCTTTATCGTGAATTTAAACGTCCTCTAACGGCTCTAGCCGTTTTTTCTAGAAATTTTTAAACCATCTTCTGCACTAATCTCTGCATTCAGCTGCAAAGAAGTTTTCTTCCTATCCCGAAGGAAGACTATCTAATAAGACGGCTTTCTCTGGCTCTACCTATTTGTGGCTAACTAAACACCACGTAAATTCTTCAATCGAATTTTAGTTTGCGAGATTCCGATAGAACTAAAAATCACAATTTGTTCCCTTTTAATTTCAATTGACGGTCGCTTTTTTGCCATAGCAATTCTGTGTAGTGCTAGTAATCTCGCCTTGCTGGAATCACCATTAAAATCATAAAATTCTTAGAGGGCAGAGCCAAATAATTCATGGATCATTTTTTTTTGTAAGTTTGTAAAGATTTTCAGGGAATTTTCTTGCGACCAATTGCGACAATTTTGCTTTTTGAGGTAATTGTGACTCTTCAAAAAAGAAAATGCTGTTAAAATCGTCAAATCTTTCCAACGTCAATCTACAGTTGCTCCGGTTTATTGGCCAAGGCTTTATTTCTTCATACAACCAATATTACTTGATAACGAGATAGCTCTCAGTGTTGAAGTGAGTTATTTGATTTGGAACTAAGAAAACGGTATCATGAAACAAACGCTGGATAATTGTATTCAAGAATTCTAAATCAATATCGCACCAATTTGGTTTTAAACTTATAAATAATACATGTGTGTTTGGTGTTTAAAACTGATCCTATTAAAAATATTCCGGCTCCGTATCTTTATTAGCCAGTTTAAATACTAAAATTACTAAAACTCTCAAAAGAATTAAATTTGGCTTATTTTAATTTGAAATGCGTTTTCTATATTTAAAAAAAAAGGAAGATAAGTATAATAACAAAAATATGTCAAAATACGTATAAGTAAGTACTTATTAACTATACTATTTAAAAGAATATTCGCACCTTGAGATAGTTTTCACCAGAAATATCACGTCTTGCTCATATCTAATTATATCGGCACGATTTTCAGAGTCAATACTATATAATTATTCTTGCATTCTACCGGTACTCTTTAGATATTTTAAAAAACCGTCTAATTATGGATGATTAGGAACTAGCAAAAACAAGTTAAAAAAATAACTTAAAAAGAAGTTATGCTTGTAAGAAAACGTTATAATCTTGTTAAACTAAACTAAAACTTAACGAAGGTACGGCGCACTGCAAGATGTGTACTGCTAAAGATGTATAATGCTTGTATTTTGTAAGGGTCAGCGTTATTTTATGAAAAATATGCGTGGTTCACACATCAATATATGCAGCAAGCAAATGTTTAACAGCTATTTACAGTCAAGTAACATATATATATTTAATTTATGTAAATATTAATAGTAAAACCTTTTAACTTTATTTGACATAAAATAACTCTGACAAAACATGCCATGGTCTGTCTTCCATAAAAATAATGCGTAAAAGCCATATCTGTATATTGTAAATTAAGTGTGATTTGTGAATATCTACATATAGGTACATACTACCTACTTATAATTAAATAAACACATGTACTGTAATAGTTAAAATAGTTGCAATGAATTATAATGTTAGTTATGAATAAAGTTATTTAAAATATAATTTATAATTTTTATTACAATTTATGGAAAGAAAACAAAAATTAATTAGATTTTTTTTATTGTTCTGCAACGAAAGTACTATCAAAACGCTAGAAACATTATTCCAAAATGTTGTTTTATTATTTGAATAGGATGTTTTATTATCACTTTGTACCTTTTAGTAATGGTACGTATTTTTTCGTAAAATAGAAACCAAAGTAATAAAGTCGATTTAAAATACGAGGGCCTATCTGGCAAACTGTCCCCAGAAAATTATGAATTGAATAAAATGATCTTTTACAATTTCAACCGTAGCTTAAGCTATAAAAAGAGTTTTGAGGAAATCAATCGAATGTTTGGTGATAAGCCGTGTTGCTTAGTAATTTCAACGCGGTCGACTTTTCTTAACTGATAACTTCAAGCTCCTAAGCCAAAGACGGTAGCTACCGTAAAGAATATTAGTTACTGCCAAAGGCATTGAAACAGTTTGAAAGATTGGTATGAAAGCAACTGACTGGATTCACCAAAATTGGACTCCAGTTCAAAAAGAAAACCATGTAGCGTGGTGCAGATCTATATTGCATCGCTTTCACAATGAGCCCTCCCATTAGGTGGACAATATCATTCCAGGCGATGAAACGTGATACTGCTATAATCCCGAAAGAAAATCTTTGAGAACAAATTGTCTTCAACAAAAATTCGTGAAAAAGCTGAAACAAAAAAAATGGTCATCACATTTTTTTGAATTATAGGACATGTTTCCACTGTAGCACTTGAAGATTGTCGTACTGTCAATGCTGAATGATGCACTATTGTTTACCTCAAAAATATTCGCGATAAACGTCCAAGATGGAGGGATTATCTTACGCCAAAATAACGCTCAGACCCGCATGGCTGCTCGAGCGACTCAGTATTTGAATAGCCAAAAGAGTGAAATAATGGGTCATTCGTTGTATAGTCCAACACAGCATGTAATGATTTCTTTTAATTTCGGCATGATTTCCGAAAGAAAATATGTAAATAAGTTGACGTATTTAAAAATGAAATTAAAAAAATGTGTTGAAGATTGATTTCCGCAGATCCAAAAATGCATTGATTGTGGAGGAAAATACTTATTATAAAATTATAAATAAATGTGCTTTGTCAGTAAATTGTGCATTATTTTACTAGCCTCGGCGAAAGGGAACAACCCTCGTAATTTCTTGTTATGGCAATGTTAGAGAATTTACAAATGTGGACTGTTGCAAAACGATTAAACATTAAAACGTTGGTCTTAGATAAGGTTAAATGGGAATATTTACTTTTAGGTTTCACCTAGCACGTACTCTAACATTTATAAAATAAGAAACAAAATGAACGCAGAAACCGAAAAATACTACGTTAAACAGTAATAAAATAAATAAAAAAAAAACAGAACATGTGACTAAATTGTAGGTAGAGCACAGTCGCTCGTCAAACAGGTCACATTTTTATGTCATCTTTTCCTAGGTAGGCACTTATTAGTAGGTAGATGGTAGAAAATGTAATTAACCTAATTAAATTGAGAAAGTTTTAAATGCTATTACTGCCACCATTACGAATTTACAGAAGTAAGCAATTATTTTATTTAAAATAAGAAAGTTATTAACAATCTTTTTCGAATGTTCTGGTAATTTATTTAGAAGCATCAGGTCGTTTCATTGTGATACTAATGATATAACATCACTTTAAGCTGCCATTCACATGGCATCCTATTAAAATAAAGATTATTTAAAAATAGGTATAGAGAATATTAATATAGATCGAATATTGTTCGAAGCTGAATCTATTTCTACATCGCAATACAAAATAAAGAGGAAGTTATTGTATTTAAGCAATTTCACTTCAGATGCCACATTGTAGATAATTGAAATATGGTTACAATTCTTAGCGATTCTTCTGAAAACAGTGCAAATTTCGATACTTACTTCCTTGAAATGACTACTATAGATGACTTCAGAAGTTGTGCTAATGGAAAAAGATTTCAAAATTTTCAGAATAACTAAAATGGCATTTAGAGATGAAATATGTAAAAAGAGGGCATAATTCCATTTATAATAAGTGAGCTTTTTGAAAATATTTTTATCAAGTAGATCGTGGTTCGATTAACTTGAATCCAAATTTTGGGAAAAACAGCTTTCTACAACCTATAATACGGCAAACGAGTAAAGTATCGACACACTTCGTACCACACAAATACACAGTCCGGAACAGTTGTTTCGAGGGTGCGTGGGTCGCCACTATCGAATCGTACGGCCGAATGATGTTAGAAGGAACTCTAATCTTAACATGCCTGTCTTACCCCTACTCTAGAGTAGAGATAGAACAGATGTTGATAAAACTTGAGTGGTGCGGAGTGCGCCGATACTTTGGGGTTGTTTGCCATACTACGCCCCATATTTAACGAATGGTTTCATTAATCGTTGGTTCTGTGTACTGACGTAACAGTTAAACATAAAATGCTATAGCAATGAAAATGTATCCTTGCTGAATGTTTAATGCATTTTGAAAACAAGATTGCTATTTTCTTGTCTTATAGTGATGTAAGTAACATACTCTACAGCGTACTTTCAAGATTGCCAACGCAACCAACTTAGAGCACTTAAAACGTTAATGCAGCACGTTAATGTGGAGTATTCCGAAAAACATTACAGAAGCTGTAGCTTAGCTAATAATCTTTTTGCACTTTCAATGCAGTAATACTTCATTTATATGTACTTCAAAGCTTAAGGATTAAGGATTTGGAAACTTTGGAACTTTGGAAACGAGTTGCGCTTCACGAAATTAGCAGACGCTAAACAGACTCGTGTTTATTCGTCTCATGAGAATGGGTTCGTGTTGCCTACCGGTTTTCCCGTTTCTGCAGGCTTATATATAACTTAATGCGATCCCGGCCATTGTTTCTTTCGCAGCTTGTGTATATTGCAAACTTTAAACGTTCATATCTCCTAAGCGGTTACGGCGAAATTCCGACCTTTTTTTATGCTCTTCAAAAGTTTCATCACGTTAGGTTGAAATTTTTGACGGCTCTTCTATGTCTCAGCATCCGAACGAGCTAGTAGGTTAAGTTTGGGTCCGTTCGAAAGATGTCGACGAACGGCTTATAACTAAAAAAAGCTCGAAGTGCCGTAGCTCCTAAACCAAAAGAACTAAAAGGTTCTGCTTTGACGTAATTGATTCAGCGGTTAATTTTCTATCAAAAACCGTCAGATTCGTTCGACCAGAAATATATATTTAACGATAAAATCAACGAAAACTAAAGCGACGTCGGTTTGAGGCCTCGTTCTGGCGGCATTTTCGGTTGAAAAAACTGAGATCCGGATATCCGTTTCTCGGACCTGGATCTGTTTTCCGATTGTCACATCAGGATCCGCTACCTCATTCTCGGATCCGGATCCGTTATAACTTTTCAATATAAAAAGAGTTTAACAAAGAAAACATCGAATTCGTGTTATAATAATGATAATACTCGGTTTCCATGGACACAATTCAAAGTTTCTTTGCATTTCATCGGCGTTCAATAAATCTGATAATTATTACAGCAATATATATTTGATAATTACTCGACTTATTGCAGGTATTTGCCCGAAAAAGTTGTTAGAGAAAAGGACTGGATTCACGTTAGCGGATAACGGATTCGATCGGACAAAAAAATCCGATTTCAAGATTTCGGATAGCGGATTCAGATCCGAGTTATCAGATATCGAATGCAGATCCGAAGTTTCGGATAATGGATCCGGACCCCAAGTTTCCGATAACGGATCGGTAGCTGAGGTTTCGGATAATGGATCCGGATAACACCAAAATCCGGATATCCAAATAGTGAAATATCCCAATCCAAAATTATCCATATCCGGATAATAGCTCTACCAAAAATTTCAAACGCCCCCAATTCAAAAATGGTTGGAGATATCGACAAAAGTTAAAAACGAGTATATTCGGCGGGTCAAAATGTATGCGTGTGACACATGTTTTGAAAATTTGGAAATTGTAAGTCGATGATTGGATCTGATGCATTTCCATAATGCATGAGCTATTAACTCAAATTAAATTGTTCGTCTAGTATAATACAATTAAAAAAATATATGTTAGAGAACACATCTTGACTCTCTTACTTAAATATTAAAAGAAGTATTCATTCACAACTATCTAATAAATGTAACCACATATAATAAATTCTATGAACTACGAGCTTGCAAGGTCTAGTGGAAATAATAAAAGACCATCAAAATAACAAAACGAGCAACTACAAATAACAAGCCGGCGACAAGCCATCGGCAACACCCAATACGAAACGGGGGATTTGCGATTTGTTACCTCGAACTAACGCTTGCGTCTCTAACAATGTATTATTTGTGAGTCGCTCAAATTACAGGATTATCAACGTTACAGATGTACTCGGAAGAAGCGGAAAGCACCACTACGGACCATTATACAATTGATGCCGTGCCTCTTTCTATGATTGCGTTTGCATCCTGCAAATGGGGTTGTCACGTTATGAACATCGTGCCGTTCCATTACGACAGGGTTTATCGCGGTACTACTTGTAATAATAAATTGTACAAATCTGTATCTAAGGGGCGTGACGGGATCGATTGTTAAGCGCTTAGCAGAGGAGCTCATTGTCGCCTTGTCAACTACCGGTCTTTTGATCAGAGATTCTGTACAGATATATGTATTATATGTGCGTACAAAATAGTAGAGGTTCTTTAGATAAATGCAGTGATAGAATTGTAAAGGTTTAAGTAACATGTGAATAGTAAAATATTGTAAAATATGAAATAAAAATGTTTAAATGCGCAATAAATAAAAGAGACGATTTTCACAGAATAAATATTAATAATAAAATAATACAAAGATTCACTCTTAACTCGCGATCACGGTCACACCGCTATGTAAACTCAAACTTTTAATAAATTCTATTTAAACCTTCAATTAAAGTAAACAGAGTTATTGCAATGGGCGTACGTATATTAATATGAAGAAAATATCTTTATGTTTGTTACTATTCCTTTGCTACCTTCTGATTAACCTTCAATTTCTGTGTACTAAATTTGTCAATTTGCCTGTACGAGAAATAAGAATCACGAGGGTAGTCTGAAAAGTTTCAAGTCTGAACATGAAAATAGCGTTACTAGTTAAAAAATCTGGTAAGATAATTGCACATGCGTTGAAAGCTACTTTTGAAAATTTCAATCATGAAGGACGCCCAGTTGTTACTTAACAGTCATTTTAAAAGGTGCACGTTGTTTACACGAACTCCTCATTATCATTTGCCACAGTGACGTTTTGGTTAGCTGAATTTAAACGTGGTCGTACCAACTTGGTTGATGATGAATATTCGGGATGGCCAAAAACTGCAACCATTACTTATAACTTCGGACAAAATCATCAAACGTGTTAAACGATCGTTCAGTTAAGGTTAGTGGGATACCAGGCGTTGTAGGCATTTCGAAAGAACGTGCTTGTCATATATAAACTGTGTATGAAAAGCTAACCGGATGTTGGCTTACGCAGAACCAAAAGCACATTCAAAAGAACATTTCCAAAGCCCCGTTGAAACTGTTTAATCGAAATAAGAATGAGTTTTGGCGTTGATTGGTAACTGTAGATACCATTCCTGAAACCAAAGCACGATCGAAACGGCGGATTGGGAGGGACGACTCGTTCGTAAAAGACAAAGGCCGGAAAACTGATGGGATAATCAGTGTTAATCGACTATCTTGAAAAAGGAAGAATAATAACGGTGGGAAACTGGGCATCATTACTTGGTATAAGCTGAAGGCGGAAATTGTGGAAAAATGCCCGCATTTGCATATCAAGTTTTATTGGGGTTCGAATTAATAGAGCCGCCCTATTTGCTAGACCTGGGATCCAGGGACTTTCCTCTGTTTCCTAGGTTCAAGGTTTCGCTCGGAGAATAAAAATGTTCAAAAACGAAGAAGCCATCATATTCATAAACACCAACATTGCAGAATAACATGCCAACTACTATTTGGAGGGATTAAAGAGACGGGAGCATTGCTGGAGAAGTGCATAGACTTACAAGGGTGGCTATGTTGTAAAGCACATGCACATGTGCAAAAATCTCAACTTATTAATTGTTGACATGTTTTTCGGTGATAACTCTTTTCATTTATGTACGTTGCAATTAAGGGCTAAATGTTAACCGACTGTGTATTTATTTGTATTATTTCCATTTATCTTGTTTTTTTATTTCTTTTGTAGTGCAATTTTATCTTTGTATTTAGCCCCGCATATTATCCAGAATTCCTCCATCATCCATAATATCGTTTAAAATTTGCTGTTCAAGACCTACAAATCTACACAATTCACGTTGTTGCAATTGTGGAGGCGGTAGCGGCTGTGATTATATGCATTTTTTTTAATTAAATCTCTAATTTCACACCTATTTCTGTACGCCACAACCACATTTATCACGTAATATGTTTTCAACGATTTTTTTCGAAATAAATTAAATACACGAACAAAAACAATTTATTAATTCCTTGAGATTTTTTGGTAAATTACACAAATCAGAGTTGCCTTAGCAAAAATTGAGTTTATTGAATCAACACCTCACCTTCTCAAAGTGTAAAGGTGAATATATTTCCAATGTTTATCATTTCCTTACGCAAGTAGATTATTACAGAACTAGCGACACATCGTTTCATATACATACATATCTTTCCTACAGTATAATCTTATACAACGTGTAGCGTATTTCGAAAACATACCTTATGTAATAGTAATAAAGAACGCTGTAATTCAATGACTCCAGATCGTAACTGTTACGCTATCGGACCTAGACGCCATGTCATATGATGCTCTTACATATGTTTAGTGTAAGGTAGCGAAAAAGAGATATTTCCGTCTACCAGACTTCCGATGCGCCTCCGTATACAGATGCATATCTTTAAACTCTCTCCTTCATGCTATTTACCACGTCATCATTAATAAGACTTAGTTACCAAGAATTCCATTTTATCATCCGTCAGCGACTCTACATACGAGGTAAAAGAATGTAACTGCATGGGATAAAAGAAGGGGAAATGTGAAAAATGGAAATTAAGAAACTGAAGAACCGGAACTGGAAGAATTACTGAAGCTGGCTTGAGTTTTTTTCAAAATATGAGATTCTATTATATCTGGTTGAAGAATATTTTGGGAAATATGCAAGCAGTATGTTATTTACTGTACAGTAAAACTATACATGAAAAATAAATTGTAAAATTTTAACGATTTCGAGATTAATAACCGAAAAAGCGTTTGTGATGGCTGAAAAAACTGCGTGTATTGGCTAAATGAGAAACACTGGAACACATAATTTGGCAAATTGAGAAAAGTTGCGGTCATTTTAGATAATTTTTCCATTGTGTTAATTCCAATCGGCGCAAAGAGGTAATAACTATTGTGATATGTGTTATATGTGAGAACGATTATATATATACTAACGCAAGCTATTATTAAGACAACTTAAAATCAACGCCAGTTTTCTCAATAAAATCTATAATTTCTAATATTTCTAATATTTGAGATTTTTTTGGTATTTAACCTGATGAAAGTTTCAAAAACACTTGTGGTTTAAAGTATTTTGATTTCCTTTTTTTTTTTTCATACACTTCACGTGATTTACAAGGAATAATTGATCAATTTCAGACAAAGTACAATTTATATTATTATATTTAATATCGCTCATTTCCTATATGTATTTTTAAATGTAAATAAAATATAAGTACAATGACCAACTTTGAAAATCTATCCATTCAAGTAGTATTGGTCGTACCATTCTTAATGTAAACCAATGTCGAATTCATCGGGCTACCTTTTGACAATAGGGGAGGCGTGATTGTAAAAAAATATGATAAACTCTTGCCTTTAGCTTGCAATGATCACAGCAGTAAATATAATGTGCACGATGATAGTTATTTTTAATATGTGCTTGAACGTCGCCCATCCTTAATTCGTTTAAACCCCAAAACTGCTTCTGAATTCTGCAATTAAAGATATATCCAAATAGAATTACCATCCAACCCCAATTTTTTACATCTGCCACGAATAAATCGGAATTTTGAATTTGACTTGAAGTGTCTAATCTGCAAACGCTAAGCATGCAGTCCAAAATCTCATCTTGCATTGTGTTTGAAGTTTCTTTAAAAACACTAGCGTCATTTAAAAAAACTTAATTGTTCTCGAAGCGTCAGATCTATATTAGTAGAAAAATCGATTAATTCCCTAAATATCCCAGGAAATTCGCAATTTTCGTGGCTATCATGACCTATAACACACAAAAAGACAAACAAAATTTAATACATAACATAACATATTAAATGTTTAAGTATACCGGCTGGTCGAAACAACCGAAATACAGTGGTTGAGTGCTGCATTGCGGAACTACCACATACAGAAAAAAGAATTATTGGAGCTAATTATTGATTGAATTGGAATTTTTTGCTGATATTGTTCATTTTTGTCTGTTATTTACTTCGAATGAAGAAAGTTATTTATCGAACCTGAGAATTATAATTAATAACATTACTGTTAATATATTTTTGTCTTTCAGATGGGACCACTAACTACTTCAGTAACTACTAACTATAAAACAAATACTTATTGTTTGTTGTTGGTAAGCATTCAAAATATTGGTTTTAGTTAGTAAAGCAAATGCCATACCAGGCATTAATGTGATCACGAGATTCTTAATGTTTCTTTATTGTGGCGGTTAAATGATTTTAGATTTTTCACACCAATTCTAGCCTAGCTGATGTTCAAAGCACAGCATCATTAAGCAACATATACGAGAAGCAATATAATATATTCGAAGCATCACTTCCACATATGTATTTATTTTTTTAATAATTTTCCATGTTATTTTAATTTTATCTTCCAGACGAAGTTTATTAGTCACTTTTTAAAATCAAATTGATATTATTCATTTGAAACAGTGTTATTTGTCACTACATAAAAACACTCCCTTTCATAGTTAAATTAAAACTGGACGCAGAAAATGTGCGTCCCAAATGCATATACATCGTCTAGACTGTGGTTGGTTGTGTGGCCAGACGTCGTGCCGCTGCCATAGTAATCGGGGCCGCGCCCAAATATTTTATTTCGACCTTTGTATGTTGTAAGTATTCGTTTGACAATGTTGAAGACGGAATAAATAGGAAACCTCACTTAAATAGTGTTTTTATAATAATTACGTAATATAGATTTGAATAATTTTGGTTATGAATTCAATTAAATTTGAAAAGAATATCAGGGACGGCGCGCGACTTTGCTGCCTTATGGAGCCGTCGCCCTTGGCCGAATCTGTTAGTAGACTTCATCATAGGTTGCCTATGGTAAGGTCCCTACCGACTTATACTGTTGGTCTACTCGATGTTAAATGCCTTCACATCCCGCAAGAGTTTCGCCAATTATACGGGACATCAGTCGCCCCTGAAATTTTTTCTCTATATTCTGTAAATATTTCTTCCTTCTTCTTTCTAAAATTAAGAAAATTTTTATCCGGCGATATTTGTAGAAAGAACCTATTTTCACTAACATTCAGTAGCGCCAGGCAAATTTTACATACTTGGTTTATACTTTCAATTCTTCCCAAATTAAGTAATATTCGGCTGTGGCCAAAATATAAAATATACAACATGCGTTTTTTTACTAATTAAATTAAATGTTGCTATAATTTATACTTAAAACATTTGAAATTTGAAATCAATTCCAAATTATTTCCTCTCCCTAAATCTTTGAATTAAGAGGACGATTAACATTTTCAAATTTATTTGCATGATTCGCATTTAACGAAACTTCCTATACGACATTCCGTAATTCATACCAATTTGAAAACGACCTCCCTTATCATTGGGAAATTTTTACATTACTAGAAGGCGCAAAGGTGCAGATGATAGTAATGGATAATGTTTCATTTTCTCAGAACGTATTGTAGTACGATATGATATACGCATCCGTTTAATGTACGCGACGTAGGAATTCATTATTTTCATTACTCATCAAATTTCGTTCATTCATTACTTTATGTAACTTGTCAATTTATCATTTCTCCGCAGCATGCTCTACTTTTCAATGGTAATACTAAAATCATGTGATTTACATTTAAGTTGTAATTGCTGGTTATTTTTAGCAATTAAAACATGTGACCGATTAATTAATATAATTCGTTCCAAGACGATCCTTTTTACTCGAATTGTTCCCTACCCGATTATCGATTTCCCACAGATTTTGGGAATGGGAAATTGATTAATTCGTTCTGAAGGTCCAAAAATTACACAAAATGTATAGTTCTTAATTTATTTATTGCAAAAATAACGTATATTAAAGATGGGAGGAGAAAATTTAAAAAAAAAATTTCTAACGGTGTCAAAATCCAGTATGGCGCTCATAAAAAACAAGAAAGTTAATGATGGTCAGAGAGAATCGTCATATAAAAATTCCCACTATACCATTAGATAAAAGACCAGAGGTGGCCTTGATAATGTGTTTATAATTTTTCTCCAAGTCCAAATAAAGGTATTAAAGGCAAAATCAGAAAACGAGAACTTTTTCCTTCTTTTTTTTTTAAATCTCGAGCGTCATTTGTCGTACGTTCATTTTCCCTTCGAATATAAAATTTAACAACTATGCCAAATTTAAACCTACCCTCTATCTCTAATTATATGCAATATCCTTAATCAATAAGCACTTAATAAACTCTCTTTCAAAGAACTCTATCAAGCAAAATATAATCCGTTTCCCAACAGACCTTTACTCCATCTCGCATACTATACGCAACAGAAAATGTTTTGTAGTACATCTGACAATCTGATTTCGTCAAGTAGGCGAAACTAAATCCGGTAAGCATGCGATTCTATCTCAAAACGAGATATTTTCTACATAATCAAGCATAATGTACAATAGAATGTGTCCCTAATAGCACCTCTTGACATAAAAAGGACAATCTGAATTCAGGTAGCCGACACGTCCCCTTTTTACACCCTTGCGGTCTGTTAAGATAAATAATAATCTTTCTCCAGTAAGGGGCGATAATGCATCATACGTGTTACATATACGAAATCCCCAAGACATACTTGTCGCCTATCTAGTTCTAGATAAGTTCCAAGAAAAGGTCGTTCTGTACTGACATAAAGTGGTAGTGTGGAAGTTTAAACAAGATGGTTTATCGTTTGTCTTTTTTTTTTGTTTTTTTACTGTTTTATTTGATAAAGCGAATCCTTTATAATTGTTCAACATTTGTAAAATGTATGAATAGTAGTACTGTCGAAAATTATATACACATGGTGGAAATAAAAAATGGAAGCTTTGTTATTATAGATACAAAAAAATTATTAGGATTTTCTGGATTTAAGAAATCTTATTTTGAATAAATTTACATTCATTTGTATTTTTTTCTTTTAAATAAGTCCTGAACCGACTACGCTTTTTTTGTTTTTCTTTTCCGACCTGTTTCGATCCTTAAAGGGCTGTTCCAACAGCATCTATCCCTGATGGACCAACCTCAGAACTTGAACGCTAGGAAACCAAGCTGATTCCAACCTGCAGATACTAACTTTGGATACACCAGATACTGCCGGATCACCATTTTCTTATTAGAAGTCAATTACTATTACTTCTTTTTGCTGCTTGCTTTTATTTACTGTTAATATTCTTTTGCTTTGAAAAACGTCAGCTTTTTCTTTGTCTTTGATTGAGGACAGCAAGTCTTGAGAACGGTTTGCTCCTTTATCCATAAAAGAAAATGCCGGGCCCCCTCTTTCTTTTGCTGGTGATCTTCGTTTTTTTTTGAGATTCACTGACTTCTTGAAAACAAAAATACTCAAGCACTTTCCGCAACTCCGATTTCTTTTTACATTGGTACAAGAATATTTTATACCACGATGGAATCTGAAATTGAGTTTTTCTATTGCTGCTGAAAGATAGTACCTAACCAGAAACTTTTCACACCGTAACGGAGACACTTCTAACTGAAACGGAGAAATTTTTCACCTAAACGGAAAATTGTTCGTTGAAATGGAGAGATTCTTCCGTTTTTCTTGCAAAATAAACGTCAATATTATTGCGCACCTACACACAATTTGATAGATGTAGATGAATATTTAATTAATAAGAATTTGTAAATTTTTGGATTGGCAACAGGGTCCTGCAATGTGGTCTGCAAGCGCCTGTAGCGTGCTATAAAAGATAAAAGTTTTTGTAACGACTATTGTTACATTAAAACAGAATAAAGCAAAAAAAATTTTGAATTGAAAGAAATTTTGAAAAAGAAAATTTTTCTTTTTTCTTTATTTAGAAGGAAAACCCCATATATTTTTTTAAACAAAGATTATTTTCCATTAACTGATGTAAAAATACACAGGGTTCGTTCAAAAAAAGTATAAAATTAGTAATATCTACTAAAATTTAACTCTTTTTCTACCAGATTTATATGGATTTAGGTAGCTTATTAGAAGTACTGAAAACTTTATCTGAGCAATTTTTTTTGTACTTAAAATAACTTTGAAGAAAAACGGTGTCTTTATTTCCATCCCCTGCATAATATAAACAGTTAATTATGACTACTTTAAAATATGTTATTTAACCAATGATAATATTTTTTGTATTGTGTTACCTTCGATGGTTATTAAATGAAAATACGTGGATTTAAATAACGTGATAAATATATATCAAAACAATGGCAAAAGGCTGAATAAAATTAGAGAATATGCAATTGTTGTTGATTTATGATTAAAAGCTAATTTATAAACATTGGAAACTTTAAATCCCGGAAAGAAGAGAATCCGAATAAATTGGAAAGAATTCAGAAATTTAGTACAATGTATAAGAAAAAAATATCCCACATCTCTGCTTCTATCAAGAATATTCCTTTGTGACGAATTATTAATAAACTACATAAAGAAATACATTATTTTTTTGTAATCGTCAACAAACTATTTTACTCCAAATATCCGATGAATAAACAGAAAATAGGTAAATCTACTTAATATAGTGAATGAACAACCTTGGGAAAATTAACCTCAATTGAACTACTACAATAGAAGCACGTAATCAAAAACAACAAAAATAACAAAGGTACACAATTTGGATTCCGGTCGATCTCAGCAACTTTCCAATAAACTGTCCACTACTGCCGTACACCGTAATGCGTTATCAATTGTGCGCTTCCATGCACATTGCAAAAATAATCGAGTAAATAAACTGTGTTGCTTTTTTTGCAGTTTTTCTCTGGAACACCGGATATTCGAAGGTGTTTCCGGGCAATGTATAGTTCGAATCAATCAACTTGATAACCTTGAAGATTAATTAGTTTTTAAAATTATAATCATATAAAAAGGTTTATCTAATGTTCGTATCATTAAATCCATAATGTTACGTATTCAATTATTTGCTAATTATTATCATTATTATCATCGGATCTTTGGAATATCCATGATTACACGGAGCATAGACTCGTGTGTAATCAATCCCAATAACAATAAAAACCACATAACTGAATTATTTCGAATTTGGCATCCTTGTTCCCAAATAAATGGATGTACATGGAAAACATTCATTATTTTATAGTTGGGAAAGTCTATAGAAATTGTCTATCTAATTGAAGACGTTCTTATTAATACCACATACAAATGTGCTTTGCAAAAGGGTATTAATGTGATTCCCTTCGTACAAAGATTCAATAAAATCTTCAGCCCTAAGGAACATGCTACCCTGCCTCCTTGCCCAATTTCCGCATCCGTTTGCGGAATCATCCGTTAGTAAGAAGCTCTTGATACAACGGTCCAAATACATGGAAAAAAAAACACGGGCCTAAGCTGTATGGCAAATACTATAAGATTTTCAAAAGAAGCGTTCGAATTTTAAACTATTTGAGTCACATGAGGACCATTTGCATTCTCTGTCAGTATCAGTGGTCTTTTTAAAAGCAAAAGTTCAAATTTTCCACAGCGCTCTCCGACGTTTGGATTAATAACTGGTGGGTTGCTATCTTAATACACGGATGACACCAGCTGAGTTTTAAACCTCAGGTTGGGGTGGGGATAATGGGCTAATATTAAGTGGCGATAAAACTGGAATAGTGCCGTTTAGATTCAGCATTGCGTAATCCAGTAATGGCATATATCTTCCATTCAGAGGTAAATTTATATATGAGGCTTCATCGTGGCTTAATTGTAGGTCTTCATTTAAGATATGAACACCATTGTGCTAGTCTGAACACTAAATTACAATTATGGTATAAGGAAGGTTTGGTAGAGTTGCAATCGATGCGTCAGTTTTATTTCGCTTATGTGGAGTCTGTTTTCCAAAAAATAATGTACAATAGTTTTAGTGTTGTTATGAAATCATAAAAACATAGGCAAAGCTGCAAAACGTATGGTGAATCAATGTTTTATGTACAGAAGTGGGCATGAAATACTAGTTATATTCCTCAGCATATAGTTATGCGGTTTTGTAAGAGTATTTTCCCAACTTACTTGCATCTACAGCTCTTGCAGTTGTTAATATTTGCAACACAATGTTTTTGATCGACACCTGTGATGTCAGCTGTGCAAGATGGATTTGAAAATAATCTACTAGCCGTATTCCCATCGTTACTATTCCGACTTTCTTGTCAATCTCATTCCTAAATCGTTCTCGGACATCTTTTCTCTTTGCCTCTTTCGCTCTTTCGCATGTTATCTAAGCATGTAACGATGAAAAGTCAAATTTGTAAGTGGCATCTATATTAGGACGTACACTCACTGTTTTTAAACTATTCATATCTTTAGGTTTGTTTTCAAAATGTTTCTGGAGGTGCGGTCTAGAAGACTTTGCAGAATTACATTTGCACAGTAACGTTCAGCTTTCGCTGTTTGGATCTCGCAATAAGGAGGTAACTACTTACACTTTCTTAATGTAGAACAATAACGTATTCTATTACACAAGCCCGAACCTGCTACTAAATCCTGTGGTTTTTGTTTAATTAAGGAAACTTCCATACCAAAAACAGATTACTTTTCTGTCGACGTATTCATCAAAACCATGATCATAATCGCTTGCCTTCTGCTCGTAATCCCCGCAAAAACGCACGACAGATTTGCTGTAAACTTTCAGTTTGCAACAAGCGTATTGAACGCGTTTAATTCGTTTCCTCATTCGCATCATCGTATGACTTACATAGACGACTGCCTTATGTACTCGATTTAAACGATACATAAAGCTTGTTTTAAATTTACAATGACATTTTCACATTAAAGAGATTTTACTAATTAGTAATTTTCAAGTTGAATAATGAAAATATGAAAAGATTTTGGCGGTGTCTCCATAAAGCCACAATGCGTTTTCTGCGAAAATATCCCGCGGCTTTCTTTTTATTCCGTGGTCAAAATATGTTAGCTTACTATACGGCAGAAAATAGTAAGCATGTGAGGCTGAGCATAACATGTGACGTTCCTCAGCGTTCCATTCTTGGTCCTCAGTTCTTCGTCGTTTACACCAATGATGCATTTGTGCTATCAGCTTCGTCGATTGTACACATCGCATATTAATAATTTTACTTAGGGCACTTTATATTTACAATTTTAAGATTTACACCTCTCTTGTTGAAATTAAATATTTCAGAATATAACGAAGATTAAGGTATTTTACGCAATTGCAATTGTTAACGTTATTAGGCCAAACACCAATGAGGCCAACTGGTTATCAGGAAATGTACGTACTGCCAACCAGAGTTTGGAATCCGTAGCGCCGGCAAGCCGCTGCACCGTGGGAAGTTGTTAACGTTGGCGAACAGAAATGGTACGCGTCGGGATCTAAACGTTGGTAAGCAAAAACCACGTAAAAAACTCGCTGACGCACTACGACAACGTAGGGCATTCCTTCGTCAAGTTTACTATCGACAACGAACGCGTACCTCGAAGCAAATACATGCACGTACCGCGATTGTGTGCCATTACCACGCCAAATTCGACATATACGTATCAAAAACGAACGAGATAAACGCGTTTACCGCCTGGAAATAGGGGACATCTCGTCACGATCATGACTTAAGCGCTCGACATGTCCGAGTTGTTGTTTCTGATAAGGAAGATCGTGTTGACGTATTTAATTACCATAAGTTGTAAGACGCGAATTAAATGGTAGATGTTATAGATACTTGCATACAACAACTAACTAAGCAAAATGTTAACGATTGTTTCTCAAAGATAACTTTTCCGAACTTTCCTTTCTTGCACTGTTTGAAAATCTTTTTTGCATGTGTGAAGAATGCTATTAATGAGACAAGCTAATTATCTTTACCATTAACTTTACATGATACAAGTGAACGTCCTAGAGGTTTTCTCGTATATGCGATGCAGTAAAGTCTATTACTAACAATAAGAACACAAAATTAGTGTCTAGAGTGTAAAATAACGCCCAACGGAAACAAGTTTTGTTTTTGAGACCCGTAATAGTCCTGAAAGTGTTCTTTCTTAAACTTTTAACCTCGTCCAAGTTTCTTGTAATTGAAATTGTAATTTTGCATGCAGTCTTTCTAGGTACTTAATGCATGTTTCTATTTGACGCAACGAGTTCTTCCACCGAGATTTTTGAGTCGCGAATACAATGTTTTAGCCCCTTATTTAACAGTGCGATTTCGGTTTTATGAAAGTACTCTCACGATTGGTGTGCTCTCCAGGAAACGTGCGGCTTTTTCGTTCTTTTTAGGACAAATTTTTCGGAATTTCTTGTTAAGACGGTAGAATTTTTAATTAAAATCACACCATTTTAGAAAATTGTTTTCGTCTGAAAAGCGCGTTATTTTAAGGTACAACTCATATAATTCTCTTTCCAAATGACTACGCCTTGCGTACCAATATCTGATTCCGTTTAGTAACCATTGCTTTTTAGTATGATTGATGACGTTTAGTGGTTTCTTGCAATTACTGGAAATGTTGATTTTCATAAATTTTATTTTTTACAACGTTTAAGAAATAGGATATCAGCTTGTATTAACTTAATTTTAGTACTCACAATACCAAAACGGTTCAATTCCTTGAGCTGCAGAACCATGAGCAATAGTGAGAGTAAGGACCTACCCCACAGTCCTTACTCTCACTATGGCAAATATTAATAAATAATATTATTTCTCGAGAATAGGGATAGAATAGGCATGTTAGAATTAGAGTTTTCTCACATCAATCGGTCTACAGTTGAAAGTGAGGATCGATGTATCCTCGAAACAGCTGTCCTGGACTAATTAATGGAACTTGTGTGGTGCGGAGAGGACTCTTTGGCAGGTCCTTCAGGGAACATGATACGTTAGAGCTATCTATTTGGTTTCATTAATCAGCTCATTAACCAAAATAATGCTGCTAGTACAGTCACTTATGGTATTGGTGGAATCACTCACGGCAAAAGCATTGTGAGGAGAGAAATCGCTAACCAACGCACATGTTTCTGCCTAATCGGCATCATCAGCGTTCTTCAGAGCGTATTCTTTGCTTCACATTGCCCCATTTTTAGAGATACCATACTGGTTTCTTGGAAGAGGACTATTTTTTGTATAATCGATGTTCATAACTCTATCTGACAAATATCAGGCTGATAGGATCGTGTAAGATCGCCAAATCTATTGCTCAGGCTCATCCCTATCTCGTTAATATATATAAAAAAGAGACATTTTCTTTTAACCAATATTGTACATTAACTTTATCTATGGTATTACATTTTCTCATTTTTGGTAATCCTTCATTATTTGCTTTCTTGTATCTATAAAGTTCAAACTTGCGTATCTTTAAATCTTCAGATTACTAATCGGCGATATCTCTAGGTTACATAAAATATTAGCTTCTTATTTTCTTTAAATCGAGTTCTTTAGGAGGTTATCTCAATTTCAACCAAAATACTCCAATTAATGTTGTAAAATCTCAGAGCAAATGTGCAACATCTTCGTTATCACCGTCCAGACGCGAACAGATGCGCCCGATTTATCTAAAAACATGCCTCTTTCTATTCCATAAATATCTTCGGATCATTCGACTCGTCCTTGTTAATATTACCAGCACGACTTAAAAAAATGGGAAAATACTTCTAAATTTCAAAACTAAATAATTTACGATCGTTCAGCGATCGAATAACAGTACCGATGTCGGACTAAAAACAAAAAAAAAACTAAACCAACTTAATCATCCGTTCGTAAAAAAATTAAATAACAACTACAGCGCACCCCAGACTTTTTATGTATAGGTTGTAACCCTCTGACACCAAAAATAATTGGCCGGCCATAAATTATGGAGAAATTTATGTCGTTCGAGTCGAAAACAGTCGGTTTATTTAATGGAAACTAGCCTCGGACGACAATTTTTATGCAAGATATATGAACTATAGAGGATATCACTCCAGCAGCAATACTCTATTAAATGTATAAAGAAATAATTAGCTCTTGTAGCGTAATTGGAGGATTAATAGAAAAATGATTTCTAGAATTAGTTATTAGGTGATAAACAACTGATATTACCTGGTTAATTGGTGACACACGACTGAAATAAGATCGTAAATATCATTTTATCACTATATTAGATGTCATTTATTATATACCTAATTACAAAGTCTTGTGTTGTATGAATTTGATGGTGATTCAAGGTATAATATCATTAGGAAATTGTGTATCAAATAGAAAATTCTTAGTTGTTACTATTATTCATGAAGCTTTTCTTCTTTTAATCAACAAAAGAAAACACAACAAATTAAAAAAGAAAATACAACAGTTTGTGGAAATATTCCTCGAAACTATAAAAAGCACCCTCCGGTAAAAATTTTTTTAGTTTGGTTTTGAAACTCTTTGTCTCTTGTATACTTGTCTTATTTCTGAAAGTAACGGGTTAAAAGCTTTAATGGTTGAATAACGAGGACTTTTTTCAAACAAATTACTTTTATATCGCGGAACAGATGAATTTAAGATTTTTTTTTTGAAGAATAAAAATGTTTTCTGAGAGTGATCTCTGTCTCCAGGCTAATATACCATATTTCATTCAAGAATAGATATACGCCAAATATATTGATACACGCTAGCGTTATTAATGAACTTCATTTGTTCGTTAATTGTTAACAACAATGGGGACCCAGGATTGATCCCTGCGGTACACCTTGTTCAATATTTGTTCTTTAATATAACGTTGTGTTTATGTCTTTTAGCATGATTTCAAGACGAACGACCCGAAAAATCTGAACGAATGATTTTTTACGCGTCTCCCCAATTTCATCATTTTTGGGGGTATACCATCTATTGCTGCTGATATTTTAGGGGTCAAGTGCTTTGATTAGCGCTCTGTCTATTTAATGGAGTCCGCAAACAATTGGCAAATAATTCTCGGGTCAGTTATCTCAATATTACCAACATAGAGAGCATAATTTATTCTGAACAAAAAAAAAATGAGGAGCAAATTTTATCACCCAACTTCGAACTGTTGGAAACACCGTATTCTTAAGTACTGGTAAAAGTAGGAATCACAAGAATTTAAATTAAAATAAATATCGATTTAGAGGAATGTTGTTATAACTCAAGATTGTAAAAGAGAAAATACGCTAACTTAGAATAACAAATATTCGATTTAAGGTGAATACCACATTATCCACCTCCAAATATTTCTCAAAATCTTCTAAATAAAATGTAGATGCAATTTTACCTATGGGTTTGTAACAAGACCCTCATCGTAGTTAACAATCTAGTAACCGTTAATAAGCTAAGCACAACAACAGAATTAATAATATTACGTTTGCAAAATCTGATAATTAAGCATTAAATCCGTAGAGTGTGTGATGATATATTGGAAAGGAGGATCATGTTGCATGTGTCCTGTAATTAACTCCATTGGGAGTAGCAATCATTCCAATTAGACTCACCGAGGGAGGCAGCCCCTGACGAGCTACCCACACGAAAGGGACACTTTACCGTGCTACGTAACGGGGTGTAATGAGCTGATGAACAGGTGCGACTTCTGTGCTGTGAATTCGCTATTCTAGATGTTAGATTGTGAAACAAATATCAGATAGAAAATATAAATGACCTTGTTCCATACATATTTGGCCTTAGTAGATAGAGACATTTAGAAATTCCTATGAATTTTACCGAACAAAATTGTTGAAAGTTATTTTCAATTCTTCTTGTAACACTGGCCAATAAGTTTTTTGGAACAGATATAATTTCAACTGATTTGCAAGTACTAGCTAATAAACGGGTTGAATATGTGAACAAAATTAAATACTTGTTTACCGAAACAAAGTTTTTTTTTGTTTGGTATGTTCCTTGGAACTCGTACAAAATCAAGTTATTTTTCAAGATTATTAAATTCAAGCAACTAGCACGATTACCTTCGATTTTCGCTCACAAGACTAGCGGTGACACACGAGCATTAGTACTAGTACACTGAGAGAAGGACGGTTGTTGATTCAACAAAATTTGAACATTAACAAGTGGTCTCCTTTGTATACTGGGAAACAATTTTTTTTACTCTTTTTACAAAATTCAGCGAGTGAAGTACTTTTTTTAATGCAAGCAACTTAAAACCACAACAACAAAAATGCCACTGGAAACATTGCTGTTCTTCCAACAAAAAATAGAGTTGCGTTAACAATAAGATATTGTTGTTCATCTAAGCAAAAAATCTCAACAAAAATGTTTTGTTGATTTAACAAGCTTTCTTCTCTGTGTGTAGTACATTCTAGGGAAGCTTGTAACTGCCCTTTTTGCAGTATATGACGTTTTATTTTATTTCATTTTAATAACATTTGTCTAAATTGCCATTAAAATAGTTCTGTCTATAGGTGATTTTAAACAATTTCTTTTGTACGAAAACATCATGAAAAGACAAAAACAAGGTTGTGCTAATGACTCAATATTTTTGTTATATTTGCGGGCTATAAACATAACTGCTGCTCAGAAAAGGGCATTGTCAAAACCGGTGAAAATAGCTTACGAGCTATATTTTGGGTTTCCAGTAGAAAATCAAGAAAAATTATGGGTTCCCTATATCTCTCGCATAAGGTGTGCTATCTAACAATGGTTGAAAGGAAAAAACAGCGTTAAAATGGTGTGAATCACAATGATTGCTACGTTTGCCAAACAAATATTAAAGGTTTTACGAGAAAAAATAAACACACAAACTGGACATTAAATCAATAAAAAAAAAACAAGAGATACTGATGAGGATATATTGATATTTACCGATGCAGCTTCCTCATCTCATTAATCAAGTTGAATTAAATGATTTAATCCGCGATCTGCATTTTTCAAAAGAACAAGCGGAGTTATTAGGTTCTCGTTTACAAGAATGGAACTTATTACCTGAATCAAGTAGGACGTTAATGTATCATCATAGGCGTAAATTATTTTCAAAATATTATATCTTTGCTAATATATTTAGCCCACGTTAGTTTTTATATCAGTACTTTATTGTTTTTATTTAGAACGGTATCTTTGGTTCATACTTTTTCCAACTTTTGCTCCGTTTTCTGATGAAGTAAAATTTAATTAGTCTCATTAGTACACATTAACTACTGATGTAATTAATTAAACTCTAAAAGCCTCGTTTCGAACTGATGAGGTAAGACAATCATCGTTTGATATTGCCGTCGGATGAAATAACTATTCTGGTAAGGAGTGATACCGCCCAATGTCTCTACCACAATAATATTGTTTTCTCTGCCAGATGCGTAGGTATTAAATTAGTTTTTGTTGGCAACCTATATACAAATGCAGGCTCGTACATCAGCCCCCCGTCAGTCTGTATACGAAAAGAGGTAAAATATTTGTAAAGTATTTCTGTTAAGGATTATCTGGGTTCGTTGGGAGCAATCTATAAAATAGTTTTGGTATATACTGGGTGACTCCATAAAACGTTACACGCCAAAGTTGTGAAAACCTACTGTATATTATTGCATATTTTGATAATGCCGGTTAAATAAAGGCAAATTACTGTTATGTTTCCTATATCTAACTCAAGCTCAAGTTTTCGAAGCATTTGATTGTATTTAAGCCAGATATATTTAATTAATAATTGTTTATTTAAACTTTCATATTTTTTATTATTTATCTTATTAAATATCACCTATTTCAGCTTCGTCAAAGCCTGCTTTTGTAAAGTAAATGGCAATAAAAAAGAATTCGAAATTGAAAATGCTAAACTACGATATAAGTATAGAAAATCTTAAAACAATCAAGTACTAAATTATATCTCCTAAAAGAGGGCAAAACTCATTTCCCCTCTATAGATAAGGGTAAATCTCTTCTTTATTAGTAGACGTAAGCACATACAAAGTAGATGAAATCAAATAACTCCCTGCTTATTGTTAAATTTTAACGGGATAAGTGTCAGGTTACAAACTTGTATTTGCAAATTCCGAAGCCGCTTTTTTCCATCTCACCAGCTACCGCTTAAAGACCCTATGACTGATGATGGTGAGAGAGCGGCAGATCGAGGATAGAGCATCCCCGCGACGCCATTGGTCCTAGCAGAGGGTTACTATCACTACACTTCGACGCGGAGTATACCTGATTGGTCGGGAGACCGTGTAGGCGGTAACCGGGGTGCACGATGTCAAGAGCTTAGTGGAGCACATAACGAAATTACGTTTGCTTTGGTGAGCATATTATCTCTCAGGTGTAAATGAGCGTAAACAAACATTATTATTAAGCCAGAAACGATTTTAATTAGGCCGGTTAGGATTTCTTTTACGTAACGCAGAATGGATAGATTCAGATAATTCTGATGAAGATGGAAGTTGATGGTACCAGCACGTCAAGTGACTCAAGTTCCTTACAATACAGCAACATCAATACGAATTTCTACACGGAAAATATTTATTTACCTCAGGGTTCCAAACGGACCGAGTTCGATGGTTATTTTGGCAAGGATTTCTACACTAAAAGTGATGTTAAAGGACGAGGTGATTTTTTCGCTAGTGCAAAAAAGGATAATTTTGTGGCAAATGCGAGTAATAATAACAATAACGCAAGTAATAATAGTAATATCGGCAACTTAAAAAATAAAAGTGAGGATTTTGTTAAGAAGAACGCCAATAATTACCCCTTCGCTAGTGGTTATAATAAAAAATTGGACGATTTCGTTGGCGGTATGAAGACGTTAGAATATTTCAACAAGAAGACTGAGGCCAACAACAGTATACATTTAAATAGTGTGGACGGATTTGGAAAAAAATCAATTAGCTTCTCACCTGATCAGGTATTATATTATTAAGTATAAATGCTTAAAATCGAATATTTAACAAAGTTAGTATTAAATTGCGTTATATACTAAAATTTTTAAAACTATGTATTTGAAATCAAGAAATTCTTCTTCAGCGGTATTTGTGTGTTTTAATAAAAATGTTCGAAAACTGTATTGCTTGTAGTTGGATTGTTCTATGAGAAGTAAATGAAGAATGTGGGCGCAGAAAACATGGCATAAATATTGCAATGACTTTTTGTTTAGCATTTGTACAGAAAACGCATTTCTTTAAGAATCCCAAAGTATCTATATGATTAGAATGCAAAATGGTTAGAGTTTGGATGTATTGTGATCTCCGGAAAATTTATTTTTGACAAACAACAACAAGGATGGGCCTTTAGTCCTCTAAAAAATTAAATCGCATATTAGGAACTGGAAATAATAATATAAATAACAATTTTCTTAAAAAAAAGAACAATTGAGTTAAGATAAATTGTTTCTCTTTTAATATATCAATCTTAAAACAAAGTAAAACGTGGTACTTAATTATTGCCTTCTGCGTTATGTGGTGATATGTCATACTTAATAACATGCTGGGAATAGATAAGAGGATAAATACGTGCGTAATATCAAAGGCACAATTTGATTTTTCATTTAGACTCATGGTCATCGAGCTGCTAAGTACCCCACATATTAATTATTACGAACGTATTTAAATTTCGATAAGTGTTACACAATATATCTAACACCCTGTAGATACTTTTACATTGTTACTTGTTAAACTCTAAATTGATAGCAAAAAACTAAGTCGTGACACTGCAACTTCTCAGGGTAGGTCCTAAAACGTCCAATATTTTCAAAACTAATTGTCCAAAGTACAGATAACCATATATCATCAAAGATAATTTAAGTGGCTATCAAGATAATACAATATTTAAAATAAAAAAGTTTAAGGCGGCTGCGGAAATTTGGAACACTCTGTATATTTGTAAATAATTTTAGAGAATAACTATATACGTACAGCAAAATCTCATTTCTCCATCTTTCCTAGTTTTCGTGATAAATTTCGCCAATATACTAACGCCACACCCGGTATAGCTTAATGTTGGGGTTCTTAAAACAAAGTCGAATAGATGAAAACCATAGCAATCAATGTACCTATAATTTCACGGGATACGCTGCTTTCTGAAGTCCTCGGCGTTCTTCAGGTTTCGACTCTTGCACCCTTGTTATTTTTCTATATATACCGGCGATTTTTTAAGTCAAATTATGTCATTTAATTCTCATGAATGGCAACTTGCAATGAACCTACTTAATTCCGATACAAATACAATTTACAAATAAAAAAGGAAAAATTACCTCTGTGAATCTCGAGTATCTTTATTATTTTAATTATTATTGTTCCTCAGCGTTGTTTGGCGATAGAGAAAACAATTGAACGCCGATTTCAGAAAGTACAAAATTCAGGTCTTCTAGATAAACTATCTAACTGTGGATGGCTTAAAATGAAACGTGTTTAACGTGACTTATTGTTCGTGCTATTGAGCTAGTTTGCTATTGGTGCTGAAATTCTTATAAGAATTGTCATAAGTTAAATCATTCGATTCGATTCATAAATTTCGCCCTTATAAAAAAATCTAAACTGTTATCATTATAAAAATAAAGTTTTCCTCTTCACTATAAAGTGTCTGTACACGAAGAATATAAGCACGTACTTTAATTATGGCTTTCATTTTTCAACTCTCAATACTAGAGTTAACGTTATAATTTGTAACGTTCAAAGTCTGCTTTATAACGTATAAAGCGGACTTTGTTTACAAAAATTTAAGATATTTGCATGTCTTTTTACGCGATTCCCGATATTGTTCCAACTGAAACTTTGAAAGTGGCATACGACTTAAGGGAAATCAATCACTAACTACGCGATCTCGATTTGAGGTGGTGCGTCAATTGTTACACTTTAAAGTTACAGAGAACACAGGAAACACTTGCTTCCCAATAGCAATCGCCTGAGTGATGTGTACCAGTATTGTGAGGTTGTGGGTGTCAGAAAGCTTTTTGTGTAGAAAATCATTCTAAACAACTACTTAAATGGGGCGAGTTCGATCAAATAGATCATGTTTATGAAACGAGATCAAATATAGAAAGAGATTTGAAAGTCCATAAATCATATAATAAATATGGTGACAGAGCTAGAGGTGCTGAAATTCCTAAAATATTAAATTTGATCCCTAAAGAATGCAGAAATATAAATATGATCCACAGATTTAAGAATGAAATAAAAGCTTAGTTGCTGGTTGTTAAGAAAGATGGAACTTTTGTCTTAACATGCTTTAACATTGCTTAACATTGTTGAGTTTTAGAGCGAATATTTTTGTGTTACACTGAGCTCAAAAATAAAGACTGACAAGCTCAGGTTTGGTAGCTTAATGATTGTTTTGGCAAAAGGCCGTTATCAGTGTCGGAGCCCACCGGCGAATTCCGACTTTTTGGTGCACGTTGGCCAGCATGTGGAGTGAAGGAGGAAGCTGGAGCATTAATAAAAAAAAATATTATTACTATTATTATTATAATTTATACAGTATATCTATACGCTATGCTTTTGCAAAAAAGATACCAGATAGAAAGAGGATTCTTTTTGAAAAGCAGCATTTATTAGAAAGACAAAATTTTCAAAGTCAACGAGAAAGTAATTTTCTATTTTTTCACCTCAATATTTGGATTTTGAATTTCAATAAATACCAATGTTATTCAGAGTGTTATAGCAATTATTTTAATCAGCAGATCTTACAGAAATAATGTGCCACTAACAAGCACGTTTTTGGATGTTCAAAATACCCAGAATTTTTTTCCAGAAATTATATAATGTAATTTAGTGCATTACACACAATTGTTGTTTGTAAGTAACAATTCAAATTTGCAATACATAGTATAATAAATTGTATGATTATAGGACACCGGATATAATTTCAAAAATTTAAGAAAACCAAAGCCAACCTCACTATTAGCAAAATTTACGTCAGTACTTGTTCAGAAACTACAATAAAAATGTTTTGAGTGGAAATTAGAAAATAATCCTTGCAGAAATAATTTTGAGGATCAATCAATGTTTTCCGTGGACTATAAAATAATTCCATGTTTATGAGTCTCTCCTGATACAAACATTAAACACTCTTGCAATCATTAATGCCTATTAATCTCTTCTTCATGAAATGAATTTTTTTTTAATAGAAATAAAATTGTTTAACAATCAATGTGCACTTACTAGTTTAAATAATTATAATACAACTCCAACCAGTATACATTCTGAGATCTATGTAAAAAGTATTTACTGTTATCCTTTAGTTAGTTTAGATAAAAGAAGCGACCTAATATATCGATGTCACGAAAAGCTAAACTTCCTGTCTTTTAAGATTAGGTATACAATTATATAGCTACCTTCTTGTTTTGCCATTCTATATTGTTGTTATAAATTGTTTTGATAATATGAGCATCACTATCGCGAGTTCTTTTAAGAACGATATCGTAGTTTTAGGAAGTGACATCCGAGTTGAAATTAATACTATATTCAATAGATACGTGTTATGTGAGATACAAATAACGCCAGATTAGTCTTGCCTAAACTTCTCGTTATAAATTTCGAGGGCGGATCTCTAAAACATTTCTCTTCAAACAAATAAACCTCAATTAATTTTTCGCGTTCTTTAAGTGAATCTAAATTCGACAATTTTAACGTTTCTTGTTTTGCCACTTTTGGCAAAAAAATACTGAATTGTTTATGGAATGCAATTGGTTTATTTTATCAATTTTTTCAAATGTAAAAGGCGAGTGGTAGCCATATATCGACGAACCTGTCTTTAAAAAGGTTATGAATTTATTTAGAAGAATATATGGAGCCAGAACTCCATTAGATATGAAATACAACAAAAATGTGACAATTATAAAACACTAATGTCCTACACCGACAAAAAAATATAGGACTATCTAACAGAATTGTATCATTCCGTGTTTACTTCATATAATAATACTTAAACAAAATCTCTGTACAATATATTTACTACAAAAATGTAAATTCTAAGAATGTCATACTAATATTTGACGTAATTGTAGCACAAAGTACTTCAAAAATTTTATAGCAATAAACGCGAAGGCCCTTTTTCGGTGTGCGTTTTTTTTTTGTTGAGAAAAAAAACTATAAATAATATGCGTGTGTTTCAAAAGTAACACAGTGTATTTGTTTAATACTTCATGAGTATGAGCTCCGAATATAAACTTGGAGCAAAAAGGAATGAATTAATTCTTCTACATGGAAACTGGCATTGAAACAAGAGACTCTTTAGTGTATATTTCCGGATTTTTCGCACGTCTTAGTTTTAGGCTGTGTAGGCGGCAAAAGTAGGTACTTGTACTCTCGAGAGTAGGAGTTTTTTCTTACATCATTCGGTCTACGGCTGAAAATGAGGATCGCCTCCTCGAAACAGCTGTCCCAAATTAATTAATTAAACTTGTGTGGTGTGCCGATTCTTTTGTGTTATTTGCCATACCACTCCACAGTCGTTGCTGTCATTACAGTAAAGTAAAAGTACAAGTAGAAAATTTATCCATACACCATCATTCTTAAAAAACAAATCAGTTATTTTTCCTATCAAAACTTTTAGAGGTTTTATTGCGAATCTACACATTTTTCTTCTGCCCAATCAAACATTAAAACTCGTTACTGAGACTTTTTCCAGTGTTACATTCATCATTTTCAGTTGAAGGAATCGGTAATAAAAGCTCATCTTAATGTATCCACTTCTTAATTTCCAACTACGTAAGTGTTGTATTTAACAATTCAACAATGTTATGAATTCGTTTTCCAAACAACCTCCTTTGTTACCAGCGGCACTAGGATGATTATTCTGAATTTCTTTGCTTAAGATAGTTACGGGATCAAATCACCTACACCACTTTCTAATTCTGACTATTCACTGAAATTAGCGGATGTGTAGGATATATATTTACAAGTGATGAAGGTACTTTCACCCAACAGCTGCGTATTTGGCATCCTTAATGATTACGGATTTTAAACATTTACCAACATTTAGCTCCTGCGAAGATAACGGTGCTACTACTTTTCCATCATTACTAAGTTGTCGTCAGTTGCGTGGGAGCAGATGTTGTCAACGAGCAAATTTACAAACGAATTCAAAAACCATTGTTTGAATAAAGCAGTTGTTATCCAGGCCCATTTATTGATCTATGTTCAGGAACTGGAATGCTTTTAAATTATTTAGGCTCTTGGGACTGATAATGATAAGTAATTTTAACTTGTGAGTTCCATGCACATTGTCAAAATGGTTATTCTTTCTTTCATAAGCCCTGGTATAGATTTTTCTTTTTCATGTGCCAATGTTTCCTGAAACTATATTTTCCAGAATAATCCCGACGCGACAGCATTGTAAATTTGAGTAATTGTAGGTAATATACTGAATTCTTTAATTTTATTATCCAATAAATGGCTTAACTGCTTCTCTTTTTAATTTTTAATTTATCAACCAGCCCATTGCTTGCGATAAATCGGTAATTACCATAATGGTTAATATACATCTGCTTCGCATTTTCAGCCAAAACATCAAAGTTATTATAAAATATCTTTGTCTTTGCTTTAAAAACCAGTCGAATGATTTCACTTCCGTTTTTGGATATTCAACTTTATGTTCCCGAGTCCAGGGAATATGTAATTAAAATTAAAAAGGTAAAAAGCGGAACCAAAATAACCATTTGCGTATTCCGTTAGCATCTTTTTATACCCGAAATTTGCAAAATCTTTCCGCACGTCCTTTGGCGAGCTTTTCAAGTATTTCGTCCTTTTGTTTAATTGCTAAAGTAAAAGGTTTCCTTGTTGAACCTATGTATTACCAACCAACGTAATGCGGACGAAAATGTCCAAACTTGGAAATAATTTTTTTTTTGGGGTCCTCGATCTAATCAAATTTAATGAATGAAATAAAATTTGACTTCGTTAGGATTCGAACTTAGCTATCCACCTAAGTTTCATTGCGTTAATTAAATTGAATTAGATCAGAAAAACAAAAGAAAACTGCGCTAATCGCCGACGGAAGCCGTCTAAACTTTCCTTAGTACCGTCGATATTATCAAAATATTGCGATTTCGAAACGAAGAAAATTGTATTCGAAATTCGGATGATCGAGTCTCTACCGTACTGCAAGATATCACTATGACTCTGTGTGAGTTCTTCACAATTATAGGTTGGATTAATTTTAATTTCAAATTCTGCTTAAATTTTTATTGTTTTACTAAATTGTAAGTATTTTTCCATTTACCTCGTTTTTCTATTTTTAACTTAGATGTTATTATGTAATAAAAAATAATAATTTTAAATTCCAGATTAAAAATGAATAAATAACGTATATCATGTACACTAAAGAATTGTTCAAGCTACTATTGCTTTGCATATATCATAAATATATAAAAAAACAATTATAATAATATAAAATTTTGTAATTATATTTGGAATGCTTTCAGCTTGCCTGCGGATGTACGAAACCATACGAAACCGGTAGCATTGTGTAAACTAAATATAACATTTTTTCAGTTAAGACCTCTTTTATTTCAAACTTCAAAGGCCAGAGCGTAGTAAAGTTATATTATTATAATAAACAAAAACTAAGTCTGTCAAAACTCTTCAAATACAACATAAAAAAAGAATATTGTTGCATTTGAATTTTTAGAGATAATTGAGGAAAACCCTTACTGTAGGGGATAACATCATTTGGTACATGTCTCAAACATTAATGGCTGACACAAATTGCCACATTTCAAACAGCGATGAATGCCCTTTCAAACAAGTCCACGTTTCTTTAATTTGGGTAAAAACACCGGCCCCCACTCTTAGCGGCATAGGAAGTATAGTTCACATTTTCAAATTCCTCCAAATCTTTCGTAAAAAAATAACGTCTGATCCAGAAGCGATAGTGTTCGGGAGTTTCAGAACAAGCCTTCGATTCCCTCGTGTTTGTCGGTTTGATCAAGTATGGCAAAGAAAATTTCGTGTTGAATTTTTAGGCAAAGAATATTTTTGGAGCATTGATTTTTTTCTTTGTTATAGGTCCAATGTATGTGTGATGCTCTTCATCAGCGAGGTGATATTGACCGGTTGGCTACATTTTTGTGGTCCCTACCTCCGTCCGAATTACTTAGAGGAAACGAAAGCATTCTACGAGCAAGAGCAGCTGTGGCTTTTCATCGAGGTTCCTACCACGAACTGTACGCTATACTTGAGTCCCATACGTTTCATCCGCGTTGGCACACGGATCTGCAGAATCTATGGTTTAAAGCACACTACCGAGAGGCGGAAAAAGTTCGCGGTAGGCCTTTAGGTAATATGCTAGCAAATAGTTAAAATATGACGAGGACTTTGTCCAAAAGATTGCTTTTTGGAAAGTTAGAAATTAAATCGCTTGGAATTTGTTCGAATATCTTAAAGCATGGAACCATTCACAAAAATAATAGTTTCGTGTTTATATTTTATCTTGGGAGGGACTAATTGAGAAAAATTATTTTTTAAAACATGATTTTAGGAATGGTCGCCGTTGAATAATCTTTTATAGCCTTAGCAATATAGTCTAAAACTTGTAAAATTTGAATATTTAAATGAACGTTTGTATCAGTAATATTTTGGAAAACTAAATTCGAAATATACAGCGCGTCCACCTTGTGCATGGGCTTTCCTAAACAATTTAAAAAAACCTTTTCAAGAAAAATTATTCACAGACAAGTCTTGTAGAAAACAAAATTATATTCAAATAGAGGTTATTCACTTTTTGATGCACGCGACACATGTTTAGTTTTTTAACTGGTGGAACTTGTATATTACCGCGTTTTTCAATATCTCTCTTGAATTGAAATTTCTATATTCTTTCGGAATCCAACGGAAAAGCTTTAAATACGTAGAACATACGGCGAGAAAACGCTCTAAACTTCGGTTTCTCTTAAAACATTCGCTAAAATAATTTCTCAACAACATGGATGTAGCGTCATATAATGATTCAGAACTTCGGCAATCATTTAAGAAAGTACTCTGCTCCGAATGGATAAACTTAACGTTAGCACGTAAGTCGGTCGAGTAGTTTGTTTGCTGTGAGCAATTAAAAAATACAATTTTGCGAAAAGATATAAATTTTACGGGAAGGTTTTCATTGGATTGTTGCACAACAACAATGCCTCGAATCGCTTCGTTCAACTTTTAGTTCAGAAAAGACTGCTTACAACTGCTTTGCAGAATTTCGTCGTGATACAGTGATGAATTTTGAGAATTGACCAAAGTCGATTTTGTTCTAAGAAATATCGACGATGCGCGCAGGATGACTAAAGAAGATCGGCATGTGCCTTTATTTTAAGATTAGAGGCATCCTGGGACATTTAGATGCGAAAAGGGTTTGTTCCCGATGTATCCCGTATAATTTGTCTGAAGCACAAGAAAGGCTCGTATCAATTGGTGTAAAGAAGTGCTTAAAAACTTCGCCCACAAGGCACTATCAAAGAAATAACCGCTTATTTCTTTTTTCGTTGAACTGGGCAGTTTTCTATTCTTTAATTGTTTCCACATAAACTGTCCCTGTTATTGTAATGCTTTTTATATACATGTATTCAATTAACAATATCCCTTGTGTATAAAACAAAACACCACACTACAGCCGCCAGTTTTCCTAATAAAGATTGCGTTCTTGCTCTCATAGTATGGATTCTTATTTTGTCGGTGGGTCCCAGTGATACATCCACGTATCATCCCGTTACAATTTTTGAAGAAAGATTGTTGTCGTTAACCAGTGTTTTTCCTCACAAATTTGTTGCCGACATAGGAGTAAAGAATTTCAGAATCCAACGTGCTGACACCTTATCTATTCCTACTGAAAAAACCAGTTGTTGATGTTTTCGTTGGTTCTTGCTTCAACAGGTCTTCCGTTTCTCGGGTCATCTTGAATTAATTCCTTGTTTCATCGTTTCTTTGTTTACACCAAAACTTTAGCGTTTAAATACACATGTCGGCGCATTAATCGATAAATAAGTCATAAATAGTCTTGAATTGCTACCTAGATCTTCCGATTTGACGCCGTTGGACTTCTTCTTGTGGGTCCACTTAAAAAGTAATGTGTACATAAACCGACCTAATGAATTGCATGATTCGAAAAGAAGGATGCGATAGGAGCCGAAATAAGATTAACTCATCCTAACGTTATTCAACGCACAATTGAAAGCGCTTGTTTGTGTCTCGGCACTGTTAACTTATGCATGCAGAGCAATTTCAACACTTATTACAAACATTTTTTCAAAATGTTTTATCAGTAACATTCATAAAGTTTATAAAAATTAGTATAAAATTAGAATAAAGTTCTTTGTTGTTGTAGATTTTAGTCACGTAAACAAACATACGGTTCCGTTTAAAAACGACCGCCACAATTATTTTATAATAGAGCTTTTTCAATTTTTCTATCTTACTTATTCCTCAATTTTCCTTACTACAGCCACGCAAACCTTTATTTTAGATTTTGTGCGTTACTTTACTACAACCCTGTATAATATTATGTAAACATGAAAACAACTCGAGGAACCACGGAAATGGCTAAATAATTCCTCTTCACTTCATATTCTTCGTGTCCTAAATGTCGTAGCGGACCCACATGGAATTTTACAAGTTGCAATATGGTAACTTTTGATTGATTGAAAATTGAAATTGTAACTGCAACATTTAACAAATGCTATTGATAACAAAGGAGTGAAGAGACGCCATTACAATCTGCTTCCTTCCTGCTCTCAAGAACGACTCGAACTTCGCTCTTGGGTAAAGACGTATTTGGCCAAGTTATTAATTTTCAAAGCGAATTCAAGTATTGTAGTGTTAAAGTAATACTTCAAGACCAATGCTACTTTTGTTCCAACGAACGTCGGGGTTTTACTACGTGACGCGCAACCAAAGAGAGGACAGGTAGTGGTCGAATTTTGAATTTACCATTTTTATTCCATTAAATTAATTTTTGAAAACGTTATTTGCAATTTAATCATTCTAAACTGCAGAAAGAATATCTAGGTTCGCTCGACTACGACCGTGAAAATGATCTTTTATTTAGAAAGCAACAATCTCACAAATTTGAGTGTAATTAATGCTAAAATTTAGGGAATGTTATTCAAAGTAACTTAGTCTGTAGGAGAACCTTCGACATAGCTTTTGTAAAAAGACAATTTGTCAACAATGGCAGTTGTCAATGGTCGCACGTGTCTTTTTGTGTGGAACGTTAAATGCTTTTTGTTTGAAGTCCTTATTTTAAGCTTAACTCAACTTGTTTTTGTTGAAAATGTAAATTATTGTTACTTACCATGTGTTAATAAAACTCATAGTGCCTGCAGAAGATGTGGCGTTGACGTCCGTTGCATGAGTAATGAATATTTTGAATATCCTATAACCAATGAGGAGAGAGTTGATATTATCGACGCGCATAACTTATTGCGGAACGAAATCGCTGCTGGTAGGAAATATTTCACTTTTCAGAAGATCACCATCGCTGACATGGAAACTATAGACTATAGTCTCGAATTGGAACGTTTGGCGTTGTGTTGGGTGAGACGTTGCACAAGCACCGCGGATCCATGTCCTAGAACAGAACGCTACCCGAATGTACAGCAAAACATTTACCAAACGAAGACAATGGGAATTTTCTGGCATTGCCGTTTCAAATCTGTGATGAGTATCGCAATGACGAATTGGTGGAATCAATTCCAGATGTCCCGCTTTAATCTCCTGAGTTGTATAGACGAACATAACTGCACCGGCGAATTAAACCAACTCCTTTGGTCTAGAACTACCAAAATAGGCTGCGCTATGGTCAAGTATGACGGGAGTAAGCCAAAATGTCTTCTGGCCTGCAACTATGCGCCCGGATACATTAGCGGTCCTCTTTTTTTTTTAGGGCCAGTTGGGTTGAGGTGCAGAAAGAGAAATCGTGCATTCGATGCTTTATGTGGTAGTGCCTCTATATCAAATGGAGAAAAGAATTATCCTTGTACTATTATTACATTAATCTCGTTGTTGTTTTTATATTGCATTAAGAAGTATTGTGCCTTTATAGATCATTAAAGTTGATGTTGTGTTTGTAGCGAGTTTAGATGACGATATGAGGATTGCTTAAGAGAAACACATTGTAAACTAAAAAATGTTATTCAGTGAATTTGTACACGGAGTTCTTAGAAAGTCTGCAGACGATGTTCTAGCTTCCAATTGACTTCATTTATGAATTTAAGGATTTATGTAGTTAATACCTTTTAAATATTTTGATATACACTACATTACATTGGTAATGTTGAGAGTGCAAATTAGTCCATCTAGCTGCATCGATCAATATGATCCATTGTAGACTGGTCATGTAATCTTAACGTTCATCGAGCAGACCAAAAATCCACTCAGTGAAGTCTTCTCCAGGTTCTCTGGTATTGCAAGAGCTTCTCTTAACAGACAAAATCTGATTCTATAGACAGTAAGATAAATTTGCTCGCTTTCAAACACTCCTTTTTTGAAATGGATCGCCTTATGCGTAGGCGTTTCCTCAATCGAGCGTGACTGGTTCTGTCTCAATTGAGCAGCATAGATGCCCTCGCAGGAGACAGACTCACTAAAGTTCGAAGAAATTCCTGTTTGGTCCAGCGAGTAACATGCATTAAATTAATTGTTAACTAGAGGTTCTAGTCTCTGCGGATTCTGTTCAACTCCCGTACTGGCAAGGGCATGGACTATCTTATTGTTATCAATACCAGTGTGTCTTGGTGCTTAGATGAGGGTATCCTTAATATCCCTATTCAAAACATTCGGGTTATTCCTGCAGTCAGCAACAAGTTTGGTCAAAATAAATGGAAATTAATGGAAATGCATATCTGAAATTCTCGTTAATTTCTCTTTACATATATAATATAGAGAACTCTAGATTTACAAATTAAACCGCTTTCACCTTAAAGCATCATCTTAAGACTTTTTGTCAACCCTGAATATTTCTTAGTGGTAAAATCTCTACGGCTGATTGCGGAACTATTTCCCAGCAGTAAACTTTACCTCAGCAATCAAAAGTTCTACCATTTTCCTTTTAGCAATCGTTGCGATGGATTCAACACATGGAAATAGCATTGGAACAAGTAGGAACAGTATAGTTTGGAGGTAGGGAGATTTTTGGAAGGTTCCAGAAGCGTTTATTCTTGGTGCTGGCTGAAGTTTAAAGTGCTTGCTTATTATTTCTGCTTAAGAACAATGTACCACTATTAACATTTTTTTCTGAAGGTTGAAATCGAGATTTTTTCACCCTAACATATTCTGCATGATTTAATTAGTGTTTGAATCCATCTTCAGCAACAATTTGGTTTTTGTTGTTATTGATGTACACCAAACACCAAACACTTTAGTTGGAAACACAAGTTCTTCTGGTCATCAGTAGATGTTTACAAAATCCACAGACAGTGAGGAACAACTTTTGTGACAATCACAGCTACGAATAATGTAAAGCAACAGTTGCCACACTTTGGATAGTTTTCTAACCTTAGCACCCCTATTTCTATGTAAATTTGTTTCATATTTTTATTCAATTTCAAAACAAATTTTTCAATTTTTTTTCATTTACAAAAATTTTTCAATTTTTCAATTTCAATATTCAATTTACAAGAAGCGAAACAAGAACTCTTCTTGACTGCTGAACTAAAGGAATTTAGAATCTCAATTAATTGATCAAATAGGTTAGAGTATTTGCTTCTATCCAAACAACAGGGATCAGGCAAAATCGCCAAGGCGATGATGTTATAGGACAATAACTTTTGCCATAGTATCTATCTGTAAGAACTCATGCGTCTATTTTAGAAAGCGAGGCTTACAACAACGTGTTGGTTAATACAATGGTATTTATTTTGGATACCAACCTTTTGTCCGTTATAAAAGTAAATAGAAAGAGTCTAGCGTGTTGCAAAATGATGATCCTAGTTCGTGCTATTTCTGTCATTAGTGCAATTTAGTGTTTGGACCACGAGCTTGGTAATACTAATCAGATGCTTTTTCCAAGGTGGCTCATTGCGCATAAGGCCTTCGTAGACCTAAATGTTAATCCTATGTTTTAGCCATACACATCACATAAGTACTACCAAAGCAACTGCGATAAGTTGTGATATTCTGTTGAGTTCTCGAAGGTGATAGCCAAAACATTAAATTACATCGTCGGAAATATTGCCTTAGTCTTATTTCATTTCTAACCCAAAGATCAGAATTCTAAATTGTAACTATGCGCCAATTTTCAGGTGCGGTTGACAAATACAGATTGAGGAAAAAGTATCCTTTGCCCAAAACAATATGGGATGGAGAAGAAACGGTATATTGCTTTAAGGAACGTAGTAGAAATGCCCTAAAAGAATGTTACGCTAGAAATAGGTATCCTACTCCTGATGAGAAAAGGAACTTGGCGAAACGAACCGGTTTAACACTGACGCAGGTCTCGAATTGGTTTAAGAATAGAAGGCAAAGAGATAGGACTCCACAACCTAGACCGTAAGTTTCTGTATTATGTCTTAAATTGAATAAGTAATTAATTCTTCTTCTTAACAGTTATTTGATAATTATTCACAACCTAAAAAGAATTTTAATTCTCAAACGCATAATCTTATGTTGATAAACAGACTAGTGTAGGAGGCTATTAGTAACCCTTTTATTTCGAAATGAGCAGAGCAATAAAATCCATCTACATATGTACAGAATAGGGTTGTAAATACGATACGTGACTATTTCGACATTTCTTCGTTCGCTATGCTCTGGTTTGCTACTCTGAATGGCATGGCATCGGCTAAAAAAAAAGTAAAAAGACACCGCATTGGAAACGGTCAGTCTTTCCGCTGATGGTAGCCATAACACTATTTTTGTTTTTTTTTTACCTCAAAAACTCGTCTGGGTTTTTTAATGCAAGATGTACATAATATGTGGGCAGTCAAAATAATGCTTATATGAAACGTAATTGGTAAATCTACACTCTGCATCGAAGAAAATTCTTCTAGATAAAAACATTGTTTGTTTGGATACGTTAATAATGATGTTTATAATGATAGCAAGGATTGTGGGATATTATGGCAAACATTAAAGTATTGACACACTCCGCACCACACAAATTATTGGAATAATTCGCAACAATTGCCAGGCTTTGTTCTATCCCTACTCTAAAAAATATTTCCAAGTACCTATTTTTATCGCCTACATACTCTAAAACGTGCGAAATATACGAAGCTAAAAAAAAGGTTCTTGTCTGTACCACAAAACATATGTCCATTTTACACCAATAAATCTACAGAAGCGGCTAAGTGGTTTCCTTTCCCGGTTTAACAAATTTTTTTCCATATAAGTGGTTTCACAAGCGTCTAATTCTCACGTTCTTGGTTATGCCAGGTGTCGTTTATGTGTTATGGGTCATATGTACTTTGAATCTGGTGCACATCGTCCGTATCGTTTGTCCAATATAGAGGTGATCGCATGGGCCTTTTTATCTGAAATGTATTTTACGCACTGAAACACACTTGTCCTCTAAAAACTTCACCAATATGCTTCAATATTCAACAGTTTCACAAATTTCTTATCGCGGTTTTCCGTAAGAACTAAAGTCAAGGAATTTCTTACATAATGTCTATGTTGGACTTTTCTAAGGATTCGATCAACATATGCCACGAAGAATTCTGGAACAGAGCGTTTTTTAATACCAAAAATCGCGAAAATATTTCTCCGTACCCAAGCCAGTCTCTAGGTAAACTTTATCAAGTCTCAGGCTGCATGGTTTCAGTACAATAGCTTCGTGGACAACATTTTATAAACGTCAAATCAATCCAATGCATTACTAAAGCATTGCAGTTTTAGTTCTACTTCAACCAAGGTAAAATTTGGTGCGAACAGGAACTTCTTGGTGGAAAATTCCGGAACCATTTGAATCTAGAAATATTTGCAGTACCACCTTGTATTGTAATTATTAAAAAAAATAATATAAAAGCGACAGATACAGATAACCAATTCCATGCTATTACTTGGACACACTTTTTGGGAGACGAAAACACATTAATTCTGAGGCAAAGCACTGATAGAAGCCGCGCTGACGTTGTGTTTTTGGGTCTTTGAGGTTTCAAATGTTTGCATTCCCATATTTCTGGTGTGAATCAGATTGGTTAATAACACGTAGAATCTACTCAAATCCGCTTTTAAAATCTTATCACACAGACGACAATGACAATTACTGAAAGAAATTAATAAAAGATATTGCATCCACTTTTGAACTTCAAATGAGTTATTAAAATGGGTGGATACTGCACCCATATACATCTATCAATGGTAAAAGCTATTCCAACAAGACGAGGTCTTGATGTGGAATTTTAAATTAACATAATCTTTGTGTTAAGCGATTTATTGGCAATAACCATCTGCAGTCTATACGACTAAACTATGTTTCTCATATTGTTATTTTTTAGTTTATCTTAAACTTATTCATAGCTTGACTTCTGGCTCCTTAAAGCGCATCTATATGTTGAGGTTGACTATTTCTTTTCTTATAGTTTTATTACCAAGAAAAGTCAATACTGTGGATTAACCTCACGGCAGCTGGAGGTTAAGAAATTGTATCTATATATGATAATAATCCATTCCTTTAATCCTCCAATAATTCCGAGCGTTGTCTTATTGAAAAATAAAATTATTTTCAGGACCAAGGCCCCGTTATACAATGTGCTGGTAAATCTACTACCCGGCTGACATATTTACCAGGAGGATAAGGCTGGATACCATAGATTAAACAATTTAACCATTTATATAGATACGCAAACTCCCATTTTAACTAACTAAACTACAGATATTGAACGAGGCAATCGTTTCTCCAGAACACTTAGATTTTGGAGGAACATACCGTACAATATAATTTAGGCTAGTCTTTATAAATGGCAACTATTGAATTTGCTAGTTATGTGTCTTTTCAACAAATACAAATTTTGATTTCTGATAAAAAATTAGGGGGTGGGGCGCGGTTCCCCGAAAGGAACGAAGGAATGCGTACGAAGTGGAGCACCTTGTATTCATTATCGTAATTAGACTTTAATGTTAAATATAAAATATTTTATAAATGGTTACATATTTTTTTAATAATTTAACATTTTCTGTTTTAAATACCTATTTATTGGCAACTTTTTTTTACCCATCTCAAAACAATTTTAAAATTTGTTCTCAATTAAACTTAACAAAGGTAATATTAGAATAATTAGATAGCAACGAAACCCTTTGCATAAATTAAGCTTTCCCCAACATTGTTAAACGCTGCAAATAATTTATGCATTTCGTTTGTTCCAGAGAACTCCTATTAGGCAACATATCTTTAGGACAGAATAATATGCTTGGCAACCATCAAAGCGGCTTAGATATGGCAGCATTCCAAGCAGCGTCCAAACTATTCGATTCCTCGTGCAATGTCACGCCCTGTTATGCTGATTATCAAGTACCTTAGTTAATATCTTAATGATTGTGATATGAAATTCCCGCACTATTAGTTAGTTGTATGTAGATAGCATTGTAATTGTATAATTGTAAATATTAGTATAATATTAATATTAATAAACTATTAAATTCGATGAGAGCAAACCACACACGATTTGTCTGTGCTACATGTATACATAAGCTAGAATAATTGCAAAAAGAAATCGAGCAAAATCGCATAAAATAGTTTAATCATCTGGTGGATAATGAACCTTGCATTTGCTATTCCAAAAGTCTATATAGTACGGCGGTGGAGTCTTGGACGGCTTGCCTTGTTTGTGTACGAACAAATCAAACTCGGTGCTGATCTTAGAGAAGGTCCTCAGTAAAATTTCATCGTTGCGCGAATATTTGCCTGCGTTCACTACGGATTTTTCGTAGGCTTTCGGTTTTGGTCGTTTGTATAAGTCGAAGCTGAAGCAAAGAATGTTAAATTTTGAAAAATAATTACTGATATGGGAACTTACGGTTTGTCGTGTATGCTTTTATCTAGTACCACGGATTTTCTGACTTCGCGGGTCCTATCGCGAGTTTTGTAAATGTATTCCATCCGTTGATCTCGCCTATCGTTAAATATATAATCTATAAGTTGCTCATCTGTGTAACTGTTGTTGTATATTTTTCTTAGGTCATCCATATACTTTTTGAAGGGCAAATGCTTCAACCAATATTCAATTGGCGACAACTGACTGAAATATATGTATTGTCCATTTACTTCAGCAGGTTATTAAAAAAAATCAAATAGAAGGGTATAGTAACAATTAAACTATGCATTATGACTAGAGTGGCGACGTTGCGTGCTTGTCATTGGCGTTACGTTCGGTGGCAGGCCAAGTCTCGCATGTGTGTAACTCGCCACGTAGGAGGCGACGGCAGTACTGGCTGACTAACACTCGCTAGCAAACTGCACTGAACGTCCTCACTCTAATTATGACAAACAATTTTTAATAATTCACAGACTTACTCTGTTCCATGAAGGGAATATATGCCTTCCTTGCATTTGGTCCTTGTAAGATGGTGCGTTTTAAAAAGAATGAATAGAACCCATCTTCTACATTCAACTTCTAATTTGCTTTTATCGACATCGGGAAATGTACCAGCCCTTTTGCCATCGTTTTCCTGCAGACCCCCGTACGTTCTCCGAAATGAATTTTTCATATTTCTACTACGTTCTTCTATTAGCCGCCTTTTCTCCACCATTTCCCGTATGGATTTTGTCATATTTTTTCTAATCTAAACAATACAATGTTATGATTTGCCTTTAACATTGACTTACACGACAGAGTACGAATTCAAATTTTGTTACTATATCTCGTTAACCAGTAGCGTTAGATGACCAAAAATAGGAGCCCATGTGGAGTTTCTAGTTAAGTGCTGAACGATGAACGATGAAGAAAGATGAACTTTCGACGAACAAAAATATATTGTAGCGTATTGCATTGGTTTGCACTAGAGCGCAATAGGAGATTGCAATTCTAATTCGAAAATTCTGGACCGAGCAGTGCTAGTATTCTCGCGTTAAGTGGTTGAAACTTGCCATGTTTCATTGGAAGAGGCTAAGTAGGATATTGTTCGTCTGCTCTGACCTTACCAATGGAACATAGATTATTGCTCTCAAATTTTCAACGGAACATGCACTCGTGGTCTCAGCGTTCTGGTATTACCAGTGGAATACGCTATTAACGTTAAAGGATGTTGGACTGTTTGTGAGAATTCTTTAAATTGGTACTGCAATTTCAGATTAAAATCCTCCCCCAAAAGTACCTACTCTATAGCCTTTCCAATATGCTTGTATTTTTGTTGCACAATTGTTCAGATCACGTTTTTCTATTCTTGCCAGATACTCTTTTAAGTAGTCCACTTTGTGCCATCTGACGAGCCAACCGCGAGCGACTTTTTGAATAATTATCGCCTGCCTATTCCATTCTTGGACCATACGACGAACCCTGTGACCTCTATAGCACCTCTGAATTGTGAGCGCGGCAAAGTACCTCCTTTTGATGGGTAATTCCAAACGTCTGGCGAACGATTTTCAATTATATTTCATGGGATCAAATCACGGGATTTACACATTACTTACGCGTTTTCCTTGATAATTTCATTCGGTAGAGTATTCGCATGTCCGATTAAATTGTACACTGAAGCCATTTCTTACGATTAATGTTGAGAGTTAAGACTCAATTTAAAAGTTATTGAAAAATTAAATGTCACTGCAAATAATTCTAATTTTTTATCATATGTCTGCGTCAATATTCAGCCAATTTGACATTGTATTTTTGATTAAAATAAAAGTGGAATCTTTAATGTTTAAAAAGCTTAACTGATTTTCGTTTCGAATTGCTAAAGTTGGATTACCTAAGACTCCATATTTTAACTATCTGCGTCTATGTTTGACTTTTATAATTCATTTAAAAGCATAAATGTAACTGCGTTTTGCTATGCTTCCTGAACAGGAAGCGTATAACTTAGTTTTTCTTCACAATGCAAAAAAATGCAACTTCGTTGCTTTTTGTGTTTCGTGTTTCACCATGACGAAGTATGGCGTCACGGTGAAACAAGTCGTGTCGCAATTGGGTAGGCAAAAACTGCTATGTTTTGATCAGAAGTCTACTCTAATCTATATGCGTGAAGCAAACCAAAGCTTCTCTGTTTCTAGGTGTGCCCTCAAGTTCAAGAGAATACTATGAATTATAGTTGAAATGGAATCTACATTAATCCAACCTTCTAACTGCCAAGTGAACATTAGATACGTCTCAACCACGTATACATACGACCAAACAGGAAGTATTTAATTATAGAATTAAAATCAATTTGATATATACGTATATTTAAAATTAGTAGGATAGAATTCATATAACTCCCTTAAGTACGAGGGTGTGCTTATTTCATAATGAGGAATCTCCTTGTGTATTGTTGTTGTACCATCATTATTACTCAATGAATGCCATGAATGTTAAATTAGCCAGGAAAAACGAAATATTATGCTATTTTCTATTATTTCTTAGAATATTTTTATTTTTCTTAGAACGTTAAGAGGGTATTTCGAAGAATAATATAGGTTTCTCCCGAAAAATGTGTAATAGAGATTACTTTTCTCATACTGGAAGTACGTTATAGAAATTGAAATTATACTTCACAATATAACAGCAAAGCCGAGAGGCAGGTATCGAATTGTAGACGCCCTACTTATTCAAGTTGATTCACTAGGCAAGTGATATCGTAGCAATATGTTATTCCTTGTTCAACTCAGTTCGGTTTTTGGCTCCTAACCTTTCCCTAGCATCCTAATTAACGCTGTAATAATAGGATCGTAAAGAATAAGCCGAATAAATAATCATAGCACAAGAAAATAGTTGTCAAGGGCTACTATTTTCAGCATGAGCATTGTTTATTCAAGTATGAAATTATCAGCATAATTTAGCGCATATAATCAAAAGAACTTAAGATGTTATTTCGAATAAGAAAGGTAGGAGCAACTACAGTAAAGTAAGTTTTTCCTTTCCTTCAAGGGAGTGTTTTGAATTCTAGTGTGCAATATTGGTTGCATAACTTCCAGCTCGATAAGTAATATGTATAATTATTAATTATACAGAGCATATACTATATTTAGAAATAAAACGTAATCTCTGTCGTAACAAGGTTTAAATAATACGTTGATAACGAATTAAATATGCCTAATATTTCTAATAGAAAGCCACAAAGACAATATTTGGCAGTAATAGTTTAGTGTTATATTGTGCTGTCTGTTCTCGTCTTTATTTTATTTCTACGTTTTCCTTAATTAAAACATCTACTAAGAAATAATATTGTTTGCGCTTGGTAAGCTAGTGACGTGTTGGTGGCGCAGCCAGAATTTGGTCAGCAATAACGAAAGTGACATAATTTCAGAAAACTGGGGGTGGACTGGGGGCGGAGGGGCGTGGCCCCTCCCCGGTCTCTCTAGCCACGCCGACGCATAAAATATTTCAGGTTTTTGCAATAATGTTCCAGAGCATGGTACCTTTAGGTTTAAAGGCTCATTACGGAAGTGGTACACAAGATAATAATGGGAATCACAATTATTTTTTTCAAAGTTGTATCGGACAGTTGACTGAGGCTTTCCCTGATTTTGATACAGACTACGATGCACTGAAACATGGCAGATTTGCCCATAATTCATCGATTTGAAGTGATATTGCATTTGCAAAAAGAAAAAAAAAGTACTGGCAGACCTACAATTTATCGAAGATGTTTTAGGTGATATTCGGGAACAAATAGGACATAGCCCTCTTACATCTGTCTCAAAATTAGCTAACCAGGGAGGCTAAAGGTAGGGGTCAAAGTTTCCCAACATTCTAAAGCTTATAGCTCGCTTACCGTAAGAGATAGAAAATCGGGGTAACTTTTAATAGACTTTGAACAGACCCAGATGACAAAAATCTCTAAAGGGTGCTCCTTTGGAAATTCGGACGATTTCACGATTTTAAAATTCCTTATGCAGTTTGACCTGATTACAAGGATTCCTTTAGGTCGCGGGCGATAATATGCTTAACAGTATAGGGATAGAATTGAATCTCTTTTAGTGTTCTATTGACGTGATTGGGTAATTTTTTCCTCTAAGATTTTTTTGAAGGTTGTTTAGTTTCGCCGTTAGGGTGTTGAATTCTACCTTTAGGTCACGAGCGATAACATCGTTAAAGGTTGGGATAGAACTTTGAACTTTTTTAAATGTTCTATTGACATGATTTGCTACAACTTTATCCTCTAACATATTTTTGTTGGTTACATACCCCCTCCTTGCCCTTTCGCTGCAACCTTAAGAGGATGAGATCAGATACACATGTGAACATATACTTGCATTTGTCTAACATAATAATTTTGTTTGCATGATAAATCTCAAACTAGTCAGAGGATTTTAGCTGTAGATTTCTCTTCAACAATCAAGTTACATCTGACTAATTGCTGATTGTTCTGCAGAGGTAAGAAATTACCTAAAATTTCTTCAGTAATGACAATGTAAGCAACTTATTTTACAGATCCGTAAAATAAGTTGCCTATATAGTCACCGAGTGTTTTCAAAGCTTCTTGCAGTATTGTGAAAATAAAAACGATTATTTATGGATATATTTATTATTAATTTTAGCAACGACAGAATCTTTTTTCTTTTCTTTCGTCTTTCTGCTGTGGTACTCCCTGAGCGACAACGTACGTCTATATGTCCATACTTACGGGTTCAACAGTTGATTTTTGTGAATATAGATTATATAATGTAAGAAGATTAATTGATAAAACTTTTTCTATGTATTTCTAAAAGATGAAGTAGATTTTCGAAACACATTATTTTTATATTTCCTCCGGTATACAGCTTATAAGCAAAATGGTTCCTTTATGTCGAGGTTCTGCCAAATTGCAAATTTGTATTTTAATAAAACACTGAGATTCAAGTAATTCGATTTAATTTAATCGAAATATAACATACATTCAGATATTATATATATTACTCCTCTTAAAATTGGAAAGATAAAATTCACTATGGTATATAATATATTATAAAACTTCATCACTGCAAATAAACTATATAATCAGATAAAAGCAAATTTTATTTATTCATATTTATTATTTAATTTAACACTTACACTGTAAAGAGTATAGTGCTTAATAAAGTAAGAAATACTTTCTGCACAACAATACTGAAAACTAACTTAACAATTACAATTAAAATAAGGATCATTATAAGTAATCATTTCTATAAAATCTAAGAGATATATACAAGTCTTATGTAGGAACAAATATTTCGTAATGATCTTGAATTTATATTTACCTCCGAAACAGATAAAAATTCAAGATCAATACGCGTCACTAAGTAATATAAAAATAAATACAAAATAAACATGTAATAATAAATATTTTGTTCTTATTAGTTTTATGTTTTTACAATTAATACTACTAACAGATGTAAACAGAATTTGGATTTAAATAATAATGAACATGTTTTTTTATATGTACATACATATAAAACCCTGCAAAACCGAAACTATATGGAGTACAATACACATAAAGCGGATATCATGTGAGATTTTCTTTTTTTCATATACAGGGAGTATTCGATATGAGAATTACAAGTTATTGTCTCCAGCATAAAACAATTAACACCATACACATATTGTTACGTTTTTCATATCCGGTGGATGAACAAAAATGATATTCATAATTTCCGTTAGTATACACGTTCTCTTATATAGAATCGCTTACAGTTCCACTATTTTATAGTCTTTTAGTTTTACATGTAAAAATCAGAAGCCCTAATATTTATATCGAATTTATATTACAATGCATAAAGCAAAGCATATCTGTATCACATTTATTAATATTACTTTATTGGTAGGTTCAAGTCTTCAGCGGACTTTTTTCGCTAATATATTTGATGTCTCCTTGTAACGGCAAGTTGTTGTTGTCCATGGGCTTCGATACCGGACTGTAATTATATGTGCATTTCTTCTTACATACTGTATATCCGTAGTAGGATACGGCACCTATGATAAATGCCAACAGGCCTACTAGGTATACGGACCACGGATGCGTACGTTCTGAAAAATGAAAAAAAATGATTAGTATTGAAGAATATACTTTATCTTCGTGCAAAATTAGTAAAACATATAATTTTGAATTAAACTCTTGCATTTGAAAAGCAATGCGGTTACGCAAACTAAAGATGAGCTGCGCGTTGTTTACGGGGACTTGCCACAGTGAAATTTTAGGTAGCTGAATTTAAACGTGATACCAGCTTGTTTGACGATGAATTGCCAAAAATTGCAACCACTGCTGATAACATCGGAAAAGTTTACCACATGGTGCTAGATGGCTATCGAATGAAAGAAAATGTAGCATCTTGGAAGAACGTGTTTGTCATATATTGACTGAAAGTTTTGGGATTGAAAAAGCAAAATGCGCTTGCTCACTTAGGACCAAAAACATTTGCAAAGTTCTGAAGCAGTTTATACCAGCTACAGTTGAAACAGTGGTCTGCGAGGGGTGAATCGGCTCCGAAAAATGCGAAAAAAAAATTACGGGGGTCTACTATGCATCATTGCTTGACAAGGCGAAGATAGAAATTACGAAAACATGGCCTCATTTGAATAAAAAGATAACATTTGAGTGGTTGTCAGAGCAAAAATTCACGACTTGGGGTTCGAATTAACAGACCACCCACCCTATTCACCAGGTCTGGCCCCCATCGACTTTTCAACAAAGTTTCGTTCGAAAGATAGAAATTTTCATTGGACGAGGAAGTTGTCAAATTCATAAACGTTTTCTTGCAAAACAATTTGTCGACCACTATTGAAGCTAAAATGATATAAAAAAAAAGGAAGTTACACAATAGAAAGCCTAGTGTACTTAATTAAAATTATGAACAAATGTATTAATGAGGTAAAAACTATGTTACAATGTAATTAAATTATTATTATTTATTAATGTAAAATGAAGGGATTTTTATTTTGTTGAATTGATATTTTATTTTATAACAACGAAACAAGTCAAATCCTATGTTTCTTAAAAAAATATCAGAATCGAAGAATAAAATGCCAAAGAGAGGGTTCTTTCCTCTTGGTAACATGAGTTATTGTTCATAAATTTTTTTTTGTGGGGATTTTTCTCTGTAAGTAACCCAAACATAATAAAATAAAAGAAATAGGTTTCTGATGTTTTTTAACGTGAAGACTAATTTTGCTTTCGTAAAAAAAAGAATGTATTTTGTACTCTACGAAATATAAGCTTTCCGTCAATGTGTATATAAATCGCCAAATCAATGGGTAGTATTCGGAAGTACAGCCTAAAATATTACCGACAAAAAAAATAACTACCCATAAAATTTGGTAAAGTAATAAAAAAAACAGTCTCTTCATACTTTACAAACCTTCATGCACATACATTGTAGAATTGATATTAATAGTAAATAAATAACTGCTATCTAAATTATTGCTCATTAGTTTCTTGTCATATCATTTTTAAAAGCGACAGCAAAAATGTATATTGACTCCTGTTGCTACTAACACTGGGAGACAATGTACATTAGCTCACGTTGTTAATGGAAATTGGGACTTTCGCATACAGCTGGAGAAAAGGTTATAAAATAAATAATATACCTTTATTTAGTCCAGGAGTTATTTTTGGTATCATGTCTTCAACAGGTTTCTCCTGCCTTTCACTTTTCTCATTTAACAATTCAAGAATATCGTTTACTGATAAATTATGATCTTTCATGTACGTATCCAAAAGCGAATCCTTCTCAACTACACTTGCTACGATTCTACATTTACATATAGCACATCCTCTCCTGTTGACCTTGTAACCATTTTTACAAGATCGTTTACAATTGTCTAACGGAAGACAATCTTTTCTTGTATCTATTGAAGTACTGCTGCAATTATGGGGTTCGCATCTTAATTCACCATTATAGCAGTTGCATTTTAGGCATTCTTTTGTTACCCATGATTCCAAATGTTGATACGAACGATCTTCATATTGGCATTCTTTATATTTTTTAACTACGCTTTCAGTTACATTACATAAATGCGCAATACATTTTGGTATTCCATGGAGGCATGTACAGTTTGTACATGTGTCTTCTGTCCACGAAGCTAAATGGGGGTAGGAGGTGTCATTGTGTAAGCAATGCTTGACCAGTACATCGGCTGTAAGAGGCTCGTTGCACAATGCAACACCTTTATGACAAGTGCAATTCTGTTTATCATCTGTCACCCACCATTCGCCATCCTCGTAAACAAGTTCATTAACGACACATTGTTGACTTGAAGTGTCTTTCGGTACGCATTCATATAAGTCGCAACATTGTGTTGGTACATTCCTACCTCTTTGAAGAATGTGAGGTACATGAGTTTCATTGCATTGTGTATCTGGACACGGAAAACAAATACATTTATCTTCGATCTCATCGCTCTGAAAATTTTTTGGATAACTGTCTTCGGGGCAGGGACGGCACACTGTTTGAACGCAACAGCCCTTTATAACTTTTACCTCCACCGAATGCGTATCACATAACAGGGGCAATTCACATTTAGCAGAGTCACAAACGCAAACATCGCCAACAATGGTTTTGTGCGGATCTATGCATTCGCAGACCTCTTCTTCGTTCAGAAAAGCACCTTCACCGCAGGCGCAAGTGCCGTTAGGATAGGCTTCCGCTGTACAGTTATCGCATGTGTATAGGGGACAACAGTTCCCTGGATTATCGGTACCGTTACGGACGATGGTAAGAAACTTATCGCAAGAGGGCAGCGGGCACAAATCTACGTTGCATTTGCAAATATCGTCAATTAATTCACTATCCGGTGGACAGATGTCGTCCGAATTCAGTACGTATGTCGATCCAGAGGAACTCACTGCAAAATAAGAAAATAAAATTAAATAAATAATGTAAGGGGGCCGAAATTGTATAGACGGTACAAAAAAGAAGAATAAGGATTAAACAAAAATATTTGTATTGCCCAATGAATGTAGTTTGAATAGAACACAAAAAAAATCCGTATTATATGAGATTTCTTTTTATTCATTAATATCCATATGTAAAACCTTGTTTCTCCATTTGTTTTTGCTTAAAAAATCAGTCAAATAACATGCACATGAACAAACACAAGATATTTTTTAGTTGAGTGCAGGCTTTCACGACCGTAATCCATAGTAGAAATGTCTTTCGGGTGATGTCGTGTAGTTAATATTTTACTTGGCGTTTCGCTGACCATCCTGCTATGTATGGAATCCATACATAGCCGGAGTCACCGACAGGCTAAAAAAGACCCTAGGGGAGAAAAACATCACCACACGTTTCAACACGGTGACCAAAATCGACCAGCTACTCCCTCCTAACAAAAACGTGTTACCAAAACTACGAGCAAAAGGCATATACGAACTGAAATGCCAATGTGGAAAGAGCTACATCGGTCAAACAGGACGGAGTATTCAGTGCAGAGTGAAAGAACACGAGAGAGACGCACGCTTTAGATATATTGAAAAATCTGCAGTAGCAGAACACCTGCACCAACAAGGAGACCACCGCATAAGCTACAGCGACGTTAAGGTATTAGCCAGGGCCAGCCACTACTATCCGAGGATAATATGCGAATCCATAGAAATAATGAAGAACACCAACAACTTCAATCGCGAAGATGGATACAAGATCAGCAACACGTGGAGGTTAGCACTACGAAGTCGTCATACAACGAACGACGCGATTCAGCGGAACGGAACGGTTATGGATCAGCAAAGCAGAACGGTTATGGATCAGCAAAGCGGAACAAAAATAAGATATATAACGAGGAGCAAAAGACAACAACAGCAGTCTTTAGAAATCTTCTGAAGAAACTGATAGGATGGTCAGCGAAACGTCAAGTAAAATATTAACTACACGACATCACCCGAAAGACATTTCTACTAAAGATATTTTTTAACCACCAAATTTGATATTTTCTCAAAAAAAATTACAAAAATCTGGCTATTTTTTAAAAATTTTCTACAATATTGAAGGAAAAAGCTGTTTGTTTTAAAATTTTTTATCATTTACAAATTTTTAACACTCTAGGACACAAGTTTAATTTTCCTAATTTCTTTTAACCCTCATACTACCTTCTACCGTACTAACTTTCTATTAAATAAAGTCACAATATTTGAAAAAAAAAATATTTTACTACATATTAAATTTGTTAAACATGTTTAAACGTCTTAAATATAATTGCAATAAAAAAATTATTAAAATTCAGTTATTTACATTCGAAGCAAGTTACTTATTCATGATTGTTACAAATAATCTATTGCAAATTTCTGTGGCATTTCTAGTATCTGCCACGTTTTATTCCTTGATTTTTGTGCGGATGACTCTGTGATGTTGAAGCGTGTTCCAATAGTAACTAATTCTTTTCCTAGCTGCTTCAAAAATTCGCGTCTTCTGTAACCAGTTTTTTCATCCATTCACCCTTTAGATGAATCTACATATTTAATGTAAGCGTTCAATGCACCAATATCTACTATGTTATAAAAAACAGAAGAAAATGAACAAATCGAGCCCGACGCAATGTCACCGCTGCCAATTATATGGACATGGGCAGAAAAATTGCCACGCAGCTCCTCGCTGAGTCTAATGCGCGGGGAACCACGCTGCAAACACATGCACTTGGCCAGTTGAAAATCCACCCACCTACGAACTGTGCGGAGGCGACCATCCGGCCAACGCCAGATGATGTCCCAACGCACCCCATAACAAAGCATCCCCTCAACCGATACGACAGCCATGACCACTGAGCGAATAAATCACCACAGTATTGTATGAATACAAGGAAAAGTAGGAAAAATAAGTATTCCCTGTAAAAGAACCCAAACAACGAGGAAGCACCGTACAAACACAGAGGGAAGTAGGGGATTTCCAGTAAAAAATACAAAACTACCAGTATACAATCCGGGGAAGCGCTGTACACATAGAAATTCTTTACAAAACAAGTCTTTGTCAAGAAATGTTTAGATTTATAATATCGAAAAAATTAAGAAATAAAAAAAGACAGTAAAATAGCATATTTAATAAGTGGTAAGCCCAATGGTGCGACTTACACTCCCCGACAAAAACTTAGACGCGGTAAGATGTTTTACGGGTTTTAAGGGTTACAACATTTCTTTGCGAAACTAGCAAGATATCTAATTAAGTCTTTATTCATAAAAGTAAAATAAACTTAAAAATATCTCCTCCAGTAATATATGAACTAAATAATAAATTATTACTCCAATGTTTAAACAATTTATGTGACAAAAATTTAGACGCTCTGTTGCAAATGTAAAACAAAAATCAACAAATGAGTGATCAGTAATGCGTAGATCCTCCATTGTTCTTAATCACTTCCAATAGTCTGTTATTAATAGATTTATATAAATTTAACGCATAATTTTGAGGGATATTCTGCCAATCAGTCACTATTGAAGTTTTCAGTTCCTGTACCGTGAAATATTGACGGCCTCCGCCATAAACGCGACGTGCCAATTCACCCCACCTGTTTTCAATAATGTTTGTAAGTCTGGTGACCGTGCCGGCCACTGTAAAGTTTTAATCTTTTTCTCTTTAAACCATTCAGTAATGGTTTTTGCTTTATGAATTGGCGCGTTATCTTGCTGAAAAACAAAATTGCGCCCGGCCCATTGCCCGTTTCCAAAACGTAGAAGATTGTCGCGCAATAAGTCTTTATACCTCACAGATGTTATTTTGTTTGTGCAATACACTATTCCACTTTTATCGCGAAATCCAATCGCTGCCCATATCATCACAGATCCACCCCCTAATTGTCTGGTCATTTTCACTTTTGGTTCCTTTCTCAGATCATGATAATAATGCGAGTACCCATCCGGTCCGTCCAAATTAAAACGTTTCTCATCGGAAAATATAACTTTTTCCCATTGTTTCTTCCAGGATACGTGTTCTTCCGCAAATCTCAACCTCGCTTCTTTGTGTTTCGCCGTAAGTGGCGGTTTTCTCAACATTTTCTTCCGTGATATTACCGGTGACGCCTATAAAATCCTTTGAACATTACGCACGTGCGTTTGTATCCCCGCCTGTTCTGCAATAACTCTCGCCGACACAGAAGAATTGGATCCACACCGCAATTTCATGTGTTTATCCCGCTCACTTACAGTTTTCGGTCGCCCCTGGCCTTTTGGTTTGCCGTAATTTTCCGGATCTTTTAGGAAATTTCTAACGCAATGGTTGCTTCTTCGTAACCGATGAGCAATTTCCTCCTTACTAACACGATCCTGGTGCCAGGCTAGAACTTTCTATCAAGGATAATTGCTTTTTTCTACCTATATTGCAAACACTTTATAAAATATAATTTCTCGTGGTGAAGTGTGTACACTTTATCAGCACAACCGCTGCATATAAAGAGAAGTATCAAATTAAAACATTTTTGCTTATATTAATGTAATAAATGCACAGGGTCTAAATTTTTGTCGCATTGAAAATTCCTATTTTGATCTGGGAAAATCTCAGTTACCAGTTCTCATAAAGCAATAAATACCCAGAAATATCTATAAATGGACTATTTACGTAACAAGTATTAATAACCCTCATTTACATTTTATATAATGTCTATAAACTTTGTTTCATAAATAGAAACGACACCGCGTCTACGTTGTTGTCGGGTAGTGTACTTATTTTTTTGCAAAACTATGCAAGTTACTAAAAATAGGTGTTTAGCGAGAGTTAGAATAAATAAAGTTATGAAGTCAAATTTTTGTAGAATTTTAACGACGTAAATTTCGATAAAAATTATATTCATAATTACGCACAGGGTCTTCCGGTAATATGGGTAATATGGTAATATGAGGGTTAAACAAGGTTATTGTCCATATCTGTTCTAGATACAAATACCACTATTTTGTTATTTAAGATATTCACCCTAATATAGGTAGTACTGAGCTTTGATAATCATTGTAAACTTCTGGAAGTATTAGATTGCTCCAATTGGTCTTTAGAGATAAACCGGAGGAAAAGAGCAGATTAAGGTAAGGATTTGATTCTCTTAATTCGTTTATCGTCCGTTTAATCCCAACAGCTACATCTCGGTAGGAAAAGAGAAAACGTCTGCGAACACCACTAACAGCAAGCGAGTTCGGCACAAATTGGATCGGTATTACCTGATCGTGCGACCGAGATTAATCGTCCACCAAAAGCTCACTACGAACAACAGCTTTTAGTGCAAATACCGTTGCATGCTTTTAAATGGTTTCGTTTGAAACTAGAGTTTTAAATTTTCGCTCCGTTACTTAGTTCGAGAAACTCAACGCGACCTGCACTTTAATGTTGTATTTTTAATGTTTTCTAAAATGTTAATATTAGAACTATTTTTCTTTTCTTTTTAATTTTTTTCATTATGTATTAATTTACTTAAAATACGTTTTGCAAAGTTTTTATGTATATGACAAGTAATGATGTAATAACGTAGGCTTTCACGACTAGTGTTGGTTAAAACTAAACGTGTTCCGTGCCTCTGGCACGGTTTACACGTTGAGTTACCCACCACCTTTCCTTCGCCCGAAGAAGCCCCCTATAATTGTGGGCCGTAACCATGATACGGTCCGAACCTGGAACACGTTTAGCTTTAATCAATGGTGTATCAGAAAAAATAAACAGCATTTTGTTTTACTTTTTTTACCAAGTTTTACCGCATAATATTGGCTTTTCATCTAATTGGTGTAGGTTCAGTTCCTAATGGAGGAGGTTCCTCTTTTAATTCCGGATGCAGTGTGTCCTCTTTTTGGACATAAAGAGAAAAATACCACTGACAGTTGTGATACCTATCATTAGATCTTTGCCAATTTTTACGTTTCGAAATCAGTTGTCAGTACTGTCCTTAATGATACATCATTCTCAAAGGTTTCGTGGCGTAAAGGTCAGGTATGAAAAGCATGTTAAATATACGCGCGCAAGCTGTAGGAGCTTGTTTGGAACCACTATCCTCTGTTTTTCAAATTTGGAGCAGTTCTACGCAACAGTTGAGTGGATAACCAATAGGAATACGTGAATTTGAATTTTCATTGGTTATTACCTTAAGAGTTCTACAACAGTTGTGCCGATGTGTCGAATGCAATAGTCGCTCTTAAGTTTCTTATTTTACAATCGTCGTGGGCAATAACGTGCAAAATATTTTTGTTGTTTTAATTATGCCTTAATTGCACACGGATACGTTCGAAAATTCTATACATGGTGTTGATAAATAAACCTCGCACACTTTGGTAAGTGATAGTGGAGATAATAATAAAAAAAACGGATAGACTCAGGTCCAATATTCAATGGTTTTCCAAACATGGGATTTTTATTTAATTACATCTTCAAATATGAATGCGATAGCGTGTTATCTAAATGAACGCGATTCATTGATGTGAAGTATTCAATTATTATTAAACAAATTTTACACGCCACAAACAACCACACTTACGTGGTAGTGGAGATCACAAAAAGAAAAAAAATCTAATATACCGAGGTTCAATACTCATTGGTTTTCGAGATACAGTCTTTACAAAAACCTTAGCAACAAACAACGTATTTGTTGCGGAAGATTTCGAAATTACTGTAAAATAGAACCTCCTTTTTAAGAAAATCTGAATTTAAGTTACATTCACGTACACTGCCGTTCAGTGAAGTTCGGCCATACAATAAAAATCTATTATATCACACTGTATACAATTATTAATACATAAAATTAGAAAAATATTAAGCATACACTCTTTTCTAAGGGATTAAAGCCATAAATTATTATGTAAAGTAGAAATATTGCGACAACCACAATAAAGTCCCTTTTATTATCATTCCAAGAATTTCTCGGAAGTGCCGATCTTTTGAAACGGGTCGTTTGGGGATTATTAACCAACAATACATTTAGGAAATATACCGTAGTATCATTCTTGTTTATTTATCACAGGCGAAAAATTATAAATTTGCTTCATTTTACTGTTAAACGTGTGTTGGTGTGCATCTGTCGTTGTTGCGCGAAAGTTTTAAGAAAATTTACTTCAAAATGGCACGTGGCAAGCCTACCAGTGTAGAAAAACATTCACGCATTATTGCGCTGTTTGAAGAAGAATATGCGGGGCGACAAATTGCTGAAAAAATAAATATGAGAAGTTCAACAGTAAATGACATCATAAAACGATATCGGACAACTGGAACTATAGAAAATCGTGTTCGTCCCGGAGCACCTAGGAAAACAACAGAAGCTGAGGATTTGAGAATTGTATTATTAAGCAAACGCAAAAGAAAACTAACAGCACCACAAATAGCAGCCGAAGTGAATCGCGGCCGTGAAGAACAAGTTTCGGCAAGTACGGTAAAACGTCGACTTCAACAAGCGGACTGTCATGGACGCATTGCCATTGGAAAACACTTATTACGTCGGGGCAACAGAGCAAAACGGCTACAGTGGGCCCGTTCTCATCTAGATTGGTCGTTAGATGATTGGAAACACGTGCTTTGGAGTGACGAGTCAAAGTTTGAGGTTTTTGGGCAAAATCGACGAGTTTATGTCCGAAGATCTAAAACCGAAAAGTGATCCCGAACTGCATTGTGCCTACAGTGAAGCAAGGGCGTAGTTCTGTGTTAGTGTGGGGATGTTTCTCCTTTGCTGAGACGGGAGATTTATGCAGAGTGCAGGGTGTAATGAGGAAGGAAAAGTATTTTGCAATACTCTAGAATCATGCAGTGCCATCAGGATTGCGTATAACAACTTTACATTCATGCATGACTACGACCCCAAAACACACTGCGTTAGTGTGTAAGAACTATCTAAAGGAGCAAAAAGAACAGCACACCCTGAAAGTAATGACATGGCCCTCACAAAGCCCAGATTTGAACCCGATAGAGTTGTTGTGGGATGAATTGGACAGGAGGATCCGAAAAATATGCCCAACTTCACGAGAACATTTATGGAATATTCTGCAACATGAATGGATTAATATTCCACAATCCATTTTAACAAAACTTATCGAAAAGAATGCCTAGAATAGTTCGAGCGGTGATTAACAGCAAAGGAGGTTTTTTCGATGAAAAAAAATATAATGTTCAGTATGTTATATTAGGCCAGAATAACTTTTTATTTATTTATTTTTGTCTTTTTTACCTGTACATTCAATAAAATTGCATTTTGTTTTTAGTTTCGTTTGTTTCTGTAACTTTTTCATGTTTTTTACTAACCGACCGAACTTCTCTGAACGGCAGTGTATGTACCAGCCAATGGGAAAATTGGATACAGAAGTCCGTATCTAACCTTAGATGGTAAGTAATACTTGTTGTTTAAGGGTCTACCAAACGGCTATATAATTTACTCGGATAGCTCTATTTATTCCCCTGGTACTAACATTTTTGTCCTATAATCTCCATCATCACTTGCTAAAGTATGTAAAGCTTATTTATTAACACATTAGATATTTAATGACACACTGAGAAATTTCTAAACTCTACTTAAGCACGTCATATGCTATTCAATTTAAATACTATCTCTAAAAATATACTGCAAATGTTACACTATAATAATAAAAATAACAATAATAATAGTAATTGAGGGTTTGCTATATTACCTTCTGATAGTTTACTATTTCTATTAGTAGTATTCCTAAACATTAGCAGATCCGATCCGTTTTGAAAGGGCCAATAGGCAATACTTCCAGTAAAGCAATTTTGAAAATTACATCAAATTTTGGAACGTGCGATTGGCTAATTGTAACCAACCCAAAAATACAACAATCTGACAACTTATTTTTGACAAATACGCAATTTTCACGTTACTGGTAAAGTTTAATTCCTGAGCTACTGTCGAGAAATGCCGCTACCAATTCCAGAGCTTGTTTCTCACACGCAACGCGTAAAAGCGCTCTATAAAATGGCAATTCGCAATCTAGAAAGTTGGTACGATAGAAGAGAGGTGTTCAGATACATGGCCACGCTTATGAGGGCCAGATTTGATCGTAACAAGTACGTAAAAGATTCGTCCACAATACAACGATTGCTGCGCGAAGGGGAGGAGGAATTGTTTGACAAGAAGCATTGGCATATTCGAAAGCATGCCTGTACACCTTTGGGCACGTCTTATGACCGATACGTTGATCCTATGGATTGGGCAATAGATTATTGGCATCCTTTGGAAAAGGCTGAGTATCCTACTTACTTCGCTAAAAGAGAGACGTTAAAGAAAAAGTTTGTCGAAATGTGGAAAGATCAATACGGTATTAAATAAGATCAACGAAAAATAGTTTTCGTTTGTTTTCATTTCAATATAAAATGTTTCCATTGAGGAATAAATGTCTTTTGTTTTCTTTTCCGCTTTGTACCAATAAATATTTAGTTCTTAAATAGCAGTAATAACTTCTGGCTATGTCTGTAAACAATTGTGGAGAGAATACTACAACATAGAAATTCAGTGCTTTTAAAATCTGCCGTTAGATGTTGATAGCGATGGATCTTTTAGTAGAATTTAATAGCCATCTTAAAACGATTGCTGTAGACCGCCGACATCGAACAGAGCGATTTATTTCTAAATGAAGAGACCAAAAATGTATTAATTTATAGAACCTTCGATTTAAAATAACAAAATAGATCCCTGGATCGCTACTTATCGATCACACTGTATAGGCGGGAATATTCCATTCCGGAAGGTAGGGGCAGCCTGTATATGCATATGCCTTCTTTTTGATGACTCCATCTTAATCATATCCCGCCTCATCTCGTCTTAACAGCACGCGCAATGATAACAACGGAAGACGGATATCCGCGCCCCCATTTTGCCATAATCCTCAGACGCGCCTAAATACTAATGACGTGCCGATTGCCTACGGCCTCCAATATTAGAATGTAATTATCGCGCCTTTGATAATGTGGCATCTTCGTTTCGGGAAGCTGAATAGCTCGTTCGCCCAAAATCCTGACAGAGAACCGTATTACATTCCCGATTGCCTTGTTCGTCTGACGGAGTTTCACTTTCAGGGCCGCAGGCTTTTCTCGAGCTGCTTACACGCCCTGCACATGAACGACGCTTTGACAATTCGAAGTTAAGGGCTCGTTCGAGATGAAGCAGTTACGTGGAAAACATTATTATCTATGCACACATACGATACGGTGCTATGTGCTGAAGAAAATTTTATGCTTTTACTTGTAATCCTAACTTTTCTTACGATTATTTATTATTTAATTAATATTATTAAATAACACAATAGAGCTGTTGTAAACAATTTTTTTTTATTAAATTGTACTATCTTTGCGCGATGCTCTGTTTCTGATATAAAGCTTCCGTTTTCAAACCAACGTCGCGTGTACACGTTAAAATTGGCCCTTACAATGTGATCAAAGATCATTCGTTTCTCATTTACGAATTCCCCGATACATCCGGCAGCCTACAATCCAGTACACCGGAGATACTTGAACGTATCAAAGAAAATGGTACCGTAACAATTACGAAAGCGAACTCGTAAATTCGGCGGAATATAGTATTACGTGCTAGATCCCTGCCTCTATACCGTCGACTGCTACCCGAACCTGACTTATCTTTTATTACGTTCCGACGCTTCCGGCTGTTCCGGAGTTTTACAATAAAGGATGCCGAGTGTGGAACGCTGTGCGGTAATACGTAGCCAGAAGATCCCACGTATATATTTGCTACAATGTATAAGAGAAGGTACGTACACGGATTATCTTGGTTCTGTTTATTTCTTATTGACGGTGGAATATGAATTACTACCTCTGTTTTCTCGAATACACGATTCCAACTTCGCATTGGACAAAGTTTGTGCGGGTAGTTGATATTAAATTTCCTGGTAGGATAGATTTTTCAATAGATTCTAGCATTTCCTTGAAAGAGTTTAGAGTACGGAAATACGGAATCTTCTTGAATATTGTTGAAAAAAGATGGGGTGTAGCATATACAGGATATGCCAGTATGAAGAGATTTTAAGTATACATTATTTGAAGATTTCTGTTTGACATACGTCACTTACAAAGCTGTAAGTTTCGTGATCCAGCGTTTCACACTCGAAGAAAAAAAATTGTCAAACTTATTACGAAAAAGCGACTTCGTGTTGTTAATTACAAAATTTTAGCGAACTGGTTCTGTTCTTGATACCAAGAGACCATTATGAGAAATAATATTCGTTCAATATCGCTAGAACGAATGAAAGTATGATCGAAAGTCCAAAGTTACAGCAATTGGGCCTTTAAAAACCGTCCCTACAACGAATTAAGACGAAAAAGATCTTCGTCTACATGCATGCAAGAATCAGTTGGATTAAGAACTGAAGCCTGTGAACCATCAATCAAAACCGCCTTGCGTTTGCAAATTGTATCTTAGAAGAGACTGGAGTTGATGATGGATGAATTTCGTTTGCTCTTGATTACTTTAATAGTTGGAATTTTTTGAATCCTGTAGAACCATTGTTGAAATAGAGCTGCTCTCCATTCTTAAACGGACACCTGGTATATCAAATTATAAAAGTAGTTAGTATACGTTGGAGTTCACAAATGATAGTTTTACGATTATTTTCCAGCATGACAAATTCATCGGTGTTACTTCAACCAAATTAAACAATTTAGAAACGGTTTGGTGGAGATGTAGTGAAGTGTCTTTGCAACGTTACCTGTAACTACAAGCAACTCTACACTTACCAAGTCAATTTTCATCAATCTTTATTAAAAGCAAAAAAAAAGATGATTGATGCACTCGTAGCAGAAAAGGTAGTGAACCTATCCAAATTCATTTTGTATATATTTTGATGAACCCAACCGCCGTCTTTAAAAGCAAGTAGAAAAAGTTGATATTTAATGAACTTTGGTTCTAGTAAGTTCAGCTTATATATACCGACGAATAACTGATGACATCATGCCTCCATCCGGTCCGGTAGATGTCCTTTATTGGCGTTTTTTCTCTAATTTACTGTACACAACAGTATACCGCTTGATAATGTTTTGCTTTGTTTCTCAATTGCTATAAATGAGTATCTGTCCTTTGCTCACATAATCATTATCGAGCAAACCAAGAGCTCCGAAGTCATGATATCAAAAATACAAACGATTTATCCAGATTAATAAAGATATTAAATTACTAACGATCTACGTGGTTTTTGTCATTTTGGATTCGACCATTATCCAGCTACCGAGTAATATCTATTCATTTCTCGTCCAGCGTAAAAGAAATTTAATCATCGTCTAAGAACAGAATAGCGAGTTATCCAACTTCGACAAAGAGAAAACTTTATCTTTCAACTAAATCGTCCGCTTCGTGGGATTATAATTCATTACTACTAAGAAGACGTTAATCTATCGTCAGCACGGTCTCTGCCGCTTCATTTTCAATCCCAAACTAATTAATCGGACATCCGTCCCGGTTCAAATGTTCCATATAACGACCGCTCCTAGAGGAGTCCTTTGTGTCCCTTCTTATCGCCATAACCCCAAAATATTCATATAGTTCTGCGAGCTGTGTACGACGGCAATGGCGTCGCGTTAAGAACACAATCTACTCTCTAAATATGTACATTAGCCCCCGGTTTGTTTCAGTTTCGGAGAGCACTACAGCCCGGGATCGCTGCCATCAGGACCTCAACGACGATAATCTCAACTATCGTCAACATGGTCAACATAAACATATTAGTAATTCCTGCGAGATGGAGGAGCTTCCGCCGTAATCACTTTGTAACATATATTTCACATGTTAAACAACGTAAGCTCTAACGCTACATGGTCGATGGTAGAAGTCGGAAAAAATTACGACCTTCTCTCTAGATGACATCGAGTTTGTGGACGTCCAAACAAGCTTAAAACATTAATGGACGCACAAACATTTACTTGAGTTAAATTGGAAACTTAGTTTGCTTTTAAGGGTTGAAAACATGGGTTAAACAACGTTCGGCCATTATTAAAAGGATTTATTTTTAATAAGTGATTTTATCATCTCCATGTTGATTAAGTGATTTTCATTATGTTGATAATACAAGAAAAAGACTCACAAGAACATTAAAAGCTACACTTTCAGTGTAGAACTTATCAAAGAAATCATAAAATAATACCAAAAAATTTAAGAAATGCCGTCGAAATTCTGATAATTTGACGATATCAAAAATGTTTTAAAATATTTATTTCGATGATGGTTCCTTATGCAGTTTGACCTGCTGATTACAGGGATTTCGACCATTTTGCGGTATATGCAATACTTTTTGAGAACATTGAGTTTGCACGGCTACGAGTGGTAGAAAGTATAGATACATCATCTAAGAGGAAGACAAAACATAAAAATGCCACTGTACCTCTTATGATTTGGTCGCCTTACTCGACTTATGCCGTCTGATTTAAATAGATTAAATTTGTTTTCGTAATTGAAAAGCATTTGTTTACCAAAGATTTCTCATCTACATCATACGAACGACTGCATTTATTGCATTAAGAAAAGGACCTCATTGCGTGAAATTCTTGCTAAGTTTTTCATATGACCTATATAAGATGCTTCCTAGACTTCTTTTGAATAGAAAATGTGAATAGGCAGACAGAGACATGGATAATTTATATACGGCGTGTATCTACGCTGTACTCGCACACGGACGCATATTCTCCGGTTTATCTTAATTGCTTTCTTGGATTCACTTCTCACGTAGTTGTTTTCGAGATGGGGAGAGCATTACGACGAAATTTGCGCTCTCTGCAGGCAGGTCGTTAACAGCCTCCCGTCTGCTCGTTTGTTTGTTACTTTCGCCAGTTGTTGTATCATATTATTTTTGCGTTTTTGCGTTTATTGTATTGAGATAGAATGCTTGTTGTATTATGTTAGAGGAGCACGTTAATATTATTCATAACTTTGCGCTTTACTATTTTGGTAAGATATGAAAACAAATGGAAGGGCTGCTACGAGGTGAGTTTAAATTTGACTCGATGTAACTTCAGAAAAGCGTGAGATATTCGCTTTTCTTTTTTTTGTTAATTGTAACCTGTTGGATTTAACTCAAAAAAAAATGGGAAAAAAACGAATTTCGTACCGTCACTAAATTATTGTATTCCGACTACCAGAGATGGACGCTGTTTACAGGGATGCTGAACAATCATTTACCACTGTGAAATTTTGGCCAGCTGAATTTAAGCGTGGTTCCACCAGCTTGATCGACGTTCGGGATGCTCAAAAACAACAACCACTACTGACAACGTCGGAAACATTCACCTAAAAGGTGCTAGACGGCCGTCGGAATAAAAATAAGGAGACAGCACAGGCTGTGAGCATCTCGAAGGAACGTATTTTGTCATATACTGACTGTAGATTTGGGTATGAAAAAACTAACAGCGCGTTGGGTGCCTCGCTTGCTCACGACCAGAAATGCAGAGTTTTGGAGCAAACCTGCCTACACCATTGTTGAAGCCAAGGCACGGTCGAAACAATGGACTGAATTGAATAATTACATATTAGTAAGAAGGATTAGTCTCTCTTATCTAGCTCTACTTATAAAGTGGTACCTGCTAGCGGGTCTGCCTTGTCACATAAGTACAAGTATATTTATATTGGAAGACCAACCCGTGACAATAGTCATGGAATTGTGTTAATCGACTACCTTGAAGAAGGAAAACATACAAGCTGAAGGCAGAAATTGCGGAAAAGTTGCCGCAATTAAAGGAAAAGGAAGTTTTGTTCGGTTATTCGGTCTATTTGAACGGTTTAAAGAGGTGAGAGCATCGTCGGGAAAGACGGATAGACTATGTTGAGTTTGACACAGAAAATACTTATTTCTCTGTTAGGTTGGAAACCTTTCAGACCACCTTCGTAACATAGCTACTTTTATATTTTGGAAAGTACATATTGTTTGGAAACTGTTTAGTAACCAAGTAATTTTCAAAAACCTTGGCAAAGCACGATAGGATTGATATAATCCATGTTTACTGTACAGCCCCGGATAAAAAACAATTGTTAAATTCTTCGTATATTCGAAATTAGGTGCGTACTACCCGCTGTATAAATCCGATATGTTAAAGCGATAACGATTTTTCGTTTCATTTACATGTACGTACTTCACCGTGTCACAGGTACTCGCAACGAGTTGTTTATCGAGTTGCTCTCCTGAATGGAAACATAAACAGCGGTTGTGAGGAGACCCATTGTGTTCCGCTGGTTGTAACGATTGTGTTTACACTCGGGACGTATAAGGTCCTCATGTAATCCCCGGCACATGTTCCGAAACGTATTGTGCCATTTTGTTCTGCCGTGACGGCCTGTTAAAATTTGTCGACCCAAATAACATACTGATTTGTCGCCGCATAAAGCGGATCTGTACTGGACTAACTCCAATTATAAAATGCAAAAGTAAAAAAAAACCCTTTCATTTATTTTTATTTTATGGAGGGATGTTAAAAGGGTTTTTTTTTTTTAAACGTTTCGTTGTATTGATTATAAATGTCATCAACTTTTGTTGAAAATTAATTCTAGTAGCAAATTTCATTTCAAATTTTTTTCGGTTTACTTCATTCTTTCATCTAGAACATTTGGCCTTTACCAAATAAAGTATTATATTGGTTCTAACAATTTTAATTTGCATAAATGTTAGCTTTTGTCTTTCAAAGCAGTTCAATTAATATTACTAGTAACCTCCTATAAATGTGCACTGATGAATCTGCTACGCAGCGAAACGCGTACGCGATGATTTTTTAGACGTCCAGTAGAAGTGACCACTCCCGAAATGATTAACAAAATCCACGATACGGTTTTGCATGACCGACGAATCAAATAGTTGAGGCCACAAGGATATCGCAAGGTACAATGTTTTCAATTTTGCACGAAAAATTGGGTGCGGAAAAAACCTCGGCAAGATGGGTGTCGCGTTTGCCCTCAGAAGAATAAACGCAATCGTGTAGTCGACTCTGTTTTGACGCTTTTCCGTCGCAATCCTGACGAGTTTCTCCGTCGATACATAACTATGGACGAAACATGGATACACTACTATACTCCGAAGACAAAGGAACGGTTAAAACAGTGGGTTTTTTTAAGGCGAACGGGTTCCGAAGAGGGCCAAGACGGCGAAATCGGCCGGTAAGATGATGGCCCCTCTGTTTTCTTGGGATGCACGCGGAATCATCTACACCAATTACTTGGAAAAAGGACAAACAACAACTGAAAAGTATTAAGCGTCGTTAGTGGACTGCTTGAGCGAAAAAATCGAGAAAAAAGGCTCCTCATTTTGAAAAGAAAAAGATCCTCTTCCATCCAGATAATGCACCGGTGGACATTTGTACAGTTTCGATGGTCAAAATTATAGAACTAGAGTTCGAATTAATACAACACCCACCGTATTCACCGAATTTGGTCCCCAGTGACTTCTTTTTATTTCCGAATTTGAGAAAATGTCCCGGCGGACACCCGGTTCACGTCAAACGAGGAAGTCATCGCCCAAACAGATGTACAGGGTTAAATGGAGATTATGTTGAAAAATAAATAAAAATCTAGAGAGAATACTTTGTTTTTCTATTTTTCTCTAAGGACTTATTGTACTTTCACCGATATATGTTTCTACGATTGACTACCACAATTATGCGCTGATGAGTTGTTAGCGAAATGCGTGTCTATAGTGGTTAGATGCTAGTCTAACTTTATTACACACAAGGCGTTAAATTAAAGCTTCCTGTATACTGAGATTCAAACTCGTAGTTTGAATTAAATTAAACTTATCTTGTTTCCCTCTATGAACATTGTAAATACGTTTTGATCAGTCGTCTGAGGTAAACTCCTGTTTAAATTCACATTGGCTGCTTTTCACTTTTAGTTCTTAGTTTCTGAACAATTTTAAACTCCTTTAGCTGTTGATTTTTAAATACTTTAATCAGAAATCTTAATCTTCTGCCAAGAAAATTTCTATTCTGTATGTTTATTTGCACGTCGTCACAGGAAAGCCAATCCAAGGATTTCCATATTTTAATGGTTGGTCCATCGACGATCCTATGCGATGTTATAATGTCCTTTATTATGGATTTTGATGACCAGATTCCAACGAAGATAGCATTTCAACTGATTTTTGTGTGCTTTTGACAAAAATTTTTACCAAGCGGTAGATTCTTCAAAATAACTTGACTTTAAATCAAATTTCAAGGTAGTGCTAAATAAAACTTGTATGAAGGTCTCACTATTTTTTCATGGGCTCTTGTGTCTTTTGCAATCAAAAATTATCGATTTTTTAATAATACGAGGTTTGGCAATTTAATTCCCAGATTGACGCAGCAATAGCGGAGTCACCCGAAATCGAACTAAAAATAGTTATTCACAGTCTTACCAATAGATGCTGGTCAAGCGTTTCTACGTAAGATGCTAACGCGCACACCGTTTTCTGCCAATCATAATGGAGCAACGAGCAAGTATTAAATTAGGTAAAACAGAAGCTTTCAAGATGTTGAAATCTGTGCACGGTGACCCTAAGGCCTACTGCTGCATTTCAGTGGTTTAGCCGATTTAAAAATGGATATGAAAGTGTACAAGATGACGCTAGAACTGGACGTTCCTCAATGCAGATTCCGTCGCAAAAGTGCGTGAACTTGTGACACGAGATCGACGAATGACCCTTCGAATGGTGCCAGAAGAGTTAAAGATGAATAAGGAGACGATTCGACAAGTTACATCATGCGAAGACTGTTCAGAATTATCGGGAATTTTCTTAACTGCATTGTCATCGGTACTGAGTCATGGATGTTGCAGTACGATCCTCAGATGAAACGCCAAAGTACGCAGTGTGTTGGAAAAACATCACCAAGACCTGAAAGATTCGTTTGCAATAATCTAGAATCAAAACCATTACGTTTCTCGATATACAGGGTGTAACCCATAAAGGATTTGTACCGGAAGGACAATCAGTTGCTGGTGCATACTACCTTGAAGTTCGAGAAAATGGTTTATTTGGTTCTTGTTACATGACAATCCACCGTCGCATTCTTCATTAATTATTCTCTCGCGAAACCAGAAGTTGCTGAGATTAATCACCCACCCTATTCACCCGACTTGATTACCGAATTTTTTTCTCTTTTTTAAGATGAAAACTGTCTGCGAAAGGAAACGATTTCAAGGCGTAGATGATATTAAAAAAATGTAACCCCCGAATTGAACATTATTTCTTCGAATGCATTTGCTGATTGTTTTCAAAAACTTCTAGAATGTTGCAATAAGTGCATTAATGTTAATGGAAATTTTTCTGATTAAATATCAAACATATTTCGTATTACTTTAATTGTGTTCTTGTATTTTATGCCGCGTATAATTGTGAAAAGTTAAGTGCTGTTCGTATCGAGCTTAATTTGAAGAAACTCTTTATTTTCTACTTACATGTAATTGCTATTATAAAGAAAGCATTTTTTATTAAGAACCTGCACGTGTGGTTATATATCTCATTTCGATCTAAACTTCTGTTGCTCGTTAAACTTCAGTGCAAGTACTAAACAATCCCCTGAGGTATCAAAGCAGACAACGATTGACATGCTTCAGGCGTACTTTTGTCGTCCCGATGAATCGACTTACTTTCGCATTATAGCGAAACTATCTTAATTGTCAGTAAACAATCGTTACGTCTATACTAGATCGCAAATACGTAACGTAGAGCGCGCTGTAGATAACCGACGAACGCTAACAGTACAAAACGGAAACGACTTCGCGGAACATAATCATCGCCTCAACGTCGCCGAAAGCGCTGGAAATTGAAACGGGCAGTCGATTACGTAGAAAATTACTTACCAGAGGGCGTACTCGTCTAAATAACGATCGTTGCATCGGCATCTCGTTAGAAATCAATATTGGGGCAAAACGGTATCGGTGCATTTAAATTGTAAGTAATGACGTACGTATAATATACATAGTATGTTGTATTAGTGCCCAGGCACGCCGCCGTGTACTGTTGGCGCGCTCGACGGTCGGTTGTTTGTTTTTATTAGCGTTCGTTCGCATAACGAGTAGGAGACTTTGTTCGCTCTCTCGTAGCGAACTAGGTCAGGGGACGGGTGGTTAAAGACAGATGTCGTGTTTCACGCCGAAATGATGACAGCTTCGCTGTGCGATCCCTCATGTGAATCTGACTCTGCTTGATACTCAAGCATTTTTGTAATACGTTTAAAGACGTCATCATGCTTTCGTATGTTTTATGCCAGGTTCACACCGCGACGAATCTTTATTCTTCAACATTTTGAAAACAAATGAAGAACAACATGTAAACAATGTCCGCTCTGAACAGTTTTCGACGGATGTACTAAGGAAATTCTAGATTCTCATAATTTATCGGTAAATGCCAGATTATATTACGTCTTTAGTTTATATGGATTTTTGCGAATTCTGTCTATCTGATCTGACCGGTCTCATATTGAGAAGCAAGGCCTAATCCATAAACTCTTTCAAAGTGTATGGATTAATGTTCGACAGATACTTTTTGAGGTCTTTCATAAATCGTTGGTTCCAATGTTTCACAGATATTCAGGCGATCTGTTAATTGTGTCAATTTTTTCTGTGTTCTGAAAATGTGCTATTGATAATTTTAAAACCAGTATTGGATGTCCTTAAAAAAAGTTTGAAGCCGGATCGCAATTCAGCGTTTAAGCCAATGACATTATCTCCTTAAATCTCTTAATAAACATTTATTGGCATTGCTTATTTCCCGTTTATGTAAAGTGGAAAATCCGACAAGGACGGTTATTATTGTTACAAACAAAATAAAAATAAAAAAATAAAAATAGGTAACCGCCAAAAGCAACAAATTTTCTTTCCTTTCAATGTCTTTTTACACCAAACATCCAATTTTCACCAAACCACCAAACACCAAAACAACTAAATAACTGACCTGACCCAACTGGCAACATGTGGACTGCTTTGTTTTTACGGATTCGCTGGACTAGTTTATGTTTTTCGGAGGATGTTTTGTTTATCAGCGACACGGCATTAAATTACGTAACGAGTTGACGTAAACGTGAAATCTCAAATCACTTTCAGGCTCATTTAAATAATCAAGTTCAATGTGCTTGAATCAGCTTGAAGAAAGGTGCTGCCCTAATATTTAGAACATTTTCAATTGCCTTGTAACATTGGCATTTGTGTAACATTTTTAACATTGGCTATAGTTTATTGCTACCAAAAAACAAGTTTCATCAGACGTTTTAAAGGACGAATTCAAGTTTTAAAAACGAGTGGCGAAGGCAAAAGCTTTTTAATGAACGAGTGCTTTAATTCCTCATGAGACGTGTTTTTTAGGCAATTCTTTGCAATTAGCTTTTTCAACGTCTCTTTTTTTATAGAAAAGAAAAAATTTGATAGTGTAGGGAAATTAAATAAAATTACCATTTGTCCAGCTAGATTGTAGGAATCGCCCACTGTGCGTCGTAGGGATTCTAATAATGTAGGGACATTCTAATAATGTCGTAAAATGTCTATTTTTACGTTGTACTATTATAAGTAGAATTCAAAATTATTTGCAATTACTAAAAAAGTTCACTATGTCGACGACACGGAAAGGGTTAGTCCGATGCGGCTATTCCGTACCGCCTTTTTCTAATCTAAACAGTTTTCAGTCCCACAATACGATTTTGCGGTTACTGCTGAACACGCATGTGCTATGATCAACGTAAATGAATCACGCGGGAGTCATTTCGCCGTACTATCCATCAAAATTATATATCGTGTACGATGTTAATAGGCATATATTCAGGCGGGCCTTTCATATGACAATGTTAATTCGGAAATTTATTTTCTCCGTTCGGTCGCCGTGTTAAATAACCGGCGCGGAAAATTATTTTGCATCCACGGTGTGCCGAATCAAATTTCAGGCAGATTGGCGCGCGTGAATGGCGGTACCGGGATGCGGTGATCGATTGAATACGACCTATTGGGCGTGTGGGCATGTTATTATCCTCCGCAAACGCGTGGACGTATTAATACGGCCGACGTACGTACTCACGCACATTTCTGTCGACGCATAGAACGGAATGTATTTGCTCAATTCGTTTGAATAATTTTTGATGACGATACTCGTTGGCTTTTCTGTTCCTGATGAAGGGAATATACAGAATGGGTGCTGTAACCCATTCCCTGCAGATAATTAGCATTTATAGACGAATTAAAACGTTAATAAATGTAAAATATGTTAGGGTACCGGCGCATCCGCCAAATTTGCGATATCGGAGTTGCTGTGAAATTTTAGTGTATTTGCCAGAAATATTGCCCGCGGCATTATTTTTTAAAGCATTTATTACTTTGGGTTAGACTACAGAAGCAGATTTGGTCTTCCTCCAGCCGTACGCTAACTTTTTATTTCTTTTCTTTTCTTTGAACTCTAGCCGTAACTTTCCCGGCACATACAACTTTTGATCCACAACACAAGTGGCATCGTAGCAATATGTTTCTCTTTATTTAACGCAGTTCGGTTTGTGGCATTTATTCTTAGCACCCTAATTAAAACTTCACGATTGTTGTTTCCGATAAAAATTAAAAAAAAAAAAAATTAAAAATTATGCCGCCACTGTGCCAGAAAATTATGCATTTAAGGTTATGCATTATAGTCAATTCCGTATTGAGGATGAATACCGTTGCTTTTGAGACCAATTGGTGTTCGAATTGATAGAGCACCCCCCCTATTCAACAGATCTGACTCACCAGCGACACTTTTCCCTTTCCTATGCTTAAAGTTTCGGACGATAGGAGTGTTGACGTCATCACATTCGTTAACATCTACTTTGGAGAATGGCAAATGCTATTTGGATGAATTAAAGAGATTTTATCGTCGCTGGGTAAAGCGTATAGACTTGCAAGGAAAGTGCAATAAAACTGAATTCGTAACGATCTACCCCCATTGTTGCATATCTATTTATTTTATTTTTGCCAATACTTCCATCAATAATTGTAATTCATAATAATTGTTCTTTAACACCAATTGCATTTGTTATACAAACAACGATATTTCTAATTAACCAATATGGAATTATTTATAAAATTGTTCAATGCGCCCTCTAATACAATTTTACTTTACTTGAGACGGAACAACGGAATAAAGCTTTGACATAATTCAATAAATGAAACACAAGAGGTATGCAGTACATTCAAAAAACGACCTCTATGACCTTGGATCATAAAACAATAGCGAAAATAGAGAGAAGGGATTTTAAGATAACAATTCCCTGTTCTCAAGGTAACGATATATTCTTCCGCTTACGTCATTCTATCACGATTTACGTTACGTACCTCCACCTAACCGATTACAGTTTCTTTTTTATTCATTTTATGCCTTCTAAAATATTCCCTTACACGAAGAGAAGTATATAGTTACAAGTTTTGCCGCATGACTTCACTTGGATAGCTATTCCGCACGCCTACCGTTCCTTTTGGACAATAAAAGCGATTTCTGTACTTCCATCTTTATAACTTCATTGTATACGTTGCGCATAGGTATATGGGCTTATGTACCTTAAGCATAGAAAATGTTCGTATGTAGGCACGTTAAGCCATAAAAGTTAAGAAAGTGCTTGTGCTTAATGTACTACTCGGTGCTCTCCGACGAGTTGATAGTCAATTGTTCGCCGGCTGTAATATAATACCTTATGCATGGCCATCCGTTAGTCGTTCTGACGTCGCACGACGACGTAGCGCTGCGTTTCCTGGTTACTATTTCAGTCGCCCCGCTGGGAACAATGGTCCGCGAGACATAAATTTTAGAATTGGTTGCCTGGCGTCGGGTAGGTGTGACCGTATAGTCGGACTCATGCGGGTCGTCTGACGGCGAAAGAATATCGCACGAGATCGTGCATATACTTTAATATTTTTATTGGTAATCCTGGGAAGAGTTCGTTTCGTTATTGAATTTTTACCTATTACAACATTCTCTTATATATACAGTTTGATCAATAAGAATGAGGTTATTATCAAAGAAAAATAAATCAATCCCTAGCAATCATTCTAGGCACTTTGTAGTTTATTTCAGGTATCAATGTTGAACAGTCATAGATACTATATAAGAATGTTGCCTTCACTTAAGCGCTCTGAATAATTATAAATGTGTAAGATGCGTACAGTGCATCTGGAACACACGACCAGCGGACATCCGTGTGATCTATTCACTCCTTTCTTTTTAATTTTTAACAAACCTTTCAAAAATTTTCTCCCGATCACCTCATTCCAAACACTAAAATTCTTTTATTGATTTTTAACGTTTAAATTTTGTTATTACTGACGATAATGTGACCACTGTTTTTTAAATACCATTTTTTGTCGAAATCGCCATCTTTAAAATCTTTAAAATAAGCGATTTGGTATTGAAAACATGCTTTGTATTATTCCATCCTACATATCTGGAGCAATTTAGTAAAGCGTCTTTTTACTACAGTTTCTACAATTTCCACCAGCTCCATTAAATTGTTCTCACTCCCAGCACCCGATGGACCACCAATAGTTTGCTTCATTGACCTTCTTCGCATTGTTTTATTTTCCTTTGCTTTATCTCTTATTAACCCTATTGATAAAATTTGTTCCTATTTGGAGTGGGTTTTCGTGCATTCTCGCATAAAAATCAGATCGAAATTTTACCCAATGATATCGTGAGTTATGAGTTCACTCTGAATCGAGCAACTATCTTAAGGTAAAGTTTCACCTGTACAAGGTGTACCTTTTCTCATCCTTAACTATGAACACCAGGGAAAATCCCCGCGTTTTCGTCCAGTATAGACTGCTCCCGCGTCCTTTAGTGAGAGTGACCACGTTAAAGCAAATTAAAACTTTCTAACGCAATACCATGTACAGTGAACATTTAGTTGTTTTAGCAATGATGTCTATTAATAAAAATTTAGTACAAGATATAGATAGTTTCGACGAGAAAGTGATGGAGCACTTCATTTCTATGAAAGAGTGTAGAAAGATTCCATCATTGTATTTTTGCAATTGGGCCTACCTTCGTCAAAAGGTCACGCCCCGCCATTGCGGATGTGTGAAGATTGCAAGCAAGATTTATTAATATATCCATTCTGTTGGCTTCATTTCTTGCGGTCCTCCTTCGATTTTTACATCTACTTTTAGGATGATGCTTACACATTTGGAGGTGTTTTGTTTTCATGAGTGTCTACTAAGTTTTAATAAATCAATCTTTCTAATTATGAATGATTAACAAATTTTTAATTTATTTGAGAATATGGTCGTATTATTTAGGTATCATTTGTTTTATATCTACAAAACACAATTTTTGTCATTGATTTGATACAAAATTTATCAATTCAATGATCAATTCATCAATTCGAATTTTATAAACGTTTATGTACACTGCTGTTCAGTGAAGTTCGGTCATACAATAAAAATCTATTATATCACACTGCATGCAATTATTAACACATAAAATTAGAAAAATATTAAGCATACACTCTTTTCTAAGGGATTAAAGCCATAAATTATTATGTAAAGTAGAAATATTGCGACAACCACAATAAAGTCCCCTTTATTATCATTCCAAGAATTTCTCGGAAGTACCCCGATCTTTTGAAACGGGTCGTTTGGGGATTATTAACGAACAATACATTTAGGAAATATACCGCAGTATCACTCTTGTTTTTTTATCACAGGCGTAAAGATATAAATTTGCTTGATTTTACTGTTAAACGTGTGTTGGTGTGCATCTGTCGTTTTTGCGCGAAAGTTTTAAGAAAATTTACTTCAAAATGGCACGTGGCAAGCGTACCAGTGTAGAAAAACGTTCACGCATTATTACGCTGTTTGAAGAAGGATATTCGGGACTGCAAATTGCTGAAAAAATAAATATGAGAAGTTCAACAGTAAATGACATCATAAAGCGATATCGGACAACTGGAACTATAGAAAATCATGTTCGTCCTGGAGCACCTAGGAAAACAACAAAAGCTGAAGATTTGAGAATTGTATTATTAAGCAAAGGCAATAGAAAATTAACAGCGCCACAAATAGCAGACGAAGTCAATCGCGGCCGTGAAGAAAAAGTTTCGGCGAGTACGGTATAACGTCGACTTCAACAAGCGAACCTTCATGGACGCATTGCCATTCGAAAACCCTTATTACATCGGGGTAACAGAGCAAAACGGCTACTGTAGGCCAGTTGTCGTCTAGGTTGGTCGTTAGATGATTGGAAACACGTGCTTTGGAGTGACGAGTCAAAGTTTGAGGTTTTTGGGCAAAATCGACAAGTTTATGTCCGAAGATCTAAAACCGAAAAGTGATCCCGAACTGCATTGTGCAGTGAACAAGGGGGGGTTTTAATTTCTGTGGGGATGAGAAGAACATTTACGGAATATTCTGCAACATGAATGGATTAATATTCCGCAATCCGTTTTAACAAAACTTATCGAAAGAATGCCTAGGATAGTTCGAGCGGTGATTAACAGCAAAGGAGGTTTTTTCGATGAAAAAAAAAATAATGTTCAGCATGTTATATTAGGCCAGAATAACTTCTTATTTATTCATTTTTGTCTTTTTTACCTGTACATACAATAAAATTGCATTTTGTTTTTAGTTTCGTTTGTTTCTGTAACCTTTTCATGTGTTTTACCAACCGACCGAATTTCTCTGAACGGCAGTGTAGGTATCTAGGTAAATCTTCGCCATTAATTTAAATCGGAAACAAAATATTTGACTGTCGCTTCGCTGTTTATTTTTCAACAAACCAACTCACTATTTTTCTCAATTGAAGTAGACTATACGTAGTGTCTATTAATAGCTCGATTAAAGATTTTTATAGCGGGATTATCACGCTTTAATATTCAATTTTGAGCAACTTTATCGTTGTTGACATTTTTATGAAGAGGTTTTTTTGATGTATGTGTGCGTAGACGGCAGGCAGTCCTAATAAAATTTAAAAAAGTGGTCATACTTTCATTATCAACAACTGACAGAAGCTATGAATCGGTTATTCATTTAATTACTACGTATATACTTATTCGAAAATATGTATTTCCTACTATCCATTTAATTGACCATAAATGAAGTCATTATTTTTTACGACTATATTAATTACACTCTCTAACTTACGCGTTACATTGTATTATATATTTACATATGTGGATTGTGTGAGTTTATTTATAGACACACAAAAAATGCTAGAATGAGTTCTAGAATTGCGGCGAATGCCACTACAAATGGTTATAGCATCCATGACGCGGGCAACTTGTAGCAATTGAGGAAACAATACTGCCGGAGGCAAAGTTTGTAACGTTTGCTACAATAAACTTGCATATTTTTCAACAATTGTGCAAATTGCAATAATTATTCGAATAATTGAAACATTCTATATTAAACTACGCAGCGCTCTTACAATTATGACGGTTGAAAGAGCAAGTAAACGAAGTAACAATAATTATTCCATGTTTTCGCATCTTCAACAGCCTCGCTATTTACAGGGAAACATCGGTAACATAAAAGTGTTAGACACCCGTGCTCGTAGGTGTGCGATCATCCCTCCAAACATTCAGCAAATTTGGAGGAGCAAGGTGAACTACGGAAGACCTTTTCTAATAGTTGCGAACTCGAGGCTCGATCCGAGTCTGATTGACTGATGTGCTAGACATTGTGCAAGCTGGGTCACCAGTGAGGAGAATGTTTCGAGTACATAAACAGATCTTTTACTATAAAACAATGCTGTTCTTCCTCGAGACATCTGTTAGTGAATAAGTAATACTATTCGTGGGTGTGGTCGCGAGGCAAGCCTACCGCATTTAGGTAGGCTTTAATAATTAAAGTTATTTTAAGGTGACGTGATGTAATGACAAATGAAATTCTGGAGGCTATTAAAGCAACTGAAAAATAGAAATGGATCGAACGTCAACGAAGTTCCTACTAAGGCTATCAATAATAAATGCGTGATAAATCATCTATTGTAGCCTTTTACGTAGTTTGAGGAGCAGAAATCGCCTAAAACGATTAAAACTTCGATAGTTGTGGCAATTCAAAAAAAGAATGATAAATCCTCGGTTACAAATTATAAACCCATATCTATAGTCAATGAGTTCTCTAAGATCTTCGAGCGCATACTATGTAAGCACGTAATTGAATACGCTGAAAAAATTAGAGTTTCCATAAAAGAATCAGCGTAGCTTCGGGGCTAATCGCTCAACTGCTATTGCTAGCTACAATTTTGTTGACAATACGCACTTATTAATAAGGGATACTATATTGTTGGAATGTTCTTTGATCCCACTGCTGTGTTCGACACTGTTAAATGCGACGTCTTAATAGAAAAGGTGTATACAGTTGACATTTGTGGTCTGTTCTTGGGGTGGTTTAGATTATACATGGATGGTAGATCTATGCCTGCGAGGATTGGTGAGGATGGCTCTTTCCAATCTTCTCTACACGTGCCTCAGGAATCAGAGCTGGGATGTCTGCTTTTTAACCTCTTTCTGAACGATTTTCCAAATTACATTTTGTCTGAAGGTTTTGTTATATTTGTCAGTTTTGATAAGCGCGAGCATTGAAAAGGATCTTGGTAGCTGTGGTTAATTTGTTTGGTGAGTGGACCCATAACAATTGTTTTGTGCAAAATTTGAATAAAACGGCATGTGTCAACTTCCACAAACGCAGATCGTTGACCTTTTAATATTTACAATGCTTAGACGGAAAATTATTGGCTATTTCTCGGTGTGCAGATTGATGAACATTTGACATGGAATGACCAAGGTGAATTTGCGGAAGACCTAATAGTCAAGGAAGGAAATCAAGGGATGCGCTGGTAAACGTATTTTATTGTTTAGCTTGTTCGGCACTGCCTTACAATGTACTGGTGTCGGCTGAGTCTGTTCAATCTGATTGTACTTAAACGTATTTTACGTTTTGTTTTTAGTTTGGAATCCAGCGATTCGTGTAAACCTATACTTGGCAACCACGAGCTTTTAACTTTGCTCTTCATTTACATTTACAAGAGTGTTGATTATTTAATCCAGTGGTTTGGTGAGCAGAGTTTAGCGGCGCATATTTATAGTATAAGAAATTACTTAGTGCTTCGTCAGGACTCATATAACTTGTCTTGTTTTAAAAAATCTCCCACCTACGCTTGCTGGAAACTATATAATAAACAGCCAAGTCATATTAAAAATATTTGAGACAATAACAACATAAAAAAGCTTTAAAAAAATTATGATGCAGTAAGGCCTATTACGCTGTGAAGGAGTTTCTAGATGATAGAAATATTTAAATGTTGTAAATGTTTGTAACTACTACACTATTGTGTCGACATGAATTAAAAAAAAATAGTAAAAAACTCCTAAGTTTTAGAGGCAATGATTTGCTCAATACGTGATTGTGACGCAGTTCTATTCGCCATTTTTTTTTATGATTTCACACATTTTTGTAAATTGTAAAGCAGAAAAAAAAATGAAAATTGCTCTTTAATGGTGAAACAGCTTTCAACAATTGAAAACAAGTGAATTTTCAACACAAAATAGTTGCTACAACCTTGTTGCAATTACATTCATATGATTTTTTCCTGTACATATAACAAATAGGGTGATCAAATAAAAATTTATTCTTGTACATACTTTACTTCTTAGTTCTCAACTGAAAAATTCCGCATAGCGCATAAAAAGAAGAAAACAAAGCTAGCGCAGCGCAACAGAAATGGTGCATATTTCACACTACGGTAAACAAAAATCCCGCGGAAAATGTGTCTGTTTACCGTGCAAGTTCACATACGGTGAATGGTACACGTTAATACGCTTCTGTTTATTTAGAGTGTAAGAGGTTGCACTTGAAAACGGCTTCGTTCCAGACTTATTTGGTCCTTACACGTGTCGGTTGCTTCTAGACGACCTCGCTTCATCCTAGATACGATGCATGGCACATGTTCGAAGCGCACGATAGAACTAAACGAGATAGTGACGCTTGCTGATGAATGGAAGAGACTTTACGAGCGAAAATATTCGTCATGGGATGCTACTTAGACATTGATGGCAATTAGCTTGCATGCGAGAAAGTCGCGAAAGCTATAAACGAGGAAAGTGATGATGAATGTTAATCGTTGTTGTTTTTCATGTTTTAATGACATCGCTATTCATGTAGAAGATGCAGATGCTTGGAAATTATTGTATATTGCGACGCTATGATCTGCCGAAGTTTTGTGTATATCTACGACGTGCGTAATCATATTATGCATTGTTTCTCGGCATGGATTCTTTAAAGGTGTCACTACCGCTTTTAGGCTCCGATTCTATTCAATTGATTTTTTTCTTTTTAGTCTCATTTTATTTAGAATTATTTGCCATATATTTTCTACAAAAATGTACTTTTTAAATAAAGCAATTAAGTTTTAGTGGGCTCTAGTAGCGCTGTTGACGTTACCATCGGTACCGTTTTCTATGAAACTCGGTAGATTTCACTATTTTTTTTTTCATTCTACTTCTCTAAACTGGTTTTATATTTGCAGCCCGTGATTTATTAATATATGCAGTCCTCATTTTTGTTATAAAAGAAGAGGTGAAGCAGAAACAAACAATTATTTTGATGCGTTTGATTCGTCGTATTAGTGGTGGGATTAGTCGGCTTGAATATCGTTGAAACAAGTGTAGTGAGCTCAAAAGGGACTTTGTTGTAAAAAAACTAGAAAAAATGATCTTCCTCTATGATAGTTATCTCACTCTTGTTCTTGGCGGTGGTTCGGTTCAAAGTTATTTTGAATGATGGTCCATTAGTTTATATCAACGATGTCGCTATTATCGCATACTTAAGGCTTTTAGTAAGATAGCCAATTACTATGTGCTATGAACTTTTACGTCTTTTCAAAGGCAGAGGAGTAGTTTTAGTTATATGGTGGTATCTCTTGCATATTACAAATCCATCAGTATTGGTGGAATACGGTTCTATTAAAGGGTTTTTATAGCCGACGCATCTTGTTAAAAAAAAAGCACAGGTTTCCCAAAAAACTTATATTATTTTTAATTCAGCGTAAAGTATGTTTAATACCATTATTTACGAAATACATAATTCATACGTCCTCCTCAGAAGCGCTGGGATGAAAGAATCCGTTGAATTGACTTCTCACATTCAACGGGCGACACGGAATCTCATAAATGACACGTTGCTGGCCTGTTGACGTAACCTAAAGACTTAACATAACTCCACAAAAAGAAGTACAGCTGAAGCTGAAATCACATGTCCTCTTAGTTTCCAGCATCCAATTCGGGTCAAAAAAATTTAGTCAACATTAAGCGTCAACAATTTCCATTCACAGTAACGGAGCAACCAGCATCGTTAACAAAAAAGGACCAATGTCTTTTCCAATATGAAATACAGAGCAGACAGTCTAAGACAATGTAATACTTTTTCATAATTTGCTTCTAGTTGATCTTCAGACCAAGTGCAGCAGCTTTGCTTACTCACGAAATCGCTAAAGCCAAAAGTAAACTTCTGTCCTCACTCAAGATGAGGTTCGGGATATTTAAGTTTCTCTCAAGCTCAATCACTGAGTCTGCGCCGCAATAAATGAACGTTTGGTTCTTAAGCTAAAGCAATCTTGTAGGTACGTAGGGCAGGATCTTTTCGCAAAATTTACCACAAATTGGTGTTGGCAATGTCCAATGCCTAAGATTGCCGAGGATTTGACACATTTGAATCTTCATAAATACTGTTGAAAATATTCTCTTCGCTCCTTGCACTTTTCTTTCTTAGTGACACGAAAACGTTAGAAAGTGAATGTGTTGATTCGAATTTTTCCACCAGCTTTTTTCTTCAAATCTTCAATGATCGTTCCTTAACTTCTTCAACTCATTTCGACAGAAGATTAACCAGCGAAAAAATTCTAAAGCACATATCATTGTATCTTCGTTCTTTTTGAAACGCATGGCACAAATTTTCCTCTGAATCTGTTATAAATTGTTTTAAAAGGAGTAGGTTTAGGTACCAAGTTCATAAAAGATTGGGCGTGGACTGATCCTTTGAAAGATGTGTTTCAGATCAGGAAAGAAATTTTTAATTAAGTGTTCATTTATGAATATGTTGCTTCTATTGGTATGACATTCCTGATAAAATTTTTGGTGGGTACGATGTCTGGTTATGAGAAATATCACTGTACACAGTTGTCACGTTTAAAATTATGACTTGATACATTTATTTCTATTACCAAGAGCGACTCCTTTCAACAGACGTAACCGTATATTGCATAAACACATTATTCATGTCAGTCTGTGAAATTTTTATCTCGTTGTACTTATGCCGTCATTGCAGTGTGCTCTTCCCTATTCCTTAGCGCTCTCGTCTAACGTGCACGTACATGGGAATGGCAAAAACAAGGCTCGTTAGTGCTTACAAGTTCAAATGCGTCAGCGACTGTTCGAGTTTTCAGAATGCAACGAGGTGTGTGCGAAGGTGATGACATTGTCTTCCTTCTTGATAACCTCTTCCGTTCGTAAGATACCCGACTCGCGCGGTAGACTATTGTCGCTATACGACTGCATACAGAAGAAATGATGAGCACGTTGTGAAACTTTAATGACTTGGGCGTTCATCGCGTTTGCTCGCGCGGTGCTTACGGATTAGGTTCTGAGTGTTATGACGTAAGAATAAAGGGTAAAAATGACTTTTGGCAAAGTGAGGATTTTAGGATAAGTTAATAAGTATCCTTCGTCGATGCCTTTTTTTGTACATTTCGGATAACATTAACATCTTATCTGCTGTAAAATATGTCTAGCGTGCCATGTAATTTAAGGCCCATTTCGTTAAATTTATATCTTTTCCAAAGAGAACGTTATGATGATTTCTTAGAAGAATACCTTATTAAAGGATAGACAGGGTGGAGTAATAAAGGGTTGTATGTTCGACTAATATGATTTAATTGTTCTATTTTCACATTATTTATGACGGTGTTTTAGAGGAAGATTCGCGTTTCAGGTTTCCCTACCTCTTTACAGCGAATCTAAGAATAAATTCAACACAATGTGTTGATGCTCTATTGAGCAGTAAAAGGCAATAAAGATTTAAGGATATTTAGAAGAAAGATTGGTCAGCATGGTTTCATAGCGTTGGAGAAATGCTTTCTGGGTACCGCTCGTGGTGGTTTATTAAAAACAAAATATTTCCTAAATAGAATAAATATATTAAGAGCTTTTGAAGAAATTAATAGTAACGTGTTTAAAAGGACTTTCAAAAATGTATTTTTCACGAATACTTTATTAACAAATTTGTGTATGTACACTTCGTGTAGCCCGCACATCCTCAGCATTATACTTTAGTAAAAAATTTGCGAAGAAAACATTTTTGGAAGTTTTTTTAAACTCGCTACTAAACAGAATAAAACTGTTAAGCTGCTAGTGATATTAATATACAATGGCAGTTGAGCAAATTAAGAACAGAACTAAGCAAAAGTACCAATTCTCAAATTTCTAGTATGTAAAATTTTTTTTTTTTGCAGAGCAGTAAAAAGCGTAGTAACAAATCACTTAATTCTTATTAAGTGATTTGTCACTATGTACACATGATGTTATGCAACAGCAAGGTGTTATGCAACTTCAATTTTATAAAGTACTGCCCTTAGCTTATCTTTCAATTTTGTTAAAATGTTGCGTTTCACGATTCTTGCATTATTCTATGTCAGCACCAGTCTTTATTGAACTTTTAAGGAAACTGACAGTATGATTTGCAAAATTTGCCGTAAAAGGCTTAATCGAATGAGAAACATATGGGCCTTAGGAACTTTTAAAATATTTACCAAGTTACTTTAAATATAAAAATGTCCAAAAGTAATGAGAGATAGAGGAATTTTCCTGGAATCATCGTGTCGACTACATAAGCTGCCTCAGAGTCGAAAAATTCGCCTGGAAAGCGTCGCTTTGATAGATATTGACATGACATCTATTTTAACCGAGGTATCTTTATCATTGGAATAGGTATCGAAGAGAAACGCAGATTTTGTTTATTATATTTAGTTTAACAAATTAACAAGTTTTTCTATGTTCTACCATAGTCTACTATGACGATATCAATGCCGAAATTTTTTCAGATAGCTTTGTTTTGGGACTTAAGCTTGCCATAGATCAAAAATCGATTCATAACGATGAAAGAAAAACAGTTTTAAGCAGTATTACTTGCAAAATTGCGCATAGTTTCGATTGATTTTCTATTTGTCGGAGTTTAAATTTCTTGCTTTGTTTGCAACTTTTTAAGTCATAGTTGTATACGTGACCGTATATTTCCATTGGAATTGTAGCCGTCACTCCACTTCACTTAATTCTTCGTACTTTTCAGATTGTTGTTTCGCTTTGCTTTATTTGCTATTTTCTCCCATTTTCTCTCAATATCTTTTGATTTTCATTTTCTTCAGATCTTCCTTCATTTGTCGCTACCATCTCAGCTTTGGTTTTCTTCTCGTTCTCCTTTGCAGCTTTCATTTATTTATTGGTGTCACAACAGCTTCCTCGCTCATTTGGTTTATGTGGCCGACTATCTTATTTTTTTGTACAATCTTATTTTTTTTTACCTAATTTCATTTAGTACATTATCGTTTATTGCTCCTCTAATTTTTTGGTTGTTTAGTTCCCGTGTTGGTCTTCATTAACTTTCTTGCCTCCAAATACCTTTATTACTGAAATACAATATAGGCTTCCACGGCTAGAGTCAGTTAAAATTAAACGTGTTACGGGTTGGGTTACCATGCTAACTGTGGCCTACCATATTTTCTTCTCTTGAAAAAAAGGCTATAAACGGAGTTTTTGATTACCTGCCACGACACAGTCCAAGCCTGGAACATACTATTCTGTACTACTTTTCTTTCAAAACGTTCAATCTCTCTTCATCTTTGACTGATAAACACATATTTTCCGCCGCATACGTTACCATTGGTCTTATTGTAGTTTTATTCAGTATTAATTTCGTTTTCTTGCTTATCCTTCTATTTTTCATCATTGTTTCATGTTTACAATATGCTTTGTAATCATCTTGTGCCCTATAGTACACATCTTCATTTCTATGGTTTTTCTCATTTACTATAGTTCTCAGATAATTGAAACTTTCTACTACTTTTATATAGTTTTATTTTCTAGTTTTGTAGTTCCCCATCTCAGTAAATTTAGTGTTACTTCTTCTTTATTTCGCTTTCTCTTAATTTATTTCTAACCCTCTTTCTTTTGCTTCTTTACTTATCATCTGTATTGTCAAAACTTTTTCTATCTCTATATTTTATGTTATATTTTTTATATCCCCTTCTCTTGTTCTCCTGTTTCTACTTTCTATTTTATGATTTTTTGTTCACTTTTTCTTATTATAACATGATCAATCTGATTGCCATCCGTTTCTTTAGATAGCAGCCATGTAATTCTTGTGCTCTTTTTTATGTTGAAACATTGTAGTAGATATATTCTCTTGAGAGGCAACTCACACCTGATTTTCATGAAATGCTATTTTTGTTGATTATAAGGTTTCGTTATTTAGATTTTTGTACCGCACTTCTAAATCACTTTCCAGCTTAGGCTGTAAATACGTTTAGTTGCAACTCTTTTTATGGGTACAAGTAAATAAAAAAATAAAAGATGGGGGCGACAGATATTATAAATATCTCTACAGCTTTGGTATAGGCTGATATTCTGACGCCCTCGTCTTTCATTTACTTATTATTATTTATACAAAGGTTTTTTTTTGTATGGGTAATTTTTATCAAACGAATAAAGAGCCCACTGGCGTGCGTAAGTCACGCGATTCTTTCTTTCTTCTAATATTTTCGAGAATGTTCCATTTCTCTGATTACGAACACATAGTGGTTTCTTTTTCAAATAACAAAGGCGAAAGTTTTACAATTACAATAAAAGAGCTTTTTATTTGTCGCCTTATTGTGACACAAACGAAAAGAAATATAAATCGCAATAAAAGCAATTGAATAAGCCATCCGTTCCTCCGCAACTCCCCACAACAGAGGACTCTTCTTATGCCACACGGTTGAAGCTGTCGCAAGTTGCATTCGCTAAATCTGAATATAATACAATTAATTATATCTATTTGACAAAAATGGCATGTGCTGAAACTGAAAAAGTAGACATTTTTTTCTCCGTACGTACAGAATAATAATAATAACCGTGCTGCGATGGTTTGCATGCAATTAGCCTGGCTTCTAATTTGAATTCATTTTTAAATGTTGTCGTGCAGTGAATAGAAACCGCAATAAACTGGTTCCCTGCTTCGCATTTGCAATTTTACTGACGCCTATGTAGTGCATGGATTTTTTATTAAAGTGGCAAATTGTAAAAACAAACATACGAAACAATATGTTCCTAATTAAAGAAATAGGGACCCACGAAGGGAAAAAGGACGTTCTTTGAAAAATTAATTTTAAAATTCAACCAAGTTGTATCATGTGATCTATGGTGCCACAGGATTTTAGGTACATTCGTACAAATTTTATTTGAAACTTCTTTATGTATTGCTAATATTAAAATAAATAATGCGGAGGTGAGAATGTAACCTATACTTACTCCTCTATACCCTAAGACAACGCTTTAACTATATTTAAGGGCGTTTCGAACATAAAAACTTCACATATTTCTTAGATAAAACGGCCTGTCGGTAAACGAGCGAAAAAGATATCGGTCAGTTCCTTCTAAACTCCCCAGCAGCTTCGCATTTGGAAGATATTTTAATGATGTCCGGAAAGTATCGAATTAGCATAACTATCGTAAAAGTCGCGGCGAGATCAAAGTGAACATGAGCGTTAAGGACAGACGCTATTAAAATACCGGAACGTCGTCATCGATGATGCGATAAAACCTCTGCGAGGAAGATTCAGCAGCGCAACAATAAGAAGCAGCTAAATCAGTACGGTACAACGGCGATCTTTTAACGGGCAATCGTGCTGCAGCATCTAATGTCCGACAAAGGTAGTTAGACTGCGCGCCTTTCGCGTTAAGTGACGGAGGTTACTTGTTTAATGCTCGCGTAAAAAGGTAATAAAAACATTAATCGAATTTAGAAGAGCTAAAAGCCTGTTACGCGAAACATAAAAACAGGATAGGAAGCGTTATCGGTTTATTACGTTCTAATTTGAAGGTTACGCATAAATTTGAAAAATATTGATGAATTCGCGCACCACGCGCTACATATTGAAAAAAAAGTTAGAATAACTCCTAAAATTGTAGCAAGTGCTACTACAAACAGTTATAGGATAATATTTGAGGAACTAAGAATAGCACTTAGATAAATACGTTTTCAATCGTTCCAAAAAAATCATAATAAAACATGATTTTTTGCTCCTCTGTAATAGCCGGTATCTTCTTGGGCACTCCTGCTTCGTAGACACTGCGTATAAATGCTTGCCGAACGGTTCCGTAGCAAACGTGTGCTTCTTATTTTCTAGAAAATCTATTAGCGAATTTTCGGAATCCCGGACCGGGATTTTTCCAACCCAGTTGCACCACCAAAACGGCCATATTTTGTCTCCGTATCTTGCGTGGTCTTCCAGAAGCTCATTCCCGTTCCAATCTTTATTTGTTTTATACCAACGTACACAGCCGACTTCGCACATTCCTGTCAATCTAACAAATTCGGCTACTTCGTGAACGCCTTTTTTGAATAAATATTGAAGTAGATGCCATTTTGCGAATTGGTTCATTGCCAAGATTGCTTTTAAGGAATCTTAGACGTAGTAAAATACAAGAACCTAACGTGTTCGTTAAAACTACGTTAGCCAACTGTCAGTTAGAGCTTTTTCTAAAAGATTTTATTGGGTTGCAAAAAGCATAAAGGTTGTAACCTTTTATTAGTGTAGTTGTTCCGTTCAATTATAGTATTAAGCAGATTCAAGATCCTGTAATGGAAAGTGTTTATTTCGTCATTATCTGTGGCAAGAAGCTTGCCAAAGGGCAGATTTTGGCTTATCGGCTGGGATTTTCAAAGTTATTGAAAACATTAACTGAGAAGGAATACATATAATAGCCACCGGCTCTATATTTATTAGTAATACTTTTTTCTACACAATTGATTCTATCTTGCCATTAACATTTTTCACAAAGTAGTCAAAATAATTAAACGATCCTTTTATCTCCAAAAACAAACTTTTTCGTAAAATTTATTCCATCATTTTTCCAGCAAATTTTCTCTTATTTAAAATACAATGTTCTGTAAATAATTGAAGGATAAAGAGACGTCGCCGGAAGCACATCTTCGGGATAGCGGGCGGCGGCGTACCGGTGCGGTGTAACGATCGTCCGGACTCTTTCCTTGGGGATGGAAACAGAGTGGCGCCGGAAAGTGAGAAAAAAATTACCCGTAATCGCGCGATAAAAAGACGCGAGGAATCGGCGCCGTCCTCCTCCATCGCAATACGGTCTTCTATTCGGTCTGGTTTCTTTATTTCCGCAATTCCATCATTCGGATGATGTTAAGGGGTGACGCGACGGGATCAGTGCTTTCGCCGTTATGGACCATTTCGAAAAATTGAGTCTTCTCCGCCGCTTTACAAAGTCGCATTTTAAAAAGTTCCATTTCAAGTTGGATGTTGAGTTTTAAACGGAGATGGAGCCGTATATTTTTGCATAGGGTGGATAGGTTCAGTGTTGGTATTAATTGGGCAAGGGAGAGATTTTGAATTTTATATGGAGTCCGAATAATTTGCATATTTTTTTCAGTTTTTAGAATTTTTCGTTTGTTAAAAATATACATTAAGTAGGCATATACAATTGTTGCTCACGGTTTGGCTTCATGATTATGTGAAGATGTTATTGAAATTTAATCCAGGTTAAGCACTTCGACGTTAGCACTCCATTGTTTTGTTGGTCATGCACTTACAATTGTTTCCATTTTTTATGGCTATTAATGTATACTCTGCTTTAACATCTGGAAAAGTAACATTTCGGGATTTTAAGGATGCATCTCTGTCCAATATTAGAGTTCGTTATTTCATTTCTGGAGTGGGCTTTGTCCGAGCGATGCTGAAAATCAGCATCATTGCATCATCGAACAATAAAGTAGGTATCTTCGCAATCCAAAAGAAAACTTCCATGGTGCAGCTATTATATGCTCATAAGTCACAGAGTACATCTCTATGCAATGATTCCAGCCTACATTCCATGTGGCTGGAGCTCATACCCATAATTTATGTTATACGTGTTATTATTATTTTATAGATCATGCACATATACCGTGTGTCCTTGCATGGACCTAATTATGCTTGTAAACTTCTGCATAAAAAATTTTGCTTCAACTAGCAAGTCCTAAGCCACTACTAAAACTTCGAAATAACATACAGGCTGGTTAGAAAACGAGAGAAACCTGAAATTTGGTTAAGAGTAAAGTACCTTCTATTTGAAAGGAAAGTAAAAGCATTACTGGAAGTAAATGGAAGCTCAAATATTTCATCTGAACGTTCCACCTCAAAGTTGATTTTTTTGTCCTTATTAGGATCAATTAGTGATCCACTAATACCATGAGCAGTTGTATTAGCAGCATTTATGTATTTGTGAACATTTCTTCAACAAAATTTACTATTTAAGCAACCTGTTCTAAGTTGTACTTGCTGTCACAATCAAACCATTGCGACTACTTCTTTGGTTAACAATGTGACATTTTTCAAAAACTCAGTTTCTTGATGTGAAACAATTAGATTTGTTGTTTTAATGATATAATTGCTGTCGCTTTGTTTAATTCAAACATCAATTTTGTTATTTAAAATATCAGGTTTTGTAGACACTAGTGTCTAATTTGTTTTTGAGTTAAAGAAGAGTTTAAAGAGTTAAAGAAGAGTTAAAAAAAGAAGAGTTTAAAGAGTTAAAGAAATAACATAAAAAAATTTCTTTAGTAGAACGAAGGAGATTTTTCTTCATTCTATCTTTGCTCGTATTGAAAAAAGGGTTCCTTGAATCAACAAATCTTTTTTCTCAGTGTATAAATCCTTTATGTCTTTATCCATATGATTTTTGGGGTTAAGCATTATACATATAAGATTATGATCGTTGAATGTAATAAGACATATTACATTAAGGCTTCGTAAAGCTTTCTCCTTTGGCCAATATTCCGAGGACGGTAGTGTAGGTAGACACATACAGCTTATCTAAATTCATGTCCAGTTTAAAACATTGGAAAGTGATATATTTTATTGAGTTCCTCTATTTCCACACTGTCATATAAATAAATACTAACAGTATGAATACTACTATCCGTCTAGACGTATGTACTATAAATTTACTCTATATATACACGGGTCGCAGTTAAACGGACAAACTCTTGTATCACGGGGTACAGTGTTGCAATGCAATGCTTGTCCATAAAATTATGACCGCTTTCTCAATGTTTACTTTCTATCACGGCCGGGTTATATCTGATCTAAAGATTTACTATTATGCGGCTGTAAAATCGTAATGGCTTTGTTTACATAGTCCATATTTGATCGAATCAGTTCGAAAGAACCGGACAGACCTGAACCCGAACGTTAAGCCCGATAACTGACGCACAATGAATGAGAGGGCAACACACACACATAAGTAATCAACGGACAAATACAGCCTCTAACGTGCGTACAAAGGAGCAGATCACGTTCGATAGCAATTAGTATGCAAAGTGATGTAACGACGACTTCGAATATACGACATAAACGGTTATGACAGTTGAATCGGTAATAATTTACGCATCATTAACATTTTAAATATATACGTACATACCTACATGTGCTCGTTGAGTAGGCTGTCAGGTTACATAAATCCTCCCAGTTCGAGATTTACTGTCAACGTAATTCAAAACAACATTAAAACGTTTATATTCGAAAGAATGCATAAATAAATCTACTTCGCTCTCACGAAAAGATATATTGTTGGCCGTACGATCTGGCAACGGCAATCGCTTGTTGGCGATCGGGTAATATATTAGCTTAGGTACGCGAGGCTTGCTGTCAAAAAAAGATCGAAATGCGCTCGGATGTTACGGTTACAAGGCAGATTCCTCGTTAATCTTCGACGGTTGACCTAATTTTTGCACGATAATATAGTATGATCGGCGAAGTGACATTTGACTGACGCATGGAATTCGGTGAAATGCGTTGTAGTTGAGTACGTCGTAAAATATCTCGAATAGTAGCTATTGCATTTGAAATTATGAGATGGAACCTGCCGCAGCACTAAAAACCATTAACTTCTGTTTCAAAATGGACAGCTTTCATTTCTCTAATAATGAATAATGAAATAACTTCTGACTCGCAGTTCGTTGTTTATGCCTCTATCATACCTCCCTATTATTCATGCCTTTAAATAAAGATTAGCTTTAGAGGAATCTGGACAATCTTACTACTCTACTTACGTTATTATAGAGGCATCTTAAAACAATTTCGCGTAGTTCACATATAATGAAGAATCTTTAACTGTGCTACTAGAGCTATAAATATGTTATTGTTAGAAGATAATATACAGAAAAACAGGTTAATTAAACAACGCCATTTAACTCTAGAATTAGACATCTTTTGAAAATAGGATCCAAAAGAAAGATAATCGTTGATCGTTTCGTCATACATTCCTGGAACCGTGTATACATATATGTACACTACCGTCCATATTAGTTCGGACACACAAATAAATGTTAAAAAAACGAGAAAATATTCAAACTCATTTTTCCAAAACTTAACATTTTTATTGCATTTTATTAATAGCGATTAAAATTAAAGTATAAAAGTAAAAAAAAGTAATTCTAACGATAAATAAACAAAAACTTCTTAAACATTCCGTTCATCAAAGAAACTCCCTTTTGCGCGAAGAACAGCTTTCACAATCCGAGGCATCCGCTCCATTAGTTTCTCAAAGACTCTATTTGGCATATTAGTCCATTCCTCTTGTAAAATGTTCCACAGGTGGCCTACGGAGGTAGGGCATACTTTTCGGATCCTCCTGTCCAGTTCATCCCATAACAGCTCGATGGGGTTTAGATCGGGGCTTTGCGGCGGCCATGTCATTATTTGTAAAGTGGCATTATCTTTTTCTTCATTTAAGAAATTTTTACATATCGCTGCTGAGTGTTTGGGGTCGTTGTCCTGCATGAATATAAAATTTTCGCTGATTAGACGTTGCCCCGATGGTATTGCATTTTCTTGCACTATTTCTAAATAACCTTCTTTTCGCAAAATACCTTCGATTCGCTTCAAGTCTCTGTACCGGCGTAGGAAAAACAACCCCAAGCAAGCACAGAATTTCTTCCTTGTTTGACAGTTGGCACTACACAATCCCGCAACATTCTTTCGCCTTTCGCTCTTCTTACAAAAACGCGCCTTGATTGTCCGAACACCTCAAACTTTAACTCATCAGTCCATAGCACCCGCTTCCAATCCACTGTCCAATTTCTATGTAGCGGTTTTTGCCTGTTTCCCCGTCGAAGTAGGGTTTTTTTTGTTGCAATGCGGCCGTGAAGATTTGCAGCTTTTAATCTTCTTTGCACTGTAGTAACAGAAATTTTTCTTGCACGGTCGCGATTCATTTCGGCGACGATTTCTGGTGCTGTCAGTCTCCTATTTCGCTTGCTCAGCAATTTTATACGTTCGTCGTCGGCGTGAGTTGTTATTCTCTTACAACCGGAACGTGCCCGATCTCTTAAACTGCCCGTGCGTTGGTGTCTCCGAATGATATCACTAACAGTCGATTTATTAACATGTATTTTTTCGGAAATTTGACGCACTGAATAACCTTCTTGATGAAAAGCAACAATTACAGAGCGCTTTTCTAAACTTGTCGGTTTTCCTCTCGGCATTTCAATAACTTTAATACGCTATTAACACTAACGCACGCACAAGCAGGTTTATTTAGAAACTAAAGCATTTATCAATACACAATAAACTTTCGGGTGGCCTGCTCCCACCCCAAAGAGTATTGTAAATTTATTACCTGCAGTATTGATCCAAAAATAATCCTGTTTGTGCCGATGAGGATTATCCTGAAAATTACTATATTGGGTCACAAAATATAATAGGTTTTTAATCATTCTCTAATCGATATTCTTGGAAGTTTGCGTGTACAATTGGTCATAAACTTCATAAAGGACCTAATATAAATATGTTATTTATATATAAACGCAATTATATTATCTTTTAGTAGTTTACAACATTTTACTAGGTGTTAACCGAACTAATATGGACGGTAGTGTACGTAGAGGGACGTTTGCATGGCACAAGATATGCAGAAAAGTCTCAATGAACAGAGACGTCCTTTTAAATATTATATTCGATATTATATTTGATTGAACTTAATACCTTCAATAAATTAAAAAGAACACGTCACATCTATAACTGCATTCTGTTGATCTTCTTGTAATTTATTAATGCAAACGTTACACAGAAGCGGCACGGCGGTGCCTAATTTTAGATAATTATAGGCAACCGTGATCGGAATTGTTAATTATTCGTTAATGACGTATCCCTGCTAATTGACATTAGTTATTCAATGTTTATACACAAGAACAAATTGCTATTGAAATATCGTCTGTTAATTGAGAAAGTCTGCTGCAAATAGATTGAATTACATAGCCACATAAATATGTGTATGCAAAATAGGTTCGATGATTATGAAAGAGACAATTTGTTTCTTGCCTGGACAACTGTAGTTGTTAGTTATTCGAACATAAACATGTTTTATAAGTGGGTACTGCATCAATTAAGTATTCTGTTACTTACATATATTGGTCTTTAGTGCATTAGAAATTATATTTGTAACAGTTAAACATGGAATGTTGATTCAAACAATTGTTTTGCGAGGCTTTACAGGATTCAGTTAGGTAGCTTAACTTCTTTGTATTTTTCAACTCTTGAATTAGATATCCAAGAAGAAATAAAGTGTTACTTATTCTAATCTCCTTAAATGTTTTGTCCGCTCATCGAATGGGCTGTTGTTTACATATTTTTTAAATACTCGAATGTTTAGACTCGAATATTTAGACCCCATTTTAAACGAATTCTGAAAGAAACCAGTATTGATGTAGATTTTCGAGTGGACGATCTCTCACATACATACATATTTATCGTTTCTTTTTTCGACGACGAACATATTTTTGCTCAGACTTCGAACCCTACGACGTCAAGGATTACTGACTATCTCGCTGGCAAGCAGAAAATTATCATCCCACATGTAAATATGCGACGATTTATGGTGCGAGACGGCCACCTCTGAGCTTTTATTCGGTAAAATACCGATCCGGCGTTTTAATCTGAATAAACGCTCTTCAGTTCGAGTCGATTTTTTTTGAGGGATAATTACCGTTTATCTTTTTTACTATCGCTTCGATTTTTTTCTATTCTAGATTTATGATTTTTCGATTCCAGAAGATATTTTTTGCAGTCGTATTAAATTAGGATTTTCAACGGTCGCAGAGGCGTAGTTTTAAGCTTAGGACTTATATATACTGTAATGTTACAAATTACAGTATCGAACGAACATAGCCATTAGCGCCATGTATAATGCTATCTGCCAACTTCCAATGTCCACTCGTTCAACGCCAAAGTTCCTCTGTCATCAACAGTTTATATTATAAATTCAATTCTATCTTTAGCATAATTTTGTGAATTAAATTAATTCAGTTCGTAAGTTCGTTAGGTACTTTTTCCTTTCTCTATGTATACTTTACATTCTTCTAGTTCCAATGGATGGCGCTTTTTTTTGTTTTTTGCAATTTACAGTTTACTATATTTACGATACTGGGATTCATATCAATCTTATCATCAAATAGGAATTCCTTTATTGAACCAAAACATACGGAAAATGTGTATTTGAAGCTTATATACCTTCAGGTAGTACCTAGATGGAAAGAAGAGTGTATCCTGATGTTGATGGAAATTCTCGAGATGTAATTTGTGTCAATAGAATGACAATAAAGTACGGCATAAGTGCTTTATACTTATATTTATCCAAACAAATGAATTACTTCAGATATCTATTCTAACCAGTTTATGAATACTATAATCTTTGAATTTCAATAGTTGAGTGTAGGCTTTCACGACCGTAATCCATAGTAGAAATGTCTTTCGGGTGATGTCGTGTAGTTAATATTTTACTTGACGTTCGCTGACCATCCTGTCAGCTTCTTCAGAAGATTTCTAAAGACAGTCTTTAGAAATCTTCTGAAGAAGCTGACCGCACGGTCAGCGAAACGTCAAGTAAAATATTAACTACACGACATCACCCGAAAGACATTTCTACTTTGAATTTCAATTGGTCATTCGGTTGATGGAGAAAATAAGGGAAAAAATGGAACTTTAGCAAACTTGAAACCAATAAATAATAACTAATAATAGATAAAGTTTTTAATAATAATAATAATAATAAAACTTTATAATAACTTTGGAATACGGAATAATTGGAAGATGAGATTGAAAATTTTAAACTTATTTTTGGGGAAATCTGTGGTGTAGGTGTTCTTGAATATGGGCATTTAGGGCGCTGTCTAAGAAAGAAACTTATTCCATGTGGAAAACCGACAAATACGGTAGCCTATTATTCTTGGATGTATTAACGAAATTACCTTCAACATATATGGGCAAAATAATAGAGACCACTAGATTAGCTTGGACAACCTAAAAAATCTTGCTTAAAACCACTCAATGCTAGAAAATATTATGAACGTTGCTTGAGGATAATTCTGCTCCTGCTAACTACAGCCGAGATGATGGTTTGGCAAGACTTAAAGGATAATATCATTAAATGGAATTACTAAACCAGAGGAATAAAAGGGTAAGATGTCACCAGGGGAATGTCCAAAACCTGCCTTTGCAAGACAATAAATTAATGATCAAGAAGCATATATAGATACTGTACTTACTCTTCTGAAAAAACCACGTTAAATAGTTACAACAAATGGTTGTCGCACATAACAAAAATCAGTTTCGGAACAAAGAGTCAAAAATCAACAGATCATTGCTGTAATAAAATCAATTGAAGGTAATGGCCATCAAAGGGGACACTATAAGGTAGGTAATAGTGAGCTACTATTACAGGGATTCTTCAACTCGAACTTTACACTTTTTTAGCCTAGCTTTCAATAAGTAGAAACGTTTAAAGAATGCTTTTTCAAGTTATCATGACCTTCCATCACATTAATGATACAACGCTTTGCTCTTCCGGAAGATCGTTCCAGAAGAACAGTTTTACATACGGTTTGGTCCTACAGGAAGAGACCATGTAAAAACGCATTTTCAGTAGCGCCGTTGCAATTTGAACGCCGCAAGAGGAAAATGAGGCAGGTTTTCTTTTGTATTACATTTGCACCGCCATAATTCAAGATCCTCCGTAACTGAATAAAATCAAATGAATCGCCTGCTTGTTTCTGGCTGCGCTAATAGACAAAAGTGTTGTTTCGTGTATAATTGGGGTTTCTAGTTGGACTAGAAGCCTTTTAAAATTGACCGTGAAGGTGGTAGGACCAAGAGTACATTTTGTCTTTCTGGTAAGAGTCTGTACAATCTTACTACAAAGTACATTGAAATAAATGGAGCTTAACTCAAACCAAAGAATTAATAGGAAACGGAGGTGCTAAGTTTTCTGTTAACCTAATTAGTCTTTTGTACTTTTGTAACGTAGGTCGAGTAAGCGAACCTTGGTGTAGAAGATACGAATTACAAGAGCATGTAATCTGCACACGTGAGGAACTAAAGGTACCAAGGCAGAAACGTTTTGTAGGGGATAGAGCCTTCGAAAGTACTCAAAGATACCCTGGGCAAGATAGTAGCCCTTATAGAGGACACTAAGCTGCTTAAGTGGAAATGATGGTTCTATTGGGGATCTTACAAAGAGCGTTGAGATCAAGTCGTCAGACTACTGGTGGCCAACTCAAAAGTATCAATGAATGAATAAATGAGTTCATTGGAAACAACTCTTATGCAATAAAGAATTAATTAGTTATGTTATCATTAGGGTTAGAGTCATTGTCAGCTATTAGCCTGTATTTGCATTGCACGCGTAAATTCTGCATTGCCTTTTGGTATTGTTTAACACTCCCTTTAGCAAATTGGCTTTGGCGTTGAATGGAAGCAATTATCTTCCAGAATCAACCTATTCAATATAAGAAATTAGCCATTTTTGGAGTACCATTTCGAGCACCTCACTCATTTTCATTTAATTTTGTAATTATTAATTCGATTTGAATCTCGCCAGGGTGCGGTGCATATGCGAACGATACAGCCGCGAGAATAATTGATAATCGATTTATTGATGTCGTAAATTAATCACAGATGGCCATTCGGTGTTACAGAGACGTGTAATTATGATCAGCACGAGCTATTGTGAAGAGAAGAGCCCAGACAACTAACTATCGCTTTGCGCAAAGCGTGACAGGTTATTAATGGTCAAGCGATCAGCGTACAATACCGAATAATGATACGAAAAACAATAATAATAATACTGTAAGTATTATTGTAATAAAGTTGGCGAAAAGTATTTACGATTGGCCATTGTTTTGCGACGCATGAGATTACAATGGAATTACACCGCCCCGATAGGATACAATGCAATGAACATAAGATGTATTATTACGGTTGTCACTGTTGTTGTGATAAATCAATATCGGGAATGTGCGCCGTATATTATCATTATCATATTGAATATAGGTGTCAGGTGATGAAGAGTCACTATTGCAAATGTTCGAGTTGATGTTTGGGCTAATTTATTTGATTTTTTTGTATTTAATTAACTTGATTTTTTGCAGCACCATTCCCAAATCCGTTGTAGTTTTACCAAATATACACTTCGCCTATTTCCAACTTTTGCCTGCGTCATTGTTTTGTCGTATATTTTCAAGTACTACTGCTGGAAAAGGAAGCGAGATTTGGGATTGTCTCACAGACAAGTTCAAGTCTTTTAAGTGTCTGTTGTCTGTTGTTAAATGTAAGTTGGGAACGGTTTATTATTAATTATTTCTCGTCAGTTTTTTTACTTTGTTTCGGTAATTTACAAGAAAAACAGGAACAATCTAAAACACCAACATCAAACACAAGCTCTGAACAAGCAACTATTTCAAAAAGGCGTCATGTATTAAGTATCGTAGGCGCGTACTTGCAAAATATAATAATTTCTTTGTACAAGACAGTGATAGAAGTATCGCATTCACGTTTCATTATGAATAATGACAGCCTTGGTCGCGATAAAAGACCTACTGTATATCTTGATGAAAGTTTAAATGTTGGTAAAACGATAACATGAAAGTTCTTCTAAAAAAGGATGGTACTGAACTGAGATGGATTATGGCTCATGCTGGAGGAACAATCAGTTTCATTCACGACTGTTTATTATTGTTTAAATCGAAAACCAAAAAAAAAAGGTGGAGATTATCATGACGTCATGAATTCAGAAAATTTTTCTAGATGATTCAAAAAGAGCCCAATACCCAAAATACAAGAAAACTCGATCATTTTTATGGACAACGCACCTTACCACAGCGTTCGAAATAATAATTAGTTTCATCGAAGAAATGTGAAATTATATCCTGGTTACAATTAAAAAAGTTTCCATTTAACACATCAATGTTAAAGTGTGAACTTAAAATAGTGAAAGCAAAGAAATCTCTTCCGGAATATGAAATAGATAATTTTGCAACGATAACAGGAGACTATCTTATCCTTGTAACTTAAAAACAATCGAACTCATTTGGAGTTTGATAAAGAGAACAGCAGCAGAGCACAATGATGACTCAAGCAGTAACAGGCAGAATTTAATCCGACAAGTTTTCAAAGAAATAACTCCTGAAATATGGCGAGCAGAATGTGACCATTGAAAAGGATCAACTAAGTGATAATGATGATTACGAATTTATTGTTGTGACTCAGAAGATGAACAAGGCAAGAAATAATAACGTAGGTTTCCACAGCCAAAGTCAGTTAAAACTAAACGTATTCCGGGTTCGGATCGCGTGGACCATGGTTAAACGAAAACTTGAGGTTTCACCCACAATCATATGGGGCTTTGTCAGGAGAAGGGAAGGTGGTAGGCAACAGCTAGCACGGTAACTCAACGTGTGAACCATACCAGAGGCGAAAATCAGCTGCGGCAGTCGATTTTCAACGTACTCATGTTAAAGAAATTTTTATTTCAGAAAAAACTGATCATTGTTTAAATTTACAGTTACATGTTGATGATAGTCAGCATCCTGGCGTGACACCAATGAATCTCGTCACTTCTTTCAAGTTTATTTTTATTGGCAAAAAAATATATGCAGACTTTTTCTTGTACTAAGAAGATTATGGCCATTTAACTGGCAATTAATCCTGCGAAGAATACTGTTGCATTTAATTTCCAAAGCAGAAAAATAAGTATAATTTACAACTAAAAATAGCTCTTTTTTGATTAAAGAGCGCAATGAATGCACTTTGATGATATCTGCGTATATAGCTTTATGAATTAAGCTGGAAACGGATTAGTAAACCACCTATTTAATAAGGAATTTGTATATAAGAATGCAGAAACATCTACGGTGTGAAATGATAAAGAAGTTTCTTTATGTTGTAAGAAATCGCTATAACTCATCAGACATTGTAGGTTCGTCATCAGGTGATGTTAGCTGATTGCAATTATCGAAACACAAGGGTTAGTGCATCATGTTGGAAAGCTATCAGGGAGTGATCGTACTTGTTTAGTATTTGCTACATTATTCTGAATAAGACTGTATACGGATTGGTCTTTTGTTTTCTGTCTGTAACTACAGCAATACTTGCCCATTCCTGCTTAGCAGCAAGTACCTCAGTTGCTAAAAATCCAGCCTTCTATAATCATACGATTTCTTACTTAATTTCTCTTGATTCATAACTAAAGTTCGCCACTTTCCGCGCGCTTTACAGGCGTCGGCATGGGAGTGGTCGTTATTGCAATAGTAACGCATCCAATATATGTTTGGCGACCGGTTGGAATGCAAGCGAGCGTAGCGAAGTACTGCATATACGTTATACGTAATAAAATGTCGTCGATAAGTGGATCAAGGAAACGACCATTTTTTTCTCTGTTGTGTACTCCAACTCACACACGTAATACAACTCTGAAATCACGGATTTCATACATTATTGATTTTATTTATACATGCAACGCTGGTATAAGATGTACTATTCTTATTTTTCGTATGTTTGAGCTAACTGAAATTTACGAAGTTCGTTCTGGCGGTAGGTATTTAATGGGTACGCGTAGGCCCCACTCCAGACTTAGCAACAACGTGAAAGAAGAGAGGTGGAATTAGATTAGTTGATGAGGGGCTTGATAATTAAAAATAGTTGTTGCTTTTTTGTCGGATGATAAAGGTGGAATGCCACGAAAAGCTATGAAGCTAAATTTTGATTACTTAGAATTATTATATCGAACCGCTGTTGGAGTGAAACGAATAAAAATCTTTATTCTTAAAGCAAATTCTATTCATAAAAGCGTAAAAGAAAATTTCTCCTTTAATGAAGAACACTTCCTGGCTTCATTTCATATTTTCCAGACCTCCATTTTTCGCAAAGTATACATAATAATTACGGTTACGTAAAAACTTTAATAAGAAATAAGAAGCCGCTACTGGCCAGATTGAATAGAGATAAAACTTCAAATATTAATCAAAGAATCCCAGCGCCGCGCTTTCTCGCCTACAGCGCCTTGTCGTCCGCAACGCGGATAGACTAACAAACAAAACTAATTTCGAAAAGAGAGTGCATTAAATTAACATTTCTGCGACGCGTGACGTCACGTACCTTCCTTCTTTCTTCGCGTAATTTCGAATCGCGCCACGGCGCAGCGTGCAGGGCGAGGTCGAATACGATGCAAAGTGGAGCACAAAACGTCGCATTATCAACCAACTTTGATAAAAACTTTTGGGAAAGAAGGAAGCGACGACGTTCAGCCGGTCGTAATCTCGATTAAAATATTAAATACGTTGTCGCAAGGTTAAAGGAGAAAAGAGAAACAAAGCGGGAAGGAGATAAGGAAATGAAAACAAAGGGAGAAGGAGTTGCCAGGAATTTTCATAACGCCGCATTTGTGTATTTAATCTAAATCTGGAGCTATACGTATATTTTTACGAAGAGAGAAACACGCTGCCGTAGAATCTTCTTTTTTCTTGTTAAACAAGCATTCTTTCCCTGGTTTTAAGGGATCTTTCGATGTAAATTCGTAGAGCCTGTGTTATTATATTCCCTTATTGTAATATATTTTTCTATGTATTCTATTCTATATTTTTCTATGTAATATATTTTTCTAACAAAGGATCCTCATTTGTATAAAACAAACCAAAGCAAGTCATCAACACAACTTTCAGACAAATAATGCAAGCTTAAATGCGTTGAGATGTCGACAGTGAATTTTAAATTGTACTTTTGCACTGAAAATGACTTGCGCTACGTTGACAAATTGTCTTTTATTTATTGTTTCCGTATGACACTGAAGTTATTAATAGTGTACTTTTTCCGTGTGTTTTAGTTCTTGCTGCTTTTGAATTGCGCCTAGAAACCATTTTTCTTTATAACTCATTATACCGAAGGCGCTTTGTGGTCGAGGCAAATAGCAAATTGCATTTTATGTTGCAAATTGCAAGACAGAGCGTGACAGTGGTGGACCTCTGTTGCTGTAAGAGAGCTAATATTTTTTAATCCTTTTTGTGAGTCGTGTAGTTAATCATGTTATATTTTCTACAGAGTATTTACAGTTGGTTACAAACATTCCTGTTGTCAACAGGATTTCTTCTGATGTGCGAACCTGTTGTGAATATTGACAATTTCGCCGAGTGATCAAAGATGCTGTGTATGACATAACAAGAAAAAAAAACCTTTATTCTCAAAATCAAAGAAATACACGTACACAAGTAAGGTATTGGTGCATATTATTTTTCCATATAGTTGCCACGGTTGTCGAAACCGGCGCAGAAGAAGGCATTTGCGGTTATTCCACGGATGGGAAATACAACCAGCAGTACGCGCTGATGGTCCCAAAATCCTGGACCTCGCACCAAGTCATTTGCGTGTCTTCGGACCGTTGAAGTTTAGCAAACCATCTTTACGTGGTTCCACGACGCTGATTTCTCCCCCGCCGGTTTTGATTTATAAATTGGCGTATATACGGAACAATGTTTCGATAACCATGATGACCATGTGAAGAAGTAATATGTGCTAGTGACTTGTTACGTTGTATATATCTTTGATTTCGCGAATAAAAGTTTTCAGCCGGATCTCTTGTTATCTTACTTTTTGAAAGGCCCTCGTATAGTGATTGTATGTTGTTTAATGAGTATTATATATAATAAATCCTGATCGACAGTTACATGCTTTTAGCCGCGTCCTCGGTTAGTAAGGCGGTCGATAACGGTCGCAACGGAGACGCACAACTTTTCTCGGAAAAATTATCCATCGCTAACTGCTATCTAGACCTCTCGGAAACGACGCTGGAACAGTTTGTATGGCGAGCGACATCCTCGAAGGTTTTACAATATAATAATGATCGACACGTACACGCCGTCTAGTTACATCCTCGGTTAGAAAGGTGGTGGGGGAGTAGGCAGGAGTGCGATGTGGGATGGGCGAAAAGAAGCGAACATGGGCAAAAGTAGAGGCCATTAAAACGTGTTGAAAAAGACGCAGAAATCGTTCGTACGGCAAGCAGATTGCGTATAATTGCAGAGCAGCATATTGCTTTAAAATCTTGAGCATTCTTCCAGAAAACAATTACAATTCTATTGCGAAGAGGATGACTCAAAAAGAGCACTGGTGTTGAATCATTTCTGGTGATTATTATGAGGAAATTAGTAGAGCATGCAATGGCTTCAGCGTCAATTGATTTGTCATTTCTGATGACTATCATGGGGAAATTAGTAGAGCATCCAGTGGTTTCAGCATCAATTCAGCATCACGAAATGGATTAACAGAAAAATATGAAGAATCAGTTGGTGTGCCCGGCACCTCCACCATATTTATCGTGTGCTTTTGTGATTGAGAATTTCTACGGATGATTATTTAATATCTATCCATCTATTGTATATAAACGCAATAAAATTAACTAGTCGTTTATATATTTACAAAATAGAACTAGCAAATAGTAATGACCAATTAGTGCGTTAGTTGATCGTTGATTTCAGGAATATTGCCTGTCTAGCGACGTGCTGCTTCCGGCTACTGCACGATCAGTATATACAAAGCTATTTTGTATCGTCTGTCACATAACAACAGCTACGTCCTTTCCATCGGTTGTTTTTTGAAAATGGAAACTGCTAAAGTGTTCTGTCTGTACGTACACGCAAATATCGCTTGCGTACACGTAACTATTTACAGAGATCAAAGGCAAACCTTACTACATAATTAAGCGGATCGTTACGACGTGGAATTCTAACAATTGCCTGAAATAGACATCTACGAGCTTACAATAAACGCATGGCGCAGTAGTGCAATGCTATTATTGTTATTATGACGAACGCAGGCGAAGGGGAAACGAACGTACTGATTTGCCACACACAAACGTTGCCATCAGATGCAACGTTTCGCGTTGCCTTTGATTAACGTCGGAGAATCAAAACAACCCGAGCAACATTCTCCGACATCTCCTTATATTCCTCAGAATACAAATCATCGCTCGCATAATATTAGATCGTTCGATAAAATGCGTACAGTGAGTCAACCATTTGGCGAAACCGATCTAATACAGCGTTAGTGAATTTCAGGTTTCAGATGTGCGAATCTATGCGGGGTTTTTCGCTGAACCTCTGAAATATCATGTGAAATTGCTGATAAGCTATCACGGTATTGAATTCATAAGAAAATGAATGCGTAAACAATTTCAAACAAAACACATTCAATAAATATTCATTTCCCAGCCACGAATATGAGTTCTACTATTAAAAATAAGACAAAAATTAAGAATAGTAGAATCCCGAAAGCGAAGCAGTTTTCAGGTAAAATTGAAATTAATAATTAACGAACTATTTGATTATGGCGGTAGAACAAAACCACGCACAAGCAAAATTCGTATCTATAGAAGGTGCTATGGATTTATTTGACTTGTACTATCGAAAGCTTTAAAAGTATTTTTAAATTGAAAATGCTGGGGTACACTAACAGAGAATACATCGATACAACAAAAGCTTAAAGCGCTTGTAATGATAACGTCTCCTCCGCCGGGCGTTTGTACAGCGAACTATTTCCGAACTGCTGTTATTCACATCACAAAACAATACGAAATGTAGAAATATGTGCTGCGGAGACTGGGTATATCGCTTCAAGATGTTCTTTGCCGGTCGATCTCGAAAACTTACAGGAGGAAGAGTTATTACAGGATGTTGAGAATATTCTTACCACCAGCACACGTTTGTTGCCAGGAAATTTAGAGCAATTCTGACTTTTTCTATAACTTTCTGTTTACCGATGAAGCTCATTTCAACAAATAGGGAACTTTCAATTACCACATAATTAAGGTTATTGGTACTACGAAAATCCTTATACTTCACGTCAGCGGAATCAGCAAAGACGTTGGTCTAAGAATGTTTGGATAGACATTTTGCTACATTACAGTTCGAGGCATTTTGAATCGCCGTTTTCCTAATAAATAGATTCGTCGGTATGGACCAATGGCGTGAACACCTAGGTTTGCCGACTTAACTCCAATATATCTTTGGATATGAGGATGCATAAGGAAAAGGCTTATTTAACTATGGCTGCTACATAAAACTGGTGGCTACAACAAATTCTATTAGTGATGACAATACAGCCCGAATCTAAAGAAGTAAAAGACAGAGACTACCCTGCGTTGCTAGAAGTATCGATTTTTGTTGTCAAAAGCAATTTTTTAGACCCATCTTGCTTTTAACTACGTTCGGAACTTTTAACTTTTTTAACTATTCGCAAAATGCGAAGACTTAATTTTACCTTTTTTAACATTTTTCTTCAATGCTTTAAATTCACTACGTATTTGTATGACAGATGGAAATAAACTTACACATTAATCGTTTCTTAAAATATTCTTTTACCAAAATCTACTAGTGGGAAATCTGTATTAACGACTTAGCAATGCACATGGAGCAAGCTTCACATCCTGCTCGTAGATCACGCTTAGGAATTAATTTTACACCCGTCAGAATATCTATTTTTATGCATTATGTAAACTCCTGAGTGCTTTAATTATGATTTAATGGACTTAGTGAAATTAAGTGTTTAACGCTACGTCCATCAACGTCTACCGATGATAGCTGAATTGTCTAAAGATAAACGAATTTATTCGCAAGAAGCTCAACGGCGTCACTTAATGTTCCTTTAAATGGGGAGGCAGACCGATGGTGGTATATTTCCCGGACTTTTTATATTTTGCATCGGACCGTGAAGATAGACCGATGGCGGTATATTTCTCAAGACCATTTACAGCGAGTCGTCGTTGTCGATCAGGAGTGTATTGAAACGAAGAAAATTTGAGCGGTTTATATAGCCAATTTCACATGACGTCTCCGCTTCTTGCATTCTGACGTGACAAGACTTTGTACCAGCAAAACAATTTTATGACGTTCCTTTACACAAATTGCGGTTTGATTCAATGGTAAAATTCATAGACTGATGTTCGAAAGTATTTACAGGAGTTTTCGTAAATTAAACTAATTATTTGGTAAAACATAACAACATTAAAGAATTTATTGTAAATAATAATGGTGTTTTTTTTACGTTTAAAATGTCTTTAAACTTGTGGTTCGTTACAATCTTCTGATGTTTCTACAACTGATTAGAGTTTATAATCCTCCTCTTAATTGTATTTTGTAAGCCTTTGTTCAAACCTCCATTAGATGCTTTAAGAAGGCTCCAACTACTGTCAGCTCCAGCCGTAAATTTTAGCATTTTCTTGTTTCTACTGAGAATTTTTTAAACAAGAAAGTAGCCCTAAGAAATAAATCAATAACATTGCAGAAGATATTAGAAATTGCATAGAAACAATAACAAAAAAGATGATTTTGTCGTGAGTAATTCCATCAACACCATGAGGAAGCTATATTAGCGTTATTTTTTGCAAAGAAGAACGTTAGACGTACACAGGAAATCTTTGCAAGGCCTACCGCAGATTTGTTAAAAGTTGGAAATCATTTACAAAATGTTATATCTTATAACGTAACGAGACACGCTCACAAACATTTTTGTCCAGTTAGCAAATGACACATCCCACAATTAATTTGTTTGTACGAACATATATTACTATTATTACATTTAAATCTTGTTTACTAACGCTGGCGCTGTACGCTTCCAGCTTACATATCAATTACCTCGATCATAAATATTACACTCATTTAAGAGCCACCGCCAATGGAGGCAGATTGATTTGATGATTTATAGATGGCTTCTACTATTTTGTACGTTCGTACTAGAATTAATTACGCCGAGTGGCCATCTCGGTATCAATTACGAAATTCAATACCGTTATTAGGCAGCGCAGTTATTACGGCTACCATTTCTATTTTAAGCTGTCGTAATCCGCGGCCGATTCGTATTTATGTCGGAGAGGACATAATTCATCCAGACTATGGTAGGCAATCGGCGGCTAATATGGTATACTAAATAAAGAAATAAATATCGAGAGAACCTATGTCGGCCGGTGTGGCGCCGCTATATCTGTCCAACGACTTGTCATCATGCCAAGCAGGAAGCCGGACATTAAAGATCTCAATTAAAACTAAGTACCGAAGCAAATGCAAATGTCGAATTGTATTTATATGTGTTGTAATTGCGCTAATAATAAGTATTTATAAATTGTAATAGTCATGAGTGCTATAAGGTTGAAAATCGAAAAGAAAAACGAGTATATGTTTAAAATATTCCTGAAGGCTTAAAGTACGTATAAAAAGATTGGTAACGCAATAAGTTACAAAAGTTATTTATGTTCCACTAACCCCAGCAAAGACTTTTTGTGTGCAGTATTTATGATTTTTTGACTACCAATCAGGACAACGTTGTTTCCCATCTGAAAAAGGAATCATCCAGTAAGTTTAGTTGTTGAGGGATACGCGCGCCGAGGTCGTTAGCACGTTACACTGAGCGACTATGGCAAATCTAGTGATTCACTTGTCGGTAAAAGATATGAGTTTAGAATGTAGCAGCGTTGAAAAGCTGAATTCTTTCTGAACATTTTCACAGATGTAAATTTTAATTTAAATACCATTATCTTTTCTTGGGCATTAGTTATGTTTGCAGATTCTAACAAATTACCTAAATGATGCTACAGCTAGAAGTAAAAATAAAGGCGAAGGTAGAAAATAATCTTTAAAGCTATAATGGGAAGTACACTGCCGTTCAGAGAAGTTCGGTCGGTTAGTAAAAAATATGAAAAGGTTACAGAAACAAACGAAACTAAAACAAAATGCAATTTTATTGTATTTACAGGTAAAAAAGACAAAAATAAATAAATAAAAAGTTATTCTGGCCTAATATAACATACTGAACATTATATTTTTTTTTTCATCGAAAAAATCGCCTTTGCTGTTAATCACCGCTAGAACTATTCTAGGCATTCTTTCGATAAGTTTTGTTAAAATGGATTGTGGAATATTAATCCATTCATGTTGCAGAATATTCCGTAAATGTTCTTGTGAAGTTGGGCATATTTTTCGGATCCTCCTGTCCAGTTCATCCCACAACAACTCTATAGGGTTCAAATCTGGGCTTTGTGGGGGCCATGTCATTACTTTGAGGGTGTGCTGTTCTTCTTGCTCCTTTAGATAGTTCTTACACACTAACGCAGTGTGTTTTGGGTCGTTGTCGTGCATGAATGTAAAGTTACGGACTATTATACGCAATCCTGATGGCACTGCATGATTCTGGAGTATTGCAAAATAATTTTCCTTCCTCATTACACCCTGCACTCTGCATAAATCTCCCGTCCCAGCAAAGGAGAAACATCCCCACACTAACACAGAACTACGCCCTTGCTTCACTGTAGGCACAATGCAGTTCGGGATCACTTTTCGGTTTTAGATATTCGGACATAAACTCGTCGATCTTGTCCAAACACCTCAAACATTGACTCGTCACCCCAAAGCACGTGTTTCCAATCTAGATGCGAACGGGCTCACTGTAGCCGTTTTGCTCTGTTGCCACGACGTAATAAGGGTTTTCGAATGGCAATGCGCCCATGAAGGTCCGCTTGTTGAAGTCGACGTTTTACCGTACTCGCCGAAACTTGTTCTTCACGGCCGCGATTGACTGCGGCTGCTATTTGTGGCGCTGTTAATTTTCTATTGCGTTTGCTTAATAATACAATTCTCAAATCTTCAGCTTTTGTTGTTTTCCTAGATGCTCCAGGACGAACACGATTTTGTATAGTTCCAGTTGTCCGATATCGCTTTATGATGTCATTTACTGTTGAACTTCTCATATTTATTTTTTCAGCAATTTGCAGTCCCAAATATCCTTCTTCAAACAGCGTAATAATGCGTAAACGTTTTTCTATACAGGTAGGCATGCCACGTGCCATTTCGAAGTAGATTTTCTTAAAAGTTTCGCGCAAAAACGACAGATGCACACCAACACACGTTTAACAGTAAAATGGAGCAAATTTATATCTTTACGCCTGTGATAAATAAACAAGAATGATACTGCGGTATATTTCCTAAATGTATTCTTCGTTAATAATTCCCAAATCGACCCGTTTCAAAAGATCGGTACTTCCGAGAAATTCTTGAAATGATAATAAAAGGGACTTTATTGTGGTTGTCGCAATATTTCTACTTTACATAATAATTTATGGCTTTAATCCCTTAGAAAAGAGTGTATGCTTAATATATTTTGATGGCAGCATGTCTATAAGCTGTACAATTTGAGAATCAGTGGCTCATACGACGCTCTTGCGGTATATTATTGAATCTGATGTTGATAATTTCTTCTTTAAAAAATAAGCAACCTTGGAGCTATAATGATATTAACAATAACGTCATAAAAAGTACTTGTTCCGCAATTATAAGACCGCTGATTACATCATACTTGATAGTTGAAAGCGGTCAATTTCCGCACGCACTTAAATATGCCCATATTGTTTTGATCCACAAGGATGGCTTGCATGAAAACATCGAGAACTGCAGACCAATATCGATATTGAGCGTCTTCTCCGAAATGATTGTCAAGGAAATATGCGTAAATTCATCGCACATGAAAACCAACACGGATTTCGTGAAAACCATTCAACAGAAACAGCAACATTTAAATTCGTTCCATATATACAGGATGAATAATCACTCCAGGACATTTGATATAGTTAATGTAACATTTATGAGAGATAAATTATATAATATAGACATTAGAGGGTGTTTCTTTTTGAAAAATAAATCTTTTTATGTGGTTGTGAATGGAATAAATTCGTAGACGCGGTCGAAGAATCTAGGCGTAGCATAGGGTTCATCGCTTGGCTCGTTCGTTATGCTTTTTTATTATATATAAACGACAATTATCGCTGCGTCAAGTCTGGGATCAGCATAAATTTCGTGGACGATACAACAATACTGTAAGCGTCCAACAACATCGAAGAAATGGGAACAAAAGCTACGAAGGATGGTGTGATCGCAATAAATTAATATTAATTGCCAAAAAAAAAAAACCAAAATAGCACAGTTCAATCGACAAAGACGAAAAGAAGAGTAAAAACAAAATTTCTCGCAGTACAGTTTAAAATGGTTCGGTCGTATTGCTTTCGTTGCAAAGCAAAACAAAACAACAGTGAGTACTAACCTTGCAGAAACGAGTACACTTTCCGTGCGCTCATGAAATTAGCAGAGACTAGACAGAGCCGTGTTTTGTCGACTCTCGGGGAAGCCAGTTAGCAACACGAACCCATTCCCATTTGACGAATAAACACGAGTCTGTCTAATCTCCGTTCGTGAAGCGCAACTCGTTTCTGCAGGTTTACTGAGTACTATGGCACCCTAAAGCTACGCGACGCGATGGAACCGTGCGATGTAATAACATCCTATGCCCTTCATCACGTATTTACTGCTCAGAGAAGACTGCTGAGACTCACTTTCCGCATAAAGCCTCCCGAATCCTGTCGTCGAATATTTATGGCCAAGGTGTTGGACGTTTTCGGCGATCTGTGTATTAAAATGCGCAGTTTCAGAAGAATGGCGACTTTTACATCTATACGATTAGGGTACGAAAAGACTTCTGTTTTTGACGCGGTTTGAAGAATCATCGAAGTACTCATGCAATACAATACCAAAAACCATAAGACGGAGTGCGATTATTACGTTATTCAAAAAAAAGCTTTAAAAGGTGACCCGATGATAAGTGTTTATACAATTCTGATGAGATTTTTAGTAACAATGATGAAATCTGTGATACCTTTTTATATTTTTCCATGTATTGTTGGTTTTGTATGTTGTTGCGTAGTAAACCTTTTTTTCTCTTTATGTATCGTATTTTAATGATATGCCTATATATATGTCTCGACGTGACCCATGTCCGTGAAGATCTAGTGGTTAAATATTAATTATTATTATTATAAACAGTTATTTACACGAGCGGTGTCCACTAGAATTACATTAAAATTTATAATTAAAGAAGATATTTAATACATTCAACAAAAAAACTACAGATTTTTATAAACAGAACACATCAGAAAATGCCTGTGAAGCAACAGCGATAGAAGGTAGAGATAAAACAATTACTCTCGAAACCACGCTGATGACGCCGGGTAGGCAGAAACATGTCCGTGTGTTAGTGTAATTTTTTTCTCTCCTTTTGTTGCGTTTGCCGTGAATTATTCCATCAATACCATTAGGAAGCTAAGCTATCTTAGCATTATATTTTTTGGCTACAGATTTTTGTTTATTTCTGGACATAATTTCTGTAAGTGTTACGACATTTAAACCAGCGTGACATTAGCTCGAACATACATACATTAAGTCGTTTAAAGTAGTCGAGAACCGTGTTTTGTAACTCCTCCCGATACGTATCGTATCCTCGCCTAAAATTCGTTTAAAGGTCTGAAGAAATGAAAATCCCAGGCAACTAATCATGAACTATACGGAGGATGTTGTAGGAATTTTCAATTCTGTTGTGTCAACCATGATGTGTGGGGTGCAGAAGTTGAACTTCCTCGCGTAATTGTCTCTGGATAGTTTCATAGTACGTTAGTAGCTGTACGCAGTTCGAGAAATTCACACCGTAGTAGACCTTCACAATCCCAAGACCACCCTGGACATGTTTTCGTAGGCAGATGACTGGATTTCGAATTTTGAATATCATGGATCGCTGTTCCATCTATGTGACAAACGCATAAACCCAGGGTTTATCTCCAATAATAATGCTATTCCTGGTGGTATTGGATGGGATGTTGAAATGAAGCACGCATTTGAGCTTTTGATTCATAGGAGAGCATTGTCGGGACCTAGCGAGTACTTTAGATCATAACTCTTTGGGGTACCAGCTACTACAAACTTTAATGTTACGATCTTCCTTAATTAAACGCTCGACAATTGTCCAATTGTCATCCGTGTGTGTGATCCTTGGTCTGTCTTTGTTTCTTCGTTATTCCGCTCCGTTCGATCAGTTTTCAATTTTTGGCACTAAATGCTCAGTTCCTTTCGATTTAAAACGTTCGATCCATGAATGCCCTGTAATCTGCTATGAATTTCGCTCTGATTATGTCCTTCAATTTGCAGAAATCTAAAATAATTCCACGTGTCTCACTTCAAAAACTCTCGCCATACGTACGCCATGCTTGTTTCTCGGAAGCTAAATTGAGCGAAAATATGTAAAAACACAATTATCGTTCTGCTTTGAATGCTAATTGTAATGATGAACGTACTTTTAATGTTTATTATATGAGATAAATATTAACTTAAAAGGGAAATTTTATGTACACATGTGAAACATTTTTGTCGTTAATTTCGATCTTCGTCTTATAGTTTGGCCTGGAGATGGCACTTTTTGTCGAAATCGATGGTCACTTTTAAAATGAATAATTTGGTATTGAAAATATATTTTGTATTATTCCATCCTGCAAATATATCTTGTTCTATATTAATTCTCCGCCATTTTAAGTCTATTGCTCATTCTGTAATGATTAAATTTAGTTCACAAGCTAACTAAGCGGCATACACAAATCTAAAATCTAACCGATATTTCATTCAGATTAATCCGCCTTTTCCGTGTGCATGTAGCGTAAAATGATTCCTGCAATTTCAACACGCAACCGCTGGAGCGAAATCGACAGATGAATTTCAATTATCGATTCGGAAAATTATTTCTATGAAGTTAAATTTTTTTTATCAAACAATAAAAGCTTAGTCTACTCGTTTTTATATATTTATAAAAATAACGATAGTTTCTATTTTGATTACGTTGTGTTTCGTGTAATTTGTTCCTTTTGCGAATGTTTACGCAATTAGCTGATGATAATCGCGGCTTATCATCTCACCGTGTTATTTACTGCGAATTTGATTGACCCAATTATCAATAGTCGTTAGTCTCTGGTACTGAAACCGCCATTCATTCTACAAAATGGTACAATAGAGCTAAATGGCGGAGGATAGTTGCTAGCAACATGTTAACTGACAGCAAAATGAGAATTAATGGTAACTAGATAAAGCCTACACCGTAATTACATTTCAATAATTATCATTAGAAGACTTTTATTACACAGGTTGGCAATCAAAGTCGATTTAATAGCAATGAATCTAACAGAGAAAAGAATATTGTCGAGATTGAGTAATAATTTTTTTTGGAAAGCATTTTTTTTGGAGAATCGAAAAAAACCTTATTGATGTTGCTTGGGGCTTTTAGGAGTGGAAGTTAGATGTTGGGAGACTAAAATGTTTACAGATTATTTAGTAAAAATTGTTTAATGCAAATAGCTAATTTTGCGCAAAATATTTAAAATGAAAGCACAAAGAATGCTATGTAAAACTCATAAAAAACAAGAAAGTCGCACAACACCCAAAAATTTAAACAAAAAAACTAGTAATTCTCGGCATTTTGGCATTTTTCCAGATTCTCAACGGTTTCTTCTGGCAACGCGGGCTGTTTTTGCAAGTTCTCCGCCACTTACCTTAGTTTGTTTTGCTTTTGCTTGTGCTTCCCAACTGATTTCTCGGTTTAACCTGCTTTCGTAACCCATGAGCAATCTGGGCCTGACAGAAGAAACAGCGTGTAGATTCTGCAAGGTGGAAGGACAGACTGCCGTCCATGTGCTGTGCGATTATACAGCACTGACAGGAGAGTACGGCTCTCAGAAATGGGTTGGGGAACACCCAAAAAGCCGAAAAAAAAGGAGAGATGGATCACAATAGATCTGAAAAGGTCGCAGTGGGATAGGCCAAGAACCACCTCGGGTAGTAATCCAATATAATCTTCGTAACCCTAGTCTGATTGTTAGCAGTAGTTTATTCAGTTTATAGCGATATTCTCCTATTTTTTGAAGATTTGGCTATTTATTGCATTTCCGTAGAGTTATGTATCCTTTGGGTAGTTCTCTTCTATTTTGATTATCGCATATACTTCGGCTTAGCTCTTGGCATTGCTGGTTGTAATCTTGTTTAGCACGTGTTGCCACGAATTGAATTCCCCGTTGTAACGGATTTAATTTTTCATTTTTATTTTTGGATATCGTTCATCTCTTTTTGCTATCGTTAGCGGTAATGTTTTATGTGATTATTCTTTAACAAAATAAGGATTTTTCATTTTCCCATAATTACTGCATAATAATCTTTCCTGTTGTCTCTAATGCGCAATTAGTATTCCAACTATAAAAGAAAACAAAGAAGAAAAACTTGCGCTCGTTAGCTAGAATAACGTCTATTCAGTATAACCGGTAAAGTTTTTGCCAGTTTATACAGTTGGAAAGTAAACGCTATAAGAAAGCAAGGAGTTTTATTAATCTTTTAGAATGAAAGGGTACGTTGCGGGTAGCTTTAATGTGCCGATTTCATTAATTTTCCACTTCTACTTTTCTTAAAGGCAAAATCTTTTCTTTTATTACTAATCTGTTTAATACCGGCCGGGCGAAGTTTCGAAAGTTTTTTCGAAGAACAAACATAATTACGGCTTAAAATTGCTTTCTGTTGGTGAATTAATAAAGTGACGCTTTTGAATTCATCATTAATATTTTCTAACTTAAGCCGTTGTTTTTTGCACCTTTTGAAGATAGTATTCAGAGTAAAATTAATTGGTGTGTACACTACCGTTCAGTGAAGTTCGGTCATACAATAAAAATCTATTATATCACACTGTATGCAATTATTAACACATAAAATTAGAAAAATATTAAGCATACACTCTTTTCTAAGGGATTAAAGCCATAAATTATTATGTAAAGTAGAAATATTGCGACAACCACAATAAAGTCCCTTTTATTATCATTCCAAGAATTTCTCGGAAGCACCGATCTTTTGAAACGGGTTGTTTGGGGATTATTAACGAACAATACATTTAGGAAATATACTGCAGTATCATCCTTGTTTATTTATCACAGGCGTAGAGATATAAATTTGGTTCATTTTACTATTAAACGTGTGTTGGTGTGCATCAAAATTGACTTCAAAATGGCACGTGGCAAGCCTACCAGTGTAGAAAAACGTTCACGCATTATTACGCTGTTTGAAGAAGGATATTCGGGACTGCAAATTGCTGAAAAAATAAATATGAGAAGTTCAACAGTAAATGACATCATAAAGCGATATCGGACAACTGGAACTATAGAAAATCGTGTTCATCCTGGAGCATCTAGGAAAACAACAAAAGCTTTGAGAATGGAGAAGATTTGAGAATTGTATTATTAAGCAAACAGAATAGAAAATTAACAGCGCCACAAATAGCAGTCCAAGTCAATCGCGGCCGTGAAGAACAGGTTTCGGCGAGTACGGTAAAACGTCGACTTCAACAAGCGGACCTTCATGGACGCATTGCCATAAAACCCTTATTACGTCGGTACAACAGAGCAAAACGGCTACAGTGGCCCCGTTCTCATCTAGATTGGTCGTTAGATGATTGGAAACACGTGGACACTGCGTTAGTGTGTAAGAACTATCTAAAGGAGGAAGAAGAACAGCACACCCTGAAAGTAATGACATGGCCCCCACAAAGCCCAGATTTGAACCCTATAGAGTTGTGGTGGGATGAACTGGACAGGAGGATCCGAAAAATATGCCCAACTTCACAAGGACATTTACGGAATATTCTGCAACATGAATGGATTAATATTCCACAATCCGTTTTAACAAAACTTATCGAAAGAATGCCTAGGATAGTTCGAGCGGTGATTAACAGCAAAGGAGGTTTTTTCGATGAAAAAAAAAATAATGTTCAGCATGTTATATTAGGCCAGAATAACTTCTTATTTATTCATTTTTGTCTTTTTTACCTGTACATACAATAAAATTGCATTTTGTTTTTAGTTTCGTTTGTTTCTGTAACCTTTTCATGTTTTTTACCAACCGACCGAACTTCTCTGAACGGCGTGTACATTGAATATATCTAAATTCAAAAATAATACGCATAAATTTAAAAATCCAAATAAGTAAAATTAAGAAAATTTATTTTCTTGGTAGGTGTATGTACATATATCGTTTTATGTAATGAGTAATTTATTTACTGCCCAACTACTGTTTATTTAACATACACTTACGCGCATAGAAATCAACCACTTCACAGCTTTGAGTTTTACTATTTTATTTTTATTCATCGAACTAAAACTAACTTATGCTGTTTTAAATGTCATTTAATACCCTTTAACCTGAGCCTAAACTAATTAGAATTGCAATAAATAGGCTATATTAAGTGCCCTCACGCTAAGCAAAATGAATGGATTGCAGCCTGAGGATCTTAAGGGGCATCTTAGAATCTTTGAAGATCGACATAAATTATCTGATGTATATTACAAAACACAAGATCTCATGCAGTATGCAGTACAATTTCGATCAGCCTTGCAAGGTGATCATTGAAAACCGTGATTGGGCATCCGGGCAGCCTTAAAGCAAAAGAGATACCTTGGCATGGTATACTGACGGCTAAGAATAAGGTGTTGGAACAGGTATAGGCATTAGTGGGCCTAATTACCACCCTAAAATGCCTATAGGACTCCACACCAGCATATTTCAAGCAGAGAATTTTGCTTTGAACTTGTGCGTCATAAAGAACATCGAGACAGTGATACGAGGCGCAACTATAATTATATTCAGTGACAGTCAGGCAGTTCTAAAGGCTATCAAAACCTACACGTATGAATCCGGTCTGATTCACGAATGTATAAACAATTTAAGGAAATTGGGACATAAAAACCACGCTACTCTGCGATGGGCCTCAAGCCATCAAGGGATCGAATGAAGAGGCAGACAAGCTGGTTAGCGTCTTAGGGTCTTAACTTGTTCTGTGGACTACAAGAGAGCCACATAAAACAAGTAGTTAAAGCATGGAAGAGCATCGTACTGGGAAAATGTTCCAGGACAAAGACAGACGAAAGCATTCATATCAGGCTCGCCTAAGACAGAAAAAATAGTGCTATCGTTCAGCAAAAGGAGCCTTAGATTACTGGCCTATATATCACCTATTTAAGCTAGGAAAAGCTGAAGATCAGATATGTTGTCTATGCCTAGAAGATCTGGAGACGGCAGAACACATACTGTGTAATTGTGTTGCCATCAGTGGCATCAGTGGACTGAAGTGAGGGATGAAGATCCTAGATTAATGTTAAGGTATAATAAGAACCTCCACTTACTCTAGCACATATAAGGGCATTTTGATTTAATAGATCTGTCAAGGTCGCAGTGACTAAAGGCTTCTGTGCTATTGCCCAAAAATTCTTATACTACTAATACTAACAACTCTTAATTGGGCATAAATCTGACAAGTTTGACGTAGTTTTCTACGGGATGACATGTCACTTTTCTTTTACTGCAACAATAAACTTTGGGGTTAATATCGTGGCAGGAACTCCGGTTCGGATCCCTCGTTTTTGCTTATCCCATAAATGTTGCATTGAGTTTATGTCCGGGCTGCATATTGGCCACTCTATAACTCGAAAACCGACATTTAGACGTAAAAGTAACATCGTTACCAATAAAACCGATGTAACATACATGGAGTGTTAGAATTTCTTCACTATACCGAGCGCCTGACAGCAAAACGGACTTCCACTGATCCAACATCTAATTACAATGTTCCGTGCGATCCCCAGACCTGCTTGACGATAATTCAGTGTAAGTTTTGGACCAGTTGTAGGTTTTTCAGGTGTCAACTGCGTGTAGGTTTTGTCTTCTTGTCCACTGACTTAATGGAGTTGTTGCACTTGAACCGGCTTAAGGTGACGGTTTCTTAATGTTGTTGACACAGTAAAGCTCCCATATTTACACTGTTGAGTGTGATTACATTCAAAAGTCAGCCTATACTTCCTTGACAATTTGATACATTTTACGAATAGATTATTAAAGTTGCTTTTGGGGCGAGAAAAGGGATTACTCGGGGTAGGATTTTCAGAGGCAAAGGGAAGCAAAGATATATTACATATCAAATGAGCAGGAACGCCAGGTTTTTTAAAGGAAAATACCAGCGGCGGTTGCCTCAAAGAACCGCACCACAATTGATCAGAGACAAAAGAAAACAAATACCTAAACTGATTAAGCAATTGAGATAAACTGTATCCAATGTTAAATATAGATTATCTTAGCGAATTCCTCATAATGATTGGCAAACTTTCACTACACGTGCCAAAATCTGCGACATCAATACAGAAGTAACTGATTATGAGCAATAAAAATAATGTTTCGATAAATCGAGAAAAAAGATAATATCTGAGAAAAATAGAACAGATTTACATTGGATGGCTTAAGATGAAAATATAAAACTTCTGCACACAACGTGGTGGCTGAGAAGAAATTGTTAACTTGAAAACTAAAAGAAATTAGAAATATTAAAGATAATACATTGTTAAAAACAACGCAAAGTCTAAAGAAATGAGTTGAAGTTCACCACGAGAAACAAGGAAAACTAAAAAGGAGGAGAAAATGAGAGAGCATAAGTTATAATAAATATAATATATAATAAAATTGTACGTACAATCAGAAAATGCATATAATTAAAAAATAATGCTAAAATGGCTTCCTTATGGTACTGATGAAAAAGAGAGAAAAAACACAATATCAATAGGCATGTTTCTGCCTACCGGCGTCATCAGCGTGGTTTCCTAAAGCGTTTCTATTCCACTTTGTGCTGCTATTTGCCTTATAATTCAAATCACAACATTCGAAGCGCCAAGCTAAACATTCCTTGGTGCCTTCTAGTGCCAAAAACACATGCCTGCCCTTTAAAAAAAATTCTGTGAAGATCAGCGAGGAGAAAGATCAAAAACGAATCTCGTTGAACATTTCAAGCGCTATATCATGGACGATGAAATCTGTGTTTTAGCCGAATTTTCAAGAATTTGACACTGCCGTTTCACGAGGAAATGGGACGAGAAATTTAAAACAGAAAAGCGCCCCAAAAATTCCTTATTTCGGAAACCACCACAGAACACAGAGCATTTGATGTCTAGTTTCTCTTGGTTCGACCTCCCCTCTTCCTATCACAGCGAAGCAGCTTTACAGTGGTACGGAACGAATAATGTGTTTCTGGTACCTCGAGAAGTAAACCCACCAAACTGTTCAGACTAAAGGCCCATTATAAGATATTGGATTTTGGTTAAGAGGAAAGTGAAAGCAACGAAAAGGGCTTTATGTATAAAGAAGGAATAATTTAAAATATGTAACAAAAGACATGATAGTTATTTTAATAAAATACCCGTTGTAAAGTGTTTTTTTTAATACAAATCGAGCTACTTTTTTTAATTTCGAAATGGACAATTTTTTTAAATGCAGGCATCAGGTCATTCCATCATTTGCTTTCTTTGTATTTGAGGTTGGATATTTAATAGTGATAATTAGCATCAACGTAAACAATTAACGATTGTGGTGGATGGTTTGGCTTTAGTTGTTATTCAAGAAATAGTGATAGTCACCGATTGCTTGGCCTAATTTAATATATTAATAACATATGATCCACGAAACCTTCTTCTCGACTGTTCGACAGACGGTTTTTGCAGACAGAGTTTCACAAGAGAAAAGTACCTACGTATATCTACTTCACTAGATTTCACAATACCGTTTCTTTTTAATGCGCAAATTGGTCTTTTTGCCTTCAGATTTTAGTCGTACTTTATAATAAAATAAAAGGTCCACTCAAAATAAAAGAGCGTTCAATCTTCCATCTACGTTTCCCGCAATCATAAAATCAGCATGCGTATCGTAGTAGTAAGGACCTATCTCCTACAATCTTCCTGGGAGAGTCAATATTTATTATTTCTATAAGTGCGCGTGCTTGTACTTTTTCGCCTTTGGGGATGAGCATTTTTTAGCGAGGGAAAACGGTTACCGCCACACCGACCGTTTGTTCACTTCCCCTCGGAAATCGTGGTATAAGATACGACAGCTCCCGGGTACAAAGTAAGCAGATTGCGTCGCTCACACATGCTGACCGTGCTAAGGTTGCATGTGTGCCGGGACGGACGAGTTATATCATCTCTCGAACGGAGGGTACGGTCCGGGAACCCGTCATTACACCTCTCCGGGGACGGATTTTAGTGTAAATACGGTTTACCTCGGAAACGGCTACGAAAGATGCGACCGTAAAGTCAACGATGGGCGTCGTTTGTGTATTTTTCGGAAAACGCCAGATAGTTGTATTAATAAAAATATATTTCGAAGGCTTCGGTTTTATACTTTGCGTTTACTGCGTGGTTTGAAAAATGGTCCCGTGAAAGCGGAAAGATACTTGAGATTTTATTTGCCAAACCTGCGTTTAAAATTTCACCTTGAATAAGTATTTAAAGCTCAAGATTTTACGAAAAAGATTTGGAAAAGCACCTTGTTGGAGAGAATGATCGTGGAAACAGTAAATGAAATTACTCCTGTCATGATTAGAAATGTACTAAAGGAATTTTCAACAAGAACAGCTACCTGCATGGAAAGAAAGGCAACGAAATTAAACTAAAAATCTATTTATGTTTAATTTTTTTTAAACTTTGTTCTGAAATGAAAATGAATTCATTTCTCGGTCTCTCTATACGTTGCAAATTAAATTTGGGCAGCTTAATCACGTTTTCGAAAAAGTAGAACCTTTTGCAAAGAGTAACTTTTCTTCCATAAAAATGATAATAAAAAAGTTTCCCAAATGTAAAGAACTTAAGTAGGCACATTTAAAGAACTATTACTTCACATTCCTTTGCTATGTTTGTCCAATTACTTGCTGTTACATGCTATACCTTGCTAGTCCTCAACACTCAAATGTGCTAGGTCTTTCTTCATTGCTGTCGTCCATCTTCTTCTCTTCTTTTCACCTTCTCCAGCTCTTAGTGCTCGTTTTGCATATGTATTTTTCTGGCATTCGTACCACATGTCCTAAGCATCTCTACAAGTTCATTACTTCTTGGTTTGGTTGGTCTTTTTCAACCTGCTCTAGCAACTCTTACTCCTATTAGAATCTTCTTCAGAATCCCCTTTCCCCATACTTTCGCTTAAAGATCCACACCTGGTATCCATATAGTGACCTAGTGACTGACAGCCTAATTATTGTTTCGTACATTCTAAATTTGATTTTTCTAGATATGATCTTAGATTTTGCCATTGTATCCAACGCTGAGCACTTGAATAATGATCTACAAGTAGGAATCTGCCCCAGGAATTATTTGTTCTTGGAATTGGTTAAAATCAAATGCAACTGCAGGGCTCTTTTCGGCTACGCTAATAGATAAAAGTGTGCTCTTTTGGTTCATGTAAACCGGCCAATAGGACTAGAAGTGCTTTAAAATAGAATGTGCAGGTGGTAGAATCGCGAATACCAGGAATTTGTAAATTTTTGCATGCTTTCGAACTAATATTCGAAATAATAAGTTTAGGGGCTATTTGAAGGAAACACTACAAAAATTTTAAAGCAGCGCCTAAGACCACTGCCCTATGGAACGTCTAGTTCTACTGGTAAACCAACAGACTGACCGGAATCTATATTACTGATGGAAGCACGCCACTGCAATTCGAGGCATTGCTGCTGTGGTAAGCCTTTAATAGTCACAAACGAAAATCTTCACGTGTAACTTTTCTACAAGATTGTTTCATTTAAACGCTCATCTTAAACAAAGTACTCGGCTGATTTCTGTGGTTTCACTGCTTCAACAATAACAAATATTAAAACGCCAGCCTCGTATTACTAACGTGTCTGTAGCAATAATTACTCCAGTAAGCCATACTGAATTTATCTCTTGAATGCTAAATAAAACGAAATTTAACTTGCATTTCTTATTGAAAGGTAAGCATGCTAGTCATTTGATAATCCACACAAACTTTTGTTGAATGCTCGTTTTTGTTAGTTGTTCTCTTATTAATCTATAAGCTATAGTAACAAGGCAGGTGACAAATTCCGAGAGATGCTGTGCGGAGATTTTCCTTCATTACGGTACGTGCGTAACTAAGCGAAAAAACCAACTTAACCTTGGACATAACAACACGGTGTTAGCAGTCTTCAAGTACAAAAGAATAGGAGCGTAAAAAACACTTGTCATTATTTTAATATGCCAAATGAAAGAAAAAAGGAACACAATAGGTAACTACGACAGCGACAGCATGTTCGAGGTAATTCGTGAAGGCACGAAGGAACAGCTGCGAATCGTGAGCTTTTTTTAAGAGTCGATCTCGGCGAACATTTATTGTCGTTTCAAGGTCGACGGTAAATTAGTACTCTCTGCCGTTGTTAAACGTGTGTCCGACGCGTGCGTGTGTGTGGTATAGCTCGGAGCCCAGTCAACGCGAAAAAGGAGACGTCGCGGAGGATTATGTATCTCATTAAACTAACAATATTAGCATTTCGCTATTCACAAACATTCTTTTTGTGTCGTATCTATTGTCAGATACGTAGTTAGAGCGTACGATAAATCTATTATCTTTTTGTACTTGAATTCGTAGTTACAATTAAGATTCTTTTTGTATAGGATAAGTAACAGCAGTATATACCATGGTATAGTTGCATGTGTGGATAATTGAAGATTCTTTCTTCGAAATCTGTTTGTATTATGATACTATTACTATTAAGGCTTTAATAAAAGCATTACATAAATAGCTTTGCAAAATCGTTTTCTGATTTTGGAGTAAAAAAAAATCAATCTTCTATATACTTTTTTTATCTTAAAGAAACATAGATTGTATGATTGAGAGTTCAAAACAGGCATTCGAAGTGAAGCAACAAAAATTGAATAAACACAGTGGAATTTCTCAAAACAAATGTTTGTATCAAAAAGATGTAAAGATATTATGGGAATTGATCATGACTGGTGCTAAGAAAAATCCCGATTCTCTGGTTATTTCTTCAGTGGAAATAAATCAAAAAAGTAAGTAAAAAGTAATTTGTCGAGTGAGCCTTTGCATAAAACATACAAATAAGAACAAAATCTACGAAATATTGTGTACTTGAACAATTCGATAATAGTTCGTCTCCATTTCTTAATGGGGAAATGGTTAATGGATATCTCAGAGTGACCTTTCTCCAAAAAAGACGTTAACGTTTCAGTCAAAAGAGGAGCAAGTCTAAAGTATACAAATTCATGTCATTAGCGCCATAATGAGCGGCGTGCAGTCGATTATGCTCCAGTAGCATTTGTTAAAAATTAAACGTTTTTGACTCCGTCTTCGATTTTGCAGCGGTAGCCTCTGTCTCCCCTACCTGTCTTATCGAGCAAATGTATCTCCGGTTAAATGATAATTGGCTCCGGAATTGTAGAGGTTACACGTACACTGCCGTTCAGTGAAGTTCGGTCATACAATAAAAATCTATTATATCACACTGTATACAATTATTAATACATAAAATTAGAAAAATATTAAGCATACACTCTTTTCTAAGGGATTAAAGCCATAAATTATTATGTAAAGTAGAAGTATTGCGACAACCACAATAAAGTCCCTTTTATTATCATTCCAAGAATTTCTCGGTCGTTTGGGAATTATTAACGAACAATACATTTAGGAAATATACCGCAGCATCACTCTTGTTTATTTATCACAGGCGTTAAGATATAAATTTGCTTCATTTTACTGTTAAACGTGTGTTGGTGTGCATCTGTCGTTTTTGCGCGAAAGTTTTAAGAAAATTTACTTCAAAATGGCACGTGGCAAGCCTATCAGCGTAGAAAAATGTTCACGCATTATTACGCTGTTTGAAGAAGGATATTCGGGGCGACAAATTGCTGAAAAAATAAATATGAGAAGTTCAACAGTAAATGACATCATAAAGCGATATCGGACAACTGGAACTATAGAAAATAGTATTCGTCCTGGAGCACCTAGGAAAACAACAAAAGTTGAAGATTTGAGAATTGTATTATTAAGCAAACGCAATAGAAAATTAACAGCGCCACAAATAGCAGCCGAAGTCAATCGCGGCCATGAAGAACAAGTTTCGGCGAGTACGGTAAAACGTCGACTTCAGCAAGCGGACCTTCATGCACGCATTGCCATTCGAAAACCCTTATTACGTCGGGGAAACAGAGCAAACCGACTACAGTGGGCCCGTACTCACCTAGATTGGGCGTTAGATGATTGGAAACACATGCTTTGGAATGACGAGTCAAAGTTTGAGGTTTTTGGGCAAAATCGACGAGTTTATGTCCGAAGATCTAAAATCGAAAAGTGATCCCGAACTGCATTGTGCCTACAGTGAAGCAAGGGCGTAGTTCTGTGTTAATGTGGGGATGTTTTTCCTTTGCTGGGACGGGAGATTTATGCAGAGTGCAGGGTGTAATGAGGAAGGAAAATTATTTTGCAATACTCCAGAATCATGCAGTGCCATCAGGATTGCGTATAATAGGCCGTAACTTTACATTCATGCATGACAACGACCCAAAACACACTGCGTTAGTGTGTAGGAACTATCTAAAGGAGTAAGAAGAACAGCACACCCTGAAAGTAATGACGTGGCCCCCACAAAGCCCAGATTTGAACCCTATAGAGTTGTTGTGGGATGAACTGGACAGGAGGATCCGAAAAATATGCCCAACGTCACAAGAACATTTACGGAATATTCTGCAACATGAATGGATTAATATTCCACAATCCATTTTAACAAAAGTTATCGAAAGAATGCCTAGAATAGTTCGAGCGGTGATTAACAGCAAAGGAGGTTTTTTCGATGAAAAAAAAATCTAACGTTCAGTATGTTATATTAGGCTAGAATAACTTTTTATTTATTTATTTTTGTCTTTTTTACCTGTACATACAATAAAATTGCATTTTGTTTGTAGTTTCGTTTGTTTCTGTAACCTTTTCATGTTTTTTACCAACCGACCGAACTTTTCTGATGATGGGAATTGAGCTGGCAATATATGCTGATGCGGTAACGCATATTAATTTGTTAGTAGCCGCTCAAATTTTTTAAATACTTGCGTTACAAACTGTAGCAAAACCCGGCGAAACGATACGCCGCTGAATTAAGGGTAACTATCATGTTGGCTATAGAATCCGCCTTATGTGCGCTTCGCGCTAGCGTATAGCAACTTATTATACGATGCTGCTTTTACTACTCCAACTCCTTTGACGTCAACAGATACTGAGAAGTCGTTACAGGGAGATGATTATTTTAGTAATGACTTTTTTTTATAGACTTATCGATTATAAAACTTCATTACGAAAACGAAAGCATTTTAATACAAAAGTACGTGTGGTCCTATTCTACTTTAACGGACTGCATGCCAACTTAATCATACTTTTTTATTTAATTTCTTTTAATTATGTTTAAATGAAGGTAATCCTGTAATACTAAGATTCGAATTACTCGAATCGAAAGCAAGCTACAACGTACGCTTACGTATAACGAACAATAAACATATTAACGTAAATATTGCTTAATAACCGATAAATCAATTTCGGGAACGAATAATGGCCGCTTTCGTTACTGTAATGCATAAATTATGGACACGAAATTATACCTCTATAGAATAATTACAGGTTCGGCTGGTTATTCGTCGAATTTACGAGCATGCGGGACATACGGAATAAAAGAGTACGATATTAATTACGGGGTTATCTGAAGTCATCCGTTGCTAAACACATTCGATGACAATCTTTCGTAGTATTAACTTATGTAACATGCATATGTATGACCGTGCCTATACATATGTATGTGCGTTTGCTGTAGTGGAGTGCATGTACGTAGTTATTTCGTGGATAAAAATAGTAAATACCCGTGGGCGGAAATTGAATTAAATACATTAGAATCCTAAACAGTATACTTACGAAGTGATTCTCTTGGGAGCGAAGGCAATATGGAATGTAATTGAATTGTTGTGGAGTGTTTTCTGGTACTTACTTGGTACTGGCACTGCAACCAAAGAAAAGGATCAAATTAATGGAAACTATAATTAATATTGCGGTTTTCAGCAATTAATCAGCAATAATAATAGAATTGTATTCTTGTTTGACGGAGATACATTATTCATTAATTCCAGATTATGTTCAAAGTAATTTATGGTATTGTCTGCAATACTTTAATAAACATTCACGAAGAAAAACCTATTTCTTGCTTTAATCTATTATTTCTTATTAAAGAGTGAAATTCATTATTATTTAAGGTATAATATAAAATACTGTTTCATGGATTATTTTAATTCTTTCTCGCACTTGCTGATGTCAGGATACAGGAAGTTTCATGAGAAAAGGGAAGTGCTGCTAAAGTATCTTCGGAAGCTCAAAGTAAGTAAAATAAGGCGGAATGTTTAAGTCCAATTTTGAATCATTCTAGAAATACTTTAATTTTAATATTTTAACGGCTGTAAACCTTCGACAATTTGACGCTTTCTTAGTAATTCAAGCTTAAGTGAATGAATACATGTATTTTGGATGATTGGAAGACTCCGGATTCGGCAAAATTCGAGTAGGTTTGGCTAATGGCCATAGTATTCAATGCTTAGAAGCGCGATGGGCAGCGAAAGCCGTGGAGCTTTAAAATAGACCAGGACGACACTTTAATTTCTTTGTATATTTTTCTGTCAAGTACAGTGTACACGATACGTAACGAAAACGGAATCGAAGCCTTGTACTTGATCTCCCGTTTAAGTCACTACCAGCCGTTACTGGCGAGGTGTATTGCGTAATTGCTTTAATTTCTTTATTTCATCTTCCTGTATAATGCTGCATATTTTGATATTTATAACTTCAGTAACTACACGAAGTAAAGATCGCCAATAAGTGAATGAATTCAGGAGAACCGTGATTATAAAATGAGGAACAATGCACTGCATAAAATAAAAAATTCGATATTGGGAAGTATTTAATAAGATGTGGTAGTATTTTGGATCGAATTTGATGCTGGGATCAGGAAGATGATGTCCATCGACTGGAATTCTACTTCTTTGCAGATACTAACCAAAGTAAATTGTAGAATCTTTAGCATAAGCGTCTCATCGTTACGTATATCAATCCTTCCACAACAAACACACTCAAACATGAAAATGCACAGCTTCAACTTGAAAGATATGTTTTGCGCAGACTGTATATGCTTCTTATAGGCGGGATTTGTGGCAGGAAGGTAGGATGAGTTTCCCCAAAATATGATGCCAGTTCGTCTTCTAGCATCACCATAACTATAATAGCTGGATAGTGCTGCTTATTAATCAATCACTGTTTTTATTCTGCCAAGTGCGTATGCAAAGCGGAACAATTTAGAAGCAAGAACTTGAAGAATGATTTTTGTCGGATTTCCACCAAACTGGCAATATAAAACACAAGAGAAACTCGACAAAATCGCAACAAAAACGCACCTTTCCTCAAATTTTTTGAAGATTGGTGTGTTGTATGTTGTGGTAACTATTTTAGTTTTATTTATGGTCTCCCGGTTGGTGGTGGTAATATCAAAAGGTTTCAGGGTGATTCGAACCTCAGTTTATTCACTAGAAATAATTTGCTGCGTAAACTTATTTTGTGATAAAAAAACTGCTAAAGGGCAATAATTGCTATCCTTCCGAAGACCGCGAGAGGTATGAACCACACATCAAGAGAAGAAAATATTTTTCCCTAAACATGTTGGTAAAATAATTTTTAAAAGTTACTGGAAACAACAACCAATAGCCGTAATATGGTATTTATGGAATTATTCGCGGCAATGTTTGGAAAGAAAAAAAAAACACACTGGCCCACGACCTTACCAGTGTGGCTTCGAGCGTGTTTTTGTCCACCTCATACCGCTATCTATATCAGTTTGCTTCGAGATGATGAGCCAGGTAATTGGTATCCTCTAGTGCCAAGAAGTGCTTGCTTGCTATGTTCTCAGCTTACTGGTTGAAGTTTATTGAAAGCAAAAACAAAGCCCGGCCAAAATTAGTCGGTTTAGCGGACTCGACTAGTCCGTTTAGTGGAAACCCGGCATAAGAACTTTACTTCGTTTGTCGTGGTCATTAGTTTCGTATTTGCAATATTTGCGTTGCTTTATTTGAACCAATCCTCAACATGGTAAAGGCTCATTTCAATTTTCTGCTTTAATAACTCCAAAGACGACTTTTTTTATAGTTGCAGAAGTATCATTCCCAAACATTACTACACTATGAAGTTCAAACGCGTAAGGTGTACTGTATGTACAAAACTGGATCCAAGATCAACTCTTGGGATCATCCTTGATGAGTTGTAGACCATTTCGAAGAAACGGGATATCCAGGATCTGCATTTGCTCCAATTACTGAGTAGGCTACGCAGTCAATATTTTTTCTGTAATATCGACCGTAATATCAGAGACTGTTTCTTCTTCTCTTTAACTAATGTTTAGACTTGTGCATTAAAAGTAATCAACAATGGTATCTACCCAATCAATTAGCTGGTTATAGGCCAAATGTAAGGAGTTAACATTTTTGAAGCAGTGTTGTATATTACATTTTCGAGATGAATTCTTCCCCTCGTAAATTTCGCATCATATTCCTCGAAAGATTAAACCTTTTTGGGTCCCGACACCTCTTTTGCCCCCCAAGTTATATACGTATATGATTCTCTCGTATATCATTTCACAACCGCACAAAAAACCTTGTAGAGGATATATTATTCGGCAGATTCATTACATTTATATTTCAAAAGAGTAACAACATTACCCATATACGTATAATCTTCACTCTCTACGCCAATTTTCATAATTAATAAAGTTTAACTCGCTCTACGTAACGTAGACGCCAGCAAAAACGCCCACTTTTTGCTTTATACGTTTCGCCTGAAAAAACGGCCGGAGAAAACGCAGACAGTAGGTTTCCTTCACGGTATGCGTAACTGATTTACGAGAAAATTCAGTTAATTATTCCAGGTTTTTGCCGACGTGACGCGTGAAGAATAACCTACTGCGTGTTAGTTCATGGTTCGACGGATGCGATTGGCGGAAACCTTTATTTGCGTTTCGTTCATACAGGCTTACGCCCGTGGGGAATTATCCGTAAATTTGTTCGGGGCACTTTTTTCTAAATTTAATTGCGAGGAGATTGAGGAACACTGCACTATGTAATGAACTTTGTGTGTAGACGTGGAAAAAGGATTGCTTTGAATAAAAAATTGAAATTAAGTTAACAAAAGGTTGGGTAACTCGATTTAAAACAGAAGAGAAACGAATGGACATGTGGAGAGCTTTTTCTGCGTTATTCGGAATTTATTTTTTAATTTAGATACATGGCGGACTTTTTAGCGGAATTCGAGAATCAAAGCTTTTAGCTCGACATAGATTTTTACTTATAAAAGGATCATCCACGGCGATAGTCTATTGAAGGTATCTTCTCTGGAAATAATTAAATTATCTTTTTGAAATATTGGTGGACGATATTATGGATAATGATCATGGCACTCTTGATTAAACCAGAAACGGATATTAATTTCTTTTTTTTATTCAGGTACAAATACATACAATATCTATACGTATATTTGCACGGCAAACAATCTTCTTCTTCCCAATGGGCTAGGGAAATATTTTCCGCCGGAATTACGAATATCGAGGAGTCTTATGCTTTATATTCTCTTGGTTTTGAGCGTGGCTGTTACTTTCTTCTTATAGCTAAGGTACTTTCCTTAATTTCTGTTTTGTAGGTGTTTATTGTCTCTATTGATGGTATTTGGGTGTGTCTATTTCATTTAGTTCTTTCTGTTTTTATATTAGATATTTTTCTTGTATGGTAATCGTGCACTTGTTTGTTCTTTTTAAGTTTTGTTTTAGTCCGTGCCGCGTTATTTTAGATTTTATACAACAGTTCTTATATAAAACAGTTGTATTAGCTGTCTAACTGTTAGTTCTCCTGTGTTTCTCCCAATACATTGATAAATTTTTGATTTGCATGTTGGTGTAGAACTTTACATTGTTGCTGAATTTACGAAATTTAAGTTTCAATTTTTTATTGTTTGTTTAACAATGTTACCAGATAATAAATATCAGTCCAAATTTAAATCAGTTTACAACACGATGCGATCGGCAAGGTAAGAAACAGTTTCAATTAACTTCCCGCCGAAGGGAATTCATCTCTAAACGTCCGATGCCTCCATTCTATTACTCAACGTTCCTTTCGTTTCGCTGATCGTCCGTGGCAGACCGCCACGTTACCGTGAAAGAACGCTTTTGAAATCTCACCGGGTATCGGATCTCTTGGCTTCTCTTTGCCGTCGCAACGCGTCTCTAGACGAATTAGGTAATTCCTTCCGGTTAATGCGAGTCCTTTGGCGTCGGAACAGTCGCCCTAACCGAATTCTCAAGCGCACCGTGTTAATTTCTTTTAAATTCCGTAATTGACTTTGAAAAGTGCGATGCTGGTAACTTAATTTTCACGAATCGCCGGTTTAAATGCTAGCAACGTTTAGCGGGTAGTTTGTTAGAAGTGAGTTGCTTTGTAGAATGGCGACAAATAAATTTACATGTTGGTCTGCGCCTGGATAAAGTAAATGCATCAGCAACACTTTTCATTATTACTTGTAATTTTACGAATTTTACGGACGTTTTAATCATTAATCATATATGTTATGTAGGTGGTTCGGGGCTTCTTCTGTCATCGCTGATAAACAATTTAAAGTTTAATTTTTATTTGGGTAAATTCCGAACTTCTAATAGTACAAGAAAATTAAATAACTTGCATTCTTTAAAACACACATCTCGTTTTATCAAAAGCCTTTTTGTTTCTATGTTCTTTACCTTTTTTTTCTGTACAAGTTGCCTCAGCATGTCGACAAGAAACTACCGGCACAAACAAAACACAGCAACCGTAATCAGCACCGACATGGGAGCTCGTGATATTTCTGTAGCGGAATAGGAACAATATTGCTGACGCCAAACCTACACACAACACATATAGAAAGTCATAATGGCATGCAAATGGCATCCGTGTAATTAAACTTTAAAGCAAGCGTCCCCTGATAGGGAACGTCGTCAAATGTTCTAATTGCCAGTTTCATATTGCTTTCGATTGTTACTCTTCCGCTGCGAGTGTGTTTTTGACTGGCTGCATGACGCTACTACTTGAAAGCGATAATGAAATGAAACGGGTCGCCGGAAGTTCTATTAACTGCATCGATGTTCGGCGTTTATGTTGCGAATAATAATGTTTGATAAGGTGCCCTAGTCGGAAACGTCGAAATTGGCATGTTCATAGAAGTTGGGTTTCATGTTACGAGAATGCACGTAGTTTACTTTCTTTAATTCAAACTTGCAGTTAATACATTTTCAAACAAAACGAAAATATCCATAGCTTGTTTTACTAGATGTTTGAAGGAAAATGAATGGATGTTGACAGGAAATAAATTATATTTTACTTCCGACATCATTTATCTTAAATACAACACCTAATATGTTTTTACGTTTCTGGAAGGAGAATTTTGAGAAGAATCTAACGGTACTATTATATTTTACACTTTAAATCAATATTACAGCAGCAATAACGGTTTTAATAACTTCTTTGTTGTTACACAAAGTCGGCTAGGTTTTTAATATTTTCGTTCTTCGTTGTTGTTATTATTTTCCATTATTTGTCCCTTTTTGAACTGCTCTTATTTATATTTCACTGTATTATTCGCTAATTACAAATTTGGTGGAGGCGCCAGAAAATACAATGTCATGTTCATATAACGTGTACATATTGTATCTTTTTAATATATTCTGTAATGTTTTTGATAGATTAATTTAAAGAAGTTTTCGAAATTTTTGCAAATGTCAGAAATTTACTAAAATTGGGGGTCGTGAATCCGGGACACTCTTTTAGCAAATGAAAGTTTTGTTTGAGGAGAGTTTCAAAACGGAAAACGAGAAATGAAATGACCACCAACCTTAATTGTTGTAGCCTTCTTCTACATAATCACAATATTCTTCAAATGCACTTTTGAATAACTTTTAAATAGTGGATCGAAACTAGGAAAATTGGAGGAACTTCTCAATATATTATGTCTGAATGATATATCGACATAAAGTTACAAATAATAATTATTTATTGTTAGTTTCCTTGCCAACGGTTTTGTTTTCATAGATACCTATGATAATTCTTAACAATTTAAAATATACGATTATTTAATTGGATTCCGAAACGAAGGATTTTGCTGTAGTGTGACACAAGGACGCAACTGCTGCCGGGATTCTGTGTTCTAGGAAGACATATTTGAACACATGCAACACTACAACGTTAAATTGTACTGAGAACTTGGATGATACGAACCGAAAGACATTTAATTGACATTTATAACCTTTGTACCACTAACGTATGCCCTAGAAGTTGCTGTAGAAATTTCTAATGTTAACTTTCGAGAAAGAGAATGATATACATTGCCGTTTAGAGACGTTCGGTCGGTTGGTAAAAAACATGAAAAGGTTACAGACACAGACGAAACTAAAAACAAAATGAAATTTTATTCTATGTACAGGTAAAAAAAGGACAAAAATAAATAAATAAAAAGTTATTCTGGCATAATATAACATACTGAACATTATTTTTTTTTTCATCGAAAAAACCTCCTTTGCTGTTAATCACCGCTCGAACTATTCTAGGCATTCCTTCGATAAGTTTTGTTAAAACGGATTGTGGAATATTAATCCATTCATGTTGCAGAATATTCCGTAAATGTTCTTGTGAAGTTGGGCATATTTTTCGGATCCTCCTGTCCAGTTCATCCCACAACAACTCTATAGGGTTCAAATCTGGGCTTTGTGGGGGCCATGTCATTACTTTCAGGCTGTGCTGTTCTTCTTGCTCCTTTAGATAGTTCTTACACACTAACGCAGTGTGTTTTGGGTCGTTGTCATGCATGAATGTAAAGTTGCGGCCTATTGTACGCAAGCGTGATGGCACTGCATGATTCTGGTGTATTGCAAAATAATTTTCCTTCCTCATTACACCCTGCACTCCGCATAAATCTCCCGTCCCAGCAAAGGAGAAACATCCCCACATTAACACAGAACTACGCCCTTGCTTCACTGTAGGCACAATGCAGTTCGGGATCACTTTTCGGTTTTAGATCTTCGGACATAAACTCGTCGATTTTGCCCAAAAACCTCAAACTTTGACTCGTCACTCTAAAGCACGTGTTTCCAATCATCTAACGACCAATCTAGATGAGAACGTGCCCATTGTAGCCGTTTTGCTCTGTTGCCCCGACGTAATAAGGGTTTTCGAATGGCAATGCGTCCATGAAGGTCCGCTTGTTGAAGTCGACGTTTTACCGTACTCGCCGAAACTTGTTCTTCACGGCCGCGATTGACTTCGGCTGCTATTTGTGGCGCTGTTAATTTTCTATTGCGTTTGCTTAATAATACAATTCTCAAATCTTCAGCTTTTGTTGTTTTCCTAGATGCTCCAGGACGAACACGATTTTCTATAGTTCCACTTGCCCGATATCGCTTTATGATGTCATTTACTGTTGAACTTCTCGTATTTATTTTTTCAGCAATTTGTCGCCCCGAATATCCTTCTTCAAACAGCGTAATAATGCGTGAACATTTTTCGACGCTGGTAGGCTTGCCACGTGCCATTTTGAAGTAAATTTTCTTAAAACATTCGCGCGAAACCGACAGATGCACACCAACACACGTTTAACAGTAAAATGAAGCAAATTTATATCTTTACGCCCGTGATAAATAAACAAGAGTGATACTGCGGTATATTTCCTAAATGTATTGTTCGTTAATAATCCCCAAACGACCCGTTTCAAAAGATCGGTACTTCCGAGAAATTCTTGGAATGATAATAAAAGGGACTTTATTGTGGTCGTCGCAATATTTCTACTTTACATAGTAATTTATGGCTTTAATCCCTTAGAAAAGGGTGTATGCTTAATATTTTTCTGTATTAATAATTGTATACAGTGTGATATAATAGATTTTTATTGTATGACCGAACTTCACTGAACGGCAGTGTATATAAGTAGTTAATATACCTCTTCCCCACGCTTGTCGTTCGCCGGACTTATATTAACTTTATTATTTTTACGCCCCTAAAATATTCGGCTCAAAACAGGATTCTTTCCCCAGAGATCGGGCTTCCTACCAACAGATGGACCCTCATACCCGATAGGTATACAATGTGAACTTAGTAAAGAAGAAGTGACTACGGCGCTGATGACAGCTAACCTCGACGTTTTTAATAACATTACAATTCATAATACATGCATACGTTATATACACCTTATTTCCTCCAAGCTTCCTTATAATGTTATAGTTTTATGTGGTATATATACCAATTATGTGGTATAATCATTTCGTATTGTGAACTTCTCTAACAGAGAAATAGTATAAATTATACTAGAAAGTCCATAAAAGAGTGCAAAAGGTTCAAACAAAGTTCCTTTTTGTTCAATTAAAACTGATGAAATTGTTTTTGCGTTTTTAACCTTGGCACCTAGGCCATTAGTCACGACAATATTACCTAATTAGTTTGCATCAAAATATTGAAAAACGTAACACAAGAGAAAAAAGATTGAAGATAAACGAATAGGATACACTGATACAAACACTTGTGGTCACTGATGGCATACCTGACATACAATACTAGACCACGTATAAAAACGATGACATATACCAGGAATAAGAGCCACAAAGGATACACATCTACTACAATTTAAGGCCCATTTATTACAAGAAGTCCACAATACACCCAAGAAACAGCTCTGTTATTTAAAGATAATAAACTTGATATATCCAAAGGAAACGACTATTAGCTGGATATTACAGATAAATGTAATTAAATTATATTATTGATATCGATTGAATACTGAAAAAATACCCGATTTGTATCGATTGGTAGAATCATTGCAGAATGAATGGAGAATTCTCCATTCACTCTACAATGTGTGTACTGGTGTATCCAAGTTTCATCTACAGGTATTAATCGACGCCAAAACTCCGACTTATTTCGTTTAAATTGCTTCAACAAGACGATGTTCATTCGAACGAGTTTTTGGCCCTTAGTGAGCAAGTGTGGCACCCAACGTGCGGTCAGATTTTTCATGAGATGCAACAGCTTTTGCTGTCTCTTCAGCGGTTATCCTACGACCCTTTGGTGAAGTTTTCGACGTTACCAATAGTAATTGCAGTTTTAGTCCGTCCAGAACGTTTATCAAGTTGGTACGATTACCTTTAAACCTAGCTGCCCAAAAATGTCACTATGGTATATAATGGCGCAGAATCTCTGTAAACAGGTAGTCGTCGCAGAGATGGAAACAATGAAATGGAAGTAAATGATTCTTAAAATCAAAGAATTATTTACTGAAGAAGTTAACGATGATGAATTCAGTAAATACTTACATAAACCATACTAATCGAACTTATAACATAGTACCATAAGTGTTTACTGCAATAAAAGAGACGATCTGAAGAAACCAAAAGAAATCACAAAATATCAAAATGAATTGAATGAAATGAAAATTGCAAAGAATATAAGCTACGCCAAAGAAGATTTTACAAAAGCTCAATAAGATGCATTTGATTGTTGAATGGTTCATAAAAAGAAACTATAATAGTGGAAGCAGTTGTATCACATTTAAAGTAGCATTTGCAAAGGTAACTAAGATCACTAACCAGATAACTGATCGAATATTATAAATTCTTCGCATACAATTTAAATTCACACATTAGGGTGGTATGAGTCAAAAAAATTTTGTCTCCAATTTGCAAACGCATACACCCTATTGTTCTATAACTAGCATAGCCTATACAGATATGAAATCTCACCCCTGCATGATGATTCTAACCCGTGACGGTGGGGCCCCATAGTTTTTCAAAATAAGAGAAATTTACCTCTTCTAGATATGATGGCAGTTCAACATATTTTATTATTTGTTCCTGAACATAGCGCAAAAGGTACTGCTTCTGTTCTTCATTGGCCGTTATTTTGCCATAAAAGTCTTACATGAGTTTCACAGCCCTTTTTGCAGTATCGTTAACTGCTTTAAGACAGCTAATTTTTCTTTTTGTTTCTATTTTATTTTCATGACGAGTCGAGATTCTTGCTTTAGGTAGACACAAACTAATTTAAAGATTTATCTAAAATTAATTCTCTCCGAATTATCTCTTTCGTAAATGGCATGAGGTTTCTTTTTTCTAAAATAATCAGAAGGCCCTATGCGAATCAAGTTGACATCTACAAATATCGTTCCAAGAAAATTCGGCTTCTCTTGCAGTTCTACTTGATTCATTTCCCTCAAAACGCTTTAATAATTTAAAAGCAGACGCGATCCCTTTAAAGATAAGCATCAAAACACTGCCTCCGTCGTTTACGAAATCCATAAATTTCGTAACATGATCTTATAATGTTTCTCGGTCGCTGTTAATGTCGCGAAAGCTACACGAAAAGTAATCGGATCTCGTAAGAAAACGGAATGTACGATCTGACCTGTCGCCAAATATTTGCCTTCGTGGCGGTTAGATCTTTCAAGACATACACGTGGCCGTATAACTAATTCACACGCAACGCGTACTGGCGTTGGATTCTGTATCTTTCGTTTTAATCCTTCATATGTGAACATACGAAGCTAGAGTGGAAAGTCAGATACTTTTTTTAATAGATGGCGTTGCGATCGCAAAGACGATTATATTTCCGGACCGCAGCATTCATTCTAGTACTGCTTTATGAATTTCATGCCGGTCCGGCAGCCTTCTACAGTGAATAGTTCACTCCGTGTGTTAATCAAGCATTACTTTTTTTCGTGAGAAAGCCATCACGAGAACCGGAATGTATCACAGCGATTTTGCGCCTTCGCTTTTTAAAGTGTCGATGTGGTCGGTCGAACGAGCGTAAGTGACGCTACGCACTTAGGACACCACGTTGAAGTGAAATGATTAATAAAATCCATGACATCATGTTGGCCGAATAGAGATTGAAGGTTGGAGACATTGTTGAGATGGTAAACATCTCGAACGAACCTGTCCGTAACATTTTATACGAACAGTTACGCATGAGAAAGAATTCAGCGCGATGTGAGCCTCGTTTCCTCATTGTGGGACAAAACAGGAAACGAATGACCTCTCCACAATGATGACTGAATACGTACCACTGCAATCGAAAATATCTTCTGCGAGTTTCTGGGAGAATATGCGATCGTCGATGAAACTTAGATTCATCACTACATGCTAGACTCGAGAGAATAGTAAAAACAGATATTACCTGGTAAACGTGCCGAAGAACATAAAAACGATATTATCAGGCAAGAAAGTCACTGTTTCCTGGGACTCGCAAGGCATGGGTATTATTGACCACTTAGAAAAGGGAAAAACGATCACAGGAATATGCTGCATTATTAGCCAGATTTTACGAAGAGTTTACTAAAACACTTTGTTATTTGGTGCAGAAAAACATACTCTTCCACAACAGCAATGCATTTACCCATTCGTCCGCTGTCGCAATAGTGAAATTGATCGATCTGCGCTAAGAACTGGAGCTGCATAGATCTTATTCTTACTATTTAGCTCTTTGTGTGAAAAAATCCTTATGAAGTGGAAAAATCATGGTCGAAACAAGGAGCTATTTTGCAGCCTTGGACACATCTCATTCTTTCATAAAATACAACGTAATAATACATGCAATACAAACTTTTTAATGGTATTTCGTTAGCATACCAGGTTAGCATGCTTAGAGCCTCTTAGATTCCCATATTCATACCAAAAAAACCAAAAAATATTGTGAAGTCGATAGGTTTCAATGGTTATCATGTTTACCTTAGTATAATAAAATACTACATGGGAGTAATGGCAAGATGACTAATACATAATATTTAATTAACTTTGAATTTGAGAAATAAAATTAACTTTTCCGATGGTGAATTTTGTTTTGCCTACCGAGAGTTGTCTACTGAATTCTTTTGTTTTAAACAAAAATGGGTCTTACCCTCGTGTGTAAAACGGGAAAACAAATTAGTCTGGGGGAAAATCGAGGGAAGAAGCCACCAGCAATGCTTCGTCTCGCAATCTTGTAACCAACAACAATTTCACAAGCGAGTAAAAAGAATTTCTACCTGTTTAACTTCTTCCATCTCCTTTCCTATTTTCCTATTTCTAATTTTCTCAGATTTTCCCTGATTGCTTGTAGCTACTTCTTCTTTGGCCTCCTTCTTTTCCCTCATTCCCCGCTGCCATTTTTTCCCAACCTACTATCCTATCTCCTCCTACCAGTTTGCTCTCCTCATTCTTGGAATCTTCTCACGTTTCATAATCATAGAATGCAGTTGAATGTCTTATATATAGGACCTCAGAACATATTTGGCGAGATATTTTCCATTTTTAAAATGCTTTGCTCTGCTGACCCTTTCATAGATGTTTGGCTTTCTCTTTTTAGATTTGGCAGAACTTCAAATGTTTGTTTCCACTAAACTCGGAGTCGCTTCTTTGTGATATGAAAATTACACATTCAAAATAATTATTCGATTGTTTTTAAACAATCGAATACGCCTTCAAAAAAAAAAAAATTCATCTGATCGACCATTGGCGGGTAACTTTATCAATACTTTCAAACCACTTTTGCAAAAATCGTTTGTTGCATACGCTCTAACCATACAATTATATGGGAAGTGCAATTTTGGCGGAGGAACTGGTAATTTGAACTGTTTACGATTGAAATGTTGGGATATTTTACATTATATTAAACATTATTAGCAAGCGATCTCATGGATATACTGTTAGATACATAAATTTCAAATTAACAAAAAAAAATTCTTTGGAAGAATATTTGAGTTGATGCTGGAGCTATTTCCTCCCTTTGTTGGATTTTTAGAATCCGACGTTTCGGCAGACATTCGTCCTCTTTGTCGTCTTCAGGGTAACAGAAGAACAATTAACAATTTCTCTGGAAGAATGTCGTGTTTTTCAATTTTGAACTTTTACTTGTTGCAAATGTCTCCTTTATGTGCTAGACATATCGGTCCTTCTAACAATCACTATTTTCTTTCATGAAACAATGCTGCCATCAAATATTTATCCTAGGCACATATATTTTTGTATTAGACTGTACATATCCACCTTACCTACCCGGGTTACATACAAATTGTCGTCGAAGACTCACATCGAATCGGTTTTGGACTATACCAGACCTTTTCCATTTAGGCTGTGTCAATATCCCTTTTTAAAACGCTACCGCCCCCTAGCGTTTACACGAGCGGTTATGTATTTGACAAGAGATTCTATTCGCTGACAGCCCCTGTATTCCATCAATTTTGGTAAAGATTACATTACCCGTTAAGGGCCTTCAGATGGAAAGCATACACTATATTGTTGCATTCGGAATTTTTTCTAGTTCTTCGTGATTTTTTACCGTTTCGCCGAGGATACGGTGGCTTGGGTCAAGGACTAGCACGGTATCAGATATAAATATTTACTTTGGAACGACTGAAGTAGCGATTTGGATTTATTGGGTTTGTATTTGAACGGGAAAAAAGGTTGCGGAAGTAGCGAATTGTTAACACAATAAATTTACGTAGATTATATTCGGTCCGGGAGATCGGTTTCACCAATTTCGTGTATGGGATTTTGTGTATTTATTTTTAAGGAAGGAGTTTTGCTTATAGTAAAGTAAATGCTTATGTTTAAATACTTAATGAGACTCTTTTAATTAATTTAAGTCTCAGCTTCTCAGGCTGTGTGGTTCTCGAGTAAAGAGTAGTCTTGCACCAAAAAAATAAAAGAATTGTGCAATGATGGGTGCGGTCTTTTGGCGGGACATGAACAGCGTATCCTTGCTCTCTTGGTGGCGGTGAGGGCCCCAGCTTGCGACTCCCCTAATGCCAGTGACTAGTTTCATTTTATGCACTTTTAATTCAATGAAAACGACTGATTGGGTTATTGCGTCGTGGAGCACCTAGCGTATCTTTGTACGTTACTACTGGAGTGCAATACCCGTAATTCTTTTGTATTTCGTTTGTGGCTCTTCTGGATACGATGGAAAGCCAATATATACTTTATTTATTACTTTTACTCTACTTTTAGCATAGTTGGGATTTGATGCAGCCAATCGCCGATACTTAGACACTGGCCGTACGTCCTATCGCCTTGGCCGCTGGGAGAAGATTTTTATGTGATAGTTCTTTAACACAACTCACGCAGAATAATATACGAGGGCAAAATAAATACTTCCCTCTGTGCCACGCACTTGCCTATTTCTCGCATATGAAATATTAAGAAAATATTACACTTAACATGCAGGGGTGACAGTTTTGCTTATAGGGGAGTAAATGCTTATGTTTAAATACTTAATGAGACTCTTTTAATTAATTTAAGTCTCAGCTTCTCAGGCTGTGTGGTTCTCGAGTAAAGAGTAGTCTTGCACCAAAAAAATAAAAGAATTGCGTAATGATGGGTGCGGTCTTTTGGCGGGAAATGAACAGCGTATCTTTGCTCTCTTGGTGGCGGTGAGGGCCCCAGCTCGCGACTCCCCTAATGCTAGTGATCAGTTTCATTTTATGCGCTTTTAATTCAATGAAAACCACTGCTTGGGTTATTGCGTCGTGGAGCACCTAGCGTATCTTTCTACGTTGCCACTCTGGTGCAATACTCCGTAATTCTTTTGTATTTTCATTTGTGGCCCTTCTGGACACGATAGAAAGCCAATATATATTTTATTTATTACTTTTACTTTACTTTTAGGATAATTGGGATTTGATGCAGCTAATCGCCGACACTTAGACGCTGGCCGTACGTCCTATCGCCTTGGCTGCTGGGAGAACATTTTTATGTGATAATTTTTTAACAAAACTCACGCAGAATAACACACGAGCACAAAATAAATACTTCCCTCTATGCCATGCACTTGTCTATTTTTCGCATATAAAATATTAAGAAAATATTACACTTAACATGCCGGGGTGAACTAAAAATGATTATAGATTTAAAACAAATACATTCGGTAAAAATAAACAACTGGAACCAACTCTGTTATTTAACAATAAATAAATGTTAAACGTTTTAAAATGTAAGTTAACGGACGGAATTTAATCGTTCGTTAAAAAAATTATTTTAGGTTCGAACAGAGAGAATTCTTACAAAATATACTAAGTGAAACTAACAAAGTTGAGGTTGGACTTAACGCTAACAATGCTAAGTTAATACTACTTCCAACATTATTTCTATTCCCTTTTATAGGTGTTAAGAATGCTTACTTCAGACACTATTATCTTTTGCAAGGCGCTTCTATTGTTTGCAGAAATAAGGCAAGACGTATATCATTAATGCAAAATATATGCAGGGCGCAAATCGTTAGCAGTTATTACTTATCAGCGGATATGACTTGTATATCCTGCGTCAATCTGTGAATAAATCGGAATAATTCCTATTTTTTAATGTTCAGGGGAGATTCATTGTCGCGGAAAGGAACGAGGTCTCGATAAAACATCAATACATTGCGTTTTATTTATTTAGGACTTTATCTCATAATTCTATTCGATGTCATATCAATAATGTTCTACACAGCGTAACATTAGTTAAATATTTAATGTATTGCTTGTTTTTATTAAAATCACTGTTATTCTAGTTTTGATTTGATATGATTACATACAAAACTCGAAGCCTATATGCGCATCTACATACACATGTATCACACAACTGTCTGTGTAGTTGATGAAAATTTCAGCTGAATGACACGAATATTTGCGCGCACATGTAATAAATTACGACGTTGACAGATTTATTAGCTTGTTTCGACAAACTGTTTATCCTATATTGGAATTGTGTTTATAATCAAGCGGTTTGCGCGACAATAATTATCCCGACATAATCTTTATTACAGTGTTTTTAACGCGAGAAAAAAACGGCCGGGTTACAGACCTCCATTGATTTCTTTCATATCCAGAGCAAAATATATTGCGAATACGCTTTTAAACGTTGTAACTTTCGATATTCGTTACGAATTGCAATGTGTTGTAGCGTTGAAACTGGACGTATGTTATCAATCATTGTTGCTGCCTATTATAAATCGTTTTATAAGCCACATAGTCGTTTTTTTAAATAAGACAGGTATTTTGTTTCATTCAACAAAACGTCTTTATTACAGCAAGATTATTGCTATAGGAAGAATTCGCTACTTACAAGCGCTTAATTTGTGTACAATGAACAAAGGAATTTGCTAACCATTTCATTCCTTGATGGAATGCAACATAATTTCTTTCTTAGGGGAGCATCCTAATTAATTTAAAATACCCCCAGCGTTGTGTCGCACACAGGCTGCCAGGGGAGTAAGAAGTTGGAACTCGGCACAAACTCCGCATCTTCAGTTAACTCGACGGCGTAGTTCTCGAGAATTAGCTCTAAACTACCCGAATTCACTTTCCATTGACGAAATCCTAATTGCATTCGTGCAGTAAATAGACAAATTAGCACAAATTAGGTGGGTTTTGAAGGAACTTGCGCTTTAAGAAACACGTTCCTTTTGATGCAAATCCTTCGTATAAATAGGAGTCTGTTTAATTAAGTGATTAAAGCAGGCGCATTGCCTTTTGCATCTGCTACTGGGTTGCATTCTAACTTATTTCTAGCGTAAATGGAAGTACATGGATGAAATACTACACGGAGATGTTAATTAATGTTCTTGTTTCTGTAACAATAATCATGCATTTAAATGGAATTTTGTAGTTTTGGGAGGAACATATAAGCTTGTAAGTCTAACCAGAGTTTAAATTAAGTCCAATGAAAATACAAAACCCTATTCATAAAAATTTTAAAAATTAATTGAATTAATTATGATGCTACGGACTTAGTGAAATTTATTTCGGTGCTGTGCGGCACGTCCATCGACGTTTACCGAAGGTAGCTGAATCAAATAAATTAGATGAGTGAAAATAAACGAATTTAAGAACATAAAAGAATAAAACAATATGTATTTACGACATTATGGAAATAACTTCTTAAAACAATGCGGAAAAACCAAATAACTTCCAATTCGGCGTAATATTTACAAACGTGAGAAAATAAGATAACGATTTTATTTACAAGCTCAACGGTGTCACGGAATGCACCTTTGATCGTGTTCTTAATAGGATTTGTTATTAGAAGATTGTGAGCGGGTCGGTAAGACGGTGTATGTTCAAATGCTGTCTTAAATATACGTGGCAGTTCTGATTCAAACAGCTGACGATTGAGTATTGTACATCGGTCCACAAAAGTTGATCGATTCTCCGAATTTGGAAAGTATTCCATGTCAATTCGAGGGAACAGGCCGACAGCGGTATGCTTCCCCGGACTTGGAAAATGTTGCACATCGGACCAAGAAGACAGACCGACGGCAGTATACTTTCCCAACACCATGTTCAGTGTGAATCGCCCGTGTAAAATAAGAGACGTACCCAGCAGGAGTTCGTCGAAACGAAAATTTGGGCGATTTATATAGCCAATTTTTGCATGACGTTTGCGCTTTTTACCGTGTGACGTGACATGTTTTTGTACCAGCAAAGCATTACTTTACAAGTTGTTTTCGATTGATTGGCAAAATGTATAGACTGCGCCTTTGAGCTGCAGTCTATAATATAAATTTACAGGGTTTTTGAAAATCACGTAACAAAATAAAAATTCGATTCAAATGAAACAAAATTTAAAGAATTTATTACAAATAATAATCATGGTTTTTTATACTTTATTTTAGCTTATAAATGCCCCCAAAATTTATTTTATATTTTATTTATTTTATATTTATTATATTAATTTATTGCGTAAACGTGAACGATAAATTACAAGTGTGTAATTTATATCAAGGAGACTAAAGATTGCGATGCGCGATAAAACTTATATCTGCTTATGATGAAGTCAAGAACGTTTCTTTAAGGGAGTGATCATTAGACATTTCGCTTAATAATTCCTTTTTTATGGACATATTCCTAAATTCGGTGGTCGTGTTCATTTGTCATACAATTCCTTATATAATACTTAAGCGCTTAAGCGCGCTGCTTTAACGACTTGCGGTTATAGCAAGTAGAAGTTTTGTGGTTTCTTAGCAGACAACATCTAATTCGATGTTTACAAGTTGTCTTAAAAGGCAACGAGGTGTTTTTCTGTGTTGTAAAAAATATTGTCTAGTTCATTTTGTAATAGTCGAGTCTTGAAAAAATTCCGAATTGGACTTCTAGTTGCACAATTTACGGATTAATTATTAAATATTACGAATTACAAAATATGGTTTAGATTCCAACGATAACTACAATAACCCACGAATTTAAAATGAGGTTAGATCGTTAAGGGAAGCGGGAATGTAGGATTGGTCGTTTCCTTTTATCGTCTATGTTATTTTGCATCTAAAGAATAATGCACTAAATAACAAACCTGTCGTAATTAGTAAACAACATGCTTCACGTTGCAACCTTGAAAATTTATACAGCTCCTTCTTCGTCGCTTATTGAATCGCTTACTAATGTTGGTTTGGATGCAATCGATATTCAAAATGAGGCAAACCAGAAAGGACCATTAGTTATTCGAGACGGATTAGTGATTCGAACAGGACACCGATAGAAGAAGCAACGCTTGCAGGTTTACGTTTCGTTCAAAGAAAAATACGTTCGCGATAATTGCGAATTCGCGCATAAAACGGTAACGTTTCAGGGCAATTAGCGTCGCGCCCACCGCCAACTAGTCAGTCAGTCAATCAGTGAGCCAGTCAGCTGGGTATCTATTATGTAGCGCGTACACGCAGCAACGAAACTAATTAATTAATGCACGGTTAAATCAAAGCATATTATTAGTGACAAATGCGACATAAACACGAACAATTTATCAAGTTCGCCGCTTGAAGCAGTTATGTGTTCAAATTAGCGTTATTAGAGGAGTAATAAATGTCACAGAAGAGCGCCTTATGAAACGTTAAATAAGGAATTACACCGTAAAGATAAAACGGTCGTACATATACACAACAACAACATAACGAAGATCGTTCTTTCTATCTGATGCCGTAGCCGCTCTTCGCAGAGCATAATTGCCTGCATTGTTCGAAAGCGTGTCGTCCTTGGATGTAAAATTTCAGCCGCCTTAAACGAATGTCGTCTGATGTAACACAGAAATGCACATAAAATGCCACAATTATTGATATGTGTTGATGGTTATTGCTTCTTCTCGCTAATACGGTTTTTGGAGCGTATATTCTTGGAATATGCGCTTGGAATATGAATAATATGCCTTAAACTGCGCCGTTTCTTGTGTTCTTAATTAGCCGAAGCGAAAATTCGGAGAGGATGTTTGTAGATCGTTATACTTATGTGTTCCGCAACTCTTTCAACAATAAATTTTATACATCGAGAAATGATAATTAGCTTCTTCCTTAAATGGTTTTCGAAAAGAAAATTCCGCAGTTTAATGGATCCACGCATGTTGCCATCTAATTTTAATAGCTTATCATAAACTAATTCTAACAAAAACTTTTTCTGTGACATACGTAGAAAGGTTTTCAGCTGTTTTGGATCTTTAGTTCCAAGTTCTGGGAGTAGTTTCTTATATACACCAAGTGTCGGCCCAATTTGTGACCAATAATCTTTGTTTCAGGCATCTTGTTTTCCATTTTTCTCTTAGTTTTTATTGGAACATAATGCACGATACAATTTCTTCGAGTCTATGCCAAGTTTTAAAACTATCACGTGTAAACTTGTCCGTCCGAATATAGACGTAAGATAAAAAAGGAATTATGGGTAGAATTCTTTCATGTTAAATCTCTTTAAGTTATTTTTGTTTTCTTGATTTTTATTTTGATACACCGCTGTATATTACCTTTGCATCAGTATATCGTGTATACGTCACACGAATTTTAGGTATATAAACCTTCCCTGTATTGATTTTAGTAAAGGTCACAAACGCAACAGCCATGCCTCCAAGCGCTTCGTTCAATGTTTGGTAATGGAGCATCATCACAAAAAAAAAAAAAAAAAGTCTGTTTACAGCTGGCTTGCAGTATTTCGTCGCGGTTGTGCTTCCATCAGTTGTACCAAAAAAACATTGATGCTTGAGTAAAACTAAACGTGTTCCGGGTTATGGTAGATAATTGAAAACTCGCCGATTCGCTTACAATCAATGCGACTTTTTCCTGAGAAGGAAAGGTGAATCGTGAAGAAATCCTTTAGCCAGTAAATTAACGAACGATAAGACTGCTACCAATCTAGTCACAGCTTATCGTCTACATACACAAGGTAAAGATAGAATCGATAAAATTTTGAAAAAACAAAACATAAAAATGATCTTCAGATCTTCAGATGATCAGATATTCCTTCGTTCCCCCCGTTCGACGTGCGAACGTTGCGTTACAACACGCTTCCCCTCGAATTCGGCTATCGCTGAATCATCTACACACTGGCAACCAGATATTATTCAGTGCAACTTCATTACTTTGTAATTCTTCGCACTATTACAATCCTAAAATTAAAGAGTCCACAGAGAGGTTAGTCTCCCGTAAACATATGGAGCTTGTCATCCATAACGATCGATATTTGACTGACATTGACCGCGACATTCGGCCAAGCAGCGACGAGCCTCACCCACTGCCGATATAAAAGTGTGCTGCTCCTCTCGTAGCCCCAGAGTTGATTTTCATCTCTGGCACGGTTCACCCATGATCAATCGGTTCTGGTTCAACTAGATGCGCCTTTGGCGTGGTTTATGCATTGATTTACCGTACTAACTGCGACCTGCCATATTTCCTTCTCCTGAAAAATCCCCATGTGATTGTGGACGAAACTGATTCTAGCGGAGGAAGCCTATTGTTTCAACATTGATGTTGTACGCTATATGATTGAAACGGATCGTATGAGACGAAAATTTAGCAGTAATCAACTGTTTAAGCGTTTCCAGAGCAACCGCCGCTAATAAAAATTCTTCGTCCTCAAAGAAGTTTCAAGACAATGAATTTCTTTTGTTGTGCTAGACACGTTAGGGCATTGTTTTGAAGGACAACTAATGTTGAATGGTTTACAACAATTTGCTTGCCAGAAGTCTCGATTAAATCAGGAAAAACAGTCGACAGTGTCGCATCGTCATTCATCACACAACATGACAGACAACTGATTAAATGAAGGAAAAAAAAATCGAATTCATATCTCATTGTCTGTATTCATCTATCACCCAACGTTCTTATCGAATGTCAAACCAAAAAGGCATGAATAGCAATTTTTATCATCTCAACCCTTCAAGCTGTTGAAGCCCTAAAAAACTCTGTTTTTGACATACCACTTCTAAGTGGAAACATGTTTCGAGAATTGGTTCGAACGCATACAAAAGCGTATATGTATTAATCGCAAATATTTTGAAAAACAAAACAATTTGTACCAATTGCTTTTCTTTCATTGCTTTTGTAAAAACTTAACACTTTTTGGTTTGCTTGTATTCTTTGCATAAAACAATCAAGTACGATGCTATTGTTATTCAAGTATGTCGATGTAAATATTGTCCCCTATGCCGATCGCCTTTAAAGAAATTAGCGTAGTGTTTGTTCTTTTAAATTCTACTGGGTGCTTCAATCAAACTTTCCTCTCTTCTTATATACCGCACTTACACAAATGTATCGTTTATCTCTTTGAAACTTTTACGACTTACTAAAACACCTAAAGGCACCTTTCACGAAGCGATACCCTATAATAACTTCAAAGCTTTCATTTTCATTCCCGTCATAAAACGTATTTACCTGTAACAGACACCGAACGTAGAGCGTTGATACGTTCTAAAAACTTGATAAAATAAAAAGGGACGAACGTTCTTAAAAGGTACATAAACAGAAGTTCCACGGCGTAAAACTTTGCTTTATTGGTACGATTTTTTCAAAACGAATTTTATCCCTCTTCGCCACGTAGACGATTTATTCTTCAAATCTCATTTGGATACGTGTACATTTTACGATCTCTTGTCTATAAAGTCGGATCGATATGCATTTGCAGTCTGTTCGGCTGCTCGTGCACAGGTGCGCTGCACTCGAGAGGTAAATATTTAAAGAAGCTGTTAACGGAGATGTAAAAAGTTCCATAACACGGAAAAACGTCTGACTCATATGTCTCTATTTTTTACTCCAATGTTATTTTGTATAAAATTACGTACAATGTATATATAACCGGATGCTTTTGCATGTTCTAAATATGCATTAACAGGAAATGGTTGCTAGTTCTACTTTTTAAAATGAAAACTCAAAGATGAGTCTATTCAGAAATAAAGGGTCTTCTAATTCTGCGCTTACAAGTAAAAATAAATAAATATTCAAATTATCAGCTGCTGCTGTGTTCATAATGCGTTAAAAAATTCCGCGAAAATACTTGGACACAACTATAAAGGTATTTGTACCCTCAGTTTAGTTTTTTAATTGATTATCCTTACCTTTCTCGATGTTTTGGTCCTTTGTCGTTTCTGACTTGTTTTGTTTGTATCTCGTAGTTATATTGTGAAACAGTTTTCCTTTTAATGATGTTTTTATAAACTAGGAAATCGTTAAATAGTACCAAGTTAGTGGCTGTACTGCAAATAGTTACTTATTTGTGCATCTATTAGAATAATAGGCTCAGTTGAATTTTTGCAGATTAATTAGGCTTAGAAATGGTTTCGGAATTAAATCTACATTTAAAGGTTTATGTGTTTGTTATACACTTACTATTATTTGCATATTTGGCACAGTGAACGTTTGGAAATAAAATAATCATTTATTTTATAATGGCAGGTTCTATACATTTTTGGAATTCATCATTTTTCTTTTCAAATTAAGGGCGATTTCTTTAAGTCTAAGTACCTATTTGAAATCGTGAACGCGTGCTTAACGCAGGCGGAAACGTTGCCGCCTGTGTTCTCACATTGCGAACAGGTGGTACAAATAACCAAAAGAATGCTGAAATAGCTTCCTCATGGTACTGATGGAATCACTTAGGGCAAAAACAGTGCAAGGAGAGAAAAAACACACTACATGGATATGTTTCTGCCTACCCAGCATCATCAGCGTGGTTCCGAGAGTGCTTTTTAATCCACCTTGCAGCGCTGTTTACCTCGCACTTAATATGCCGATGACGTCCTTCTCCTTGGCATAAGTGATTCCATTAATACCACAAGGAAACTATTTTAGCGTTATTTTTTGGTTATTGTTTCTGGGCATTTTTTATGTGTTCTGTTAATACATCATGGTAAGTCTGTGGGTGTCGTTTACATGTGCAGTTTCCCAAAGCGCTCCTGCGTAAAAAACCAGTCTAAGAATTGCTCGAAGGTTGACTTGGGAAACAGCATCTAGTTTATGTCGCTGCTTTCTAAATGGCAAACATGTATTTCTGGGCACTACCGAGCGGTATGAGAAGTCTGGCGTATTGCGATATTAACTTAGAGAAACGACAGTGCAATGCGGAGTAAAAAAACGCTCGCGGAACCACGCTGATAGGCAGAAATACGTCCCTGTTCGTTCGAGAAATACGTACCATAAATGCTGCGAGGAAGCTATTTTAGCGCTACTTTTTTGGTTATTTCATAGGTAGTACGTCTTACATCTACGATATTGTACAGCGTTGAACTCTTGTAGAAATGTCTTTCGGGTGATGTCGTGTAGTTGATTTTTAACTTGACGTTTCGCTGACTATCCTGTCAGCTTCTTCAGAAGATTTCTAAAGACTGCTGTTGTTGTCTTTTGCTGCTCGTTATATATCCCATTTCTGTTCCTCTTTGCTGATCCATGACCGTTCTGCCCTGCTGATCCATAACCGTTCCGTTCCGCTGAGTCGCGTCGTTCGCTGCATGACGACCTCGCGGCACTGCGAGGACGGAACGGTTATGGATCAGCAGGGCAGAACGGTTATGGATCAGCAAAGCGGAACAGAAATGGGATATATAACGAGTAGCAAAAGACAACAACAGCAGTCTTTAGAAATCTTCTGAAGAAGCTGACAGGATAGTCAGCGAAACGTCAAGTTAAAAATCAACTACACGACATCACCCGAAAGACATTTCTACAATGGATTGCGGTCGTGAAAGCCTACACTCAACTAGCGTTGAACTCGTCTATCTACATGTATAATCTGTGGTATTTGAAATAAGAAAGTTGATTTCCGTTTCCGGGTGAAACAAGAGTGCTATGAAGTTGAAAATATTTTCAGGAAATACATTATTATTCATAATATCGCTCACAAAAATTTTGAAAATATACTTCAATTATTTCCAGAGATACTTCTAATAGGCCATCGTCGTGAATGACCTTGTGTGAAAATCCTTGAATTTTTCGACTTAATACTCTAATTTAAATAAATTCAAGGCGACAAACACGAAGAAAATTATTCTAATTTGGTTTTAATAACAATTTCCTAAACTAAATATGGCTATTTAGTGCAGCGATGACACTTTGTAGTGACACTAGACAGCAAACCTTAGCACGATGTTACAGATTGGAAAGACGTCCAAAGTTCAAATTTAACATTACAGAGCTATGCTAAATGGTAACAAATATATTCTTGTACTGCAATATATTGAGAATTATTACGATATTTATAATTTATTACAGTTGAGTTACAGCGCACTCTAGGAACATATTAGAGATATTTTCGAATAACCGGATTACATATAGCACTCCTATATTATCGCAAATCGTAGGCTGACAGCGAATATTAATGCACATGTGGTACTCATAGGTGTAACGTGACACATAATTAGTTTCTATTACCTACCAACGGCGAACGTAACTTACAAAGTAACACATTATTGATATATCAGGAAACCGTAATATGGCAATCATGGATGCTAAGCTAGGCACGACTACGATCTAGAGCCAAGTAATACACGCGTGCATGCGGAACAACAACAGCAACATGGCCAACATCTTGGCGCACCCCTTCGCACGATTTATGTTCTCCTAGTCGAGTATCGCATTACATCAATGACAACATTTTATCTCATCATTGCATACCGGCTACAAATCTCCCATTAAGATAACGGTAAACAATGCTGTATACGTGTTGTGCGGAAGATGGAGAGATACCGATGCTAATGCGTGGTCATTCACAACTGCCTTATCTGGACGCGGCCGTCCATAATCTATGCTACTAGAATGGAAATCGATATTGAGATGGGAACATACACGAGGTTCCTAAAATTCGTTATTGCTTATTACTTTTCTCGTAAAATATCTCGTTTTCTCACGATTTATCTGCATATTTATCGTCTTTGTAGATTATGAAATCTTTTCCATGAAAATAAATCAATGTAATAGTGCTGTTTGTACTGGAAAATTAGGGCAACGTATTTGGGTTTTTACTTTTACTATGCAAACGAATAATGTAATAGCTTTTATCAAACCTACTGCAAGAAGCTTTGAGTAAACATGGCGTGCATCTTACGAAGTATTTCTTTATTCAAAATACTTTATCAGTAGCCAATGCAAGAATGGTATATTACGAGAAACTTCATTCTTGCTTCAAACTGATGTAATACTTATAAGAATGCATCCTATACGCGAATTGCATACCGTCTTTACCCTATAATGTCTTCAGTATTGTTAGATCCAGTTATTATTGTAATTTGTAAATTAGAGAAATCTTGTTTAAAACTTGAAATTTCACTAATTTAGCGGTGTTATTACTGCACAAGTTTGAATTTACAGTTACGGCAGTGGTAACTGTCTTCTGTACGATTTTATTGCTTTACTCATTTGGTAAGTGGAACATTTATATAGTTTGCCGTATCTTTACTATTTACGACATCACTGAAGATGGGAAAACGTGAGAAGAGCGAAAGTGTAGCTGTTGAGAAGAGGGGAATAAAATGGGGAGAAATGGGGAGATAGAAGAAGGGGGTGGAGAAATATATGCAAAAAGGGCAATATACTCAGCTCCAAGCAACCTCTACATCGAATGGTAGAAAAATTCGAGAATTTAGTAAGCAAATCATTTTCAACTGAAGCAAGCGTTAAAAGTTAGAAGAATTTGAGGCTCCATTAGGCTGACATTTCAAGAAACATCTACCCAAATGATTCGTAAATTCTTAACAGAATTCGTCAATAGTACGGAACACTGCCAGATAGCTGAAAATTGCGTTTATTGCTCAGAATTAGCTGATTCCCAGAAAGAAACCTCATAAACATAGTGTTTGTCCGTTGGAGCTTCGCTGTATAAAGTTAGTTTTCGTTTAAGTTTCTAGAACTCATTTAAAAATTCTTTTATCTCTTCCAAACAAATTTTAAATTGCCGGAAGAGTGTTTTAGAGATACTCCCGATTATCACGACCCTCAATTCTATTAAAATCATCATAAATTTCAACATTTCCGCAATTTTCCTTTGCAAAGCATTACAGATACGATGAAAATTAGAGCTTCGTTTTAATTATTCAAAAAAAAATTGTCAAAATGAAATGTTTTTATTTATTTGTTTTTTTATTTTAAGATATCAGAGCTTTATTTCAGACAAAATTAAATATAAACATGGAAACAAAAGTGGTAATATCAAAATACAAATAAAAAATATATATGCATGTCTATAAGTCTAGTAGCGCGAGTAGCCAAGGTACAAGAACACAATGAGCAGAAGAACTCTTTTAGCGAGTAGAAGCATTTGGTTAATAGCCATGATTTCAATAATTTCTTTAATTTTTTATTACTAACCATTTTCCAATCATTCGGAAGTTTATTGCAAATTTTAATACCTGCAATTTATGTACAGTCTGCTGATAGTTGTAAATTATGCTTTGTATTATGTATCTTGGGATCACGTATCATATAAGTATGTTGGCTACTGTTTTTTGCACTTATTTTGTTCTTTTCTTCATGGATGTAGCAACTGGGTTCTAATATGTACAGCTCAAATAGTGTTCAAATTTTTAGGTTCGTGAAGTATCTTCGGCAAGATGTTGGTTGATTAACACCAGCAGTCGTTCTGATCGCGGATTTCTGTTTGAAAAAAACTTCGTTAGCAGATGAGCTGGACATTAAGTGTATCGAATCCAAAATAATGTAAACGTGTCAAACCTAAAAAATGCAAGGTTGAGTAATAAATTCTGCTTTAGGTTTGTTACATTAACATTCGGGTAGTTAAGCATTGATGGTTCTTTTTTATCTTGGGTTTCGGGTCGTTTATTAGAAGGAGGAAAACAAAAAAAGCTTCTTGCGCTTTTAATTTTTTCAATTCTTTAATGGAACGTTTCCTTGAACGTGTTGTCAACTTTATAAAGCACTTGTCTACAAAGACGTTGTTGACAATCAATTGGATCTTTATTGATTTTCAGTTTATGTTACTTCTTCAGCTTCTCTTTGCTTCTAATATGCAGATTACATGTTATAAACATACACATCCACATTAAGAACAAAGAGTTTAAGGTGAACAACATTATTTAGTTCAGTATAATAATTTCGAATCAAAATCAAGAAATTATAAAAAATATATCTGTTCACTTCTTTTGAAAGAAATTAAAATTCTTGTAAAGAACGTAGAAGAACAAACCAGAATAGTTTTGAATAGAATTTGCATAAATACGTTGGAAAAAATAATGTGGAAAATCATTAATCCATTGAGTTATGAAGACTGTAAGCATAACGAAAATTACTCTCAAGAAAGATTGCAACAAATCAAACAAAAAAAAATACAACTAACAGGTTGGAAAGTAGAATTGGTAGAAATAAGCCGGCAGCAATTAATTATTATTATAAATAAATATTATTATAATATCTTTTAAAGGACGAAAATAACAGCATATTTTCATTTGTTCTTTTTTTGTTTTACAAGAAAAGTGGGTTCAATTGTATTTATGTATATTTATTCGGCGCTTGCAAAGTTTATTAATTTCAGTAACGTCTTACACCAAGCGTTTATAGAACGAAAGGAATTTTCGTCATTATTAAATACTTCTAAGAACCTTGGTAAATAGGTAAACTGAATTACTAAGGATAACACAAAAGAAGCTTACACAAAAGAGCTCGTCAACTTATACACTTGTTTCAGCTGTACGTTCCTGCAAGATACATCAGGAATTCTAGAAAATCTTCCGCCTTAAAACAACGTCTTGTAATTACGCGTACATAAACATCGTTAATTTTAGCGCAAACGCTTCAACAACAGCGATGTCTTTTATCGGAACGAAGTTATCGCGTTTAATGAACGGCAGGAACTTAATTATTTAACAGTACGCGTTAAAGAATATGCAATGGTTCATGCGAGTGCATGCACGGCCTTTCACGCGGTTCGATAAACCAACGGTGACAAAAATAACAACATTGCGACTACATAACTGTCGTTTTCAATTAAACGTTGATAGTTCTTCTGGGTAATTTCAGTTAATTGATATTCAACACCAGATTGGAAGGCGCTATCGGCAACGATTGACTAACTATTTGTTTTGTGTACCTTGTCACAGATCAATTCTTTCACGTCACCGATGATAATTTGGAATTGAAATTTTAATAACGAATGTTGTACCGACGGGAAACGTCTATATATGTACTTTATTACTTTTGTGGAATACAGAGTGAAATCGATAAAGACTATTTGTTTTGTTATTGTTAAGTTAGCAATACTTAGATTGGCATTTGACTTTCGCAAAATTTTTTTCTGAGGAAAATTATGTAAAAGGAATGAAGTACTCATATCTAAATAATTATCAAGCACTGCCAACTTACAGCGTTACATGCTTCAGACACGTGACTCTACAACGAGAGGGGAGTCGATCCCGTGGCACCACCAACACA
>LR737390.1:8627879-8694592 GCA_902655005.2 Marronus borbonicus
AACGTTCGGGATGATCTCTTTGTTACAGCGTTACATCCTTCAGACACGCCACTCTACAACGAGAGGGGAGTCGATCCTGTGGCACCACCAACACAGGGGCCAGCAAAGGATTTGCTGAATTTTTCTCTATCCCAAGTTCTCGTTGACAGCTCATGTAAATGTTAGGTTGCCGTTGCTATTTGGAGATCTTCACGTCACTTGTTTGTTTATAAAATACCATGGAGCTGAGACCTGTATTCTCAGCATCTTGTTCTGTATAATATATGTTTTTTCAGGTATAGCTTAGTCTGGTCTGTAGATCCAGGACATTATACCTGGCAATTAGGGGCATTACGAATAGAGAAGATGAGGACCAGAACATTTGTTTCACCTCATGGCAACATCGGGTGGTGATTACCTAATACCTCGTCTGTTCGTAGGACAGGTTTGTAGAAGCAACAATTTAATTTACAAAAACAGGTAATAATATTGAATTCATAAGGTTGATAAGTACATTGATTGTCAGTTGTTTAATTAATCTCATTTCATCAGAAAATGTAGCGACATTCTTCTATAGAAATAAATTAATGAATGTAAATAAAAACAATAAAATATTGAAATGAAAACTAACGTGTGGCGAATTTCTTGGATAATAATTAAAAAAAAACATTTCCGGTGTAAATAAAACAAAAAAAGATTCTAGAACTAAACAAATAATTTCTCATTTAGTTGGTACGTTTTCAAACAAATCTATAAAAATATAAACTATTTTATGAGCAAAACGTTCTTGGCTTTTACCATTAGACTGAATGCGAGAGCGAGAGTTGAGGGTGCATAATATGACGCTGAATGTTCTGGTAGAGCTTGATATTGCCTAGATTACATTAGGTTACTATCAGAGGTGATCTTGACTTAATTCACTGGGACCTTTTCCAGATCTATTGTGGTTCCTCTCTTATTAGATCAATTACATTAGCTTTGCTTTCTTTACTAGATTTAACAGTCTTGTGAGTGATCCCTCTACATAGGTTTCTTCTTCTGGGTATTCCGAGCTCATTCCTGAGAGCCGTAGTCCTACCAGCGTATATGGACGGCAGTCTCATCTTCCACCTGGCAGAATTGCTCATGTTCTTCCTGAGAATCTGGTGTCCTGTTAGCAGGTCCGCTATTGTTCTAACTTCCTGTCTCTGCTTAGTAAGTCCGCTGTAGATGTAGGCCTGTGTCCAATCAGAAATTGCTTGGCCTGTTTCTGTCCTGGAATGACCTCCCACCAATCTTGTGATTTCTTATCTTTCCATTGATTAGTGATTGCTTTTGCTACTATATATTCCATTCCCATCGAGTGTATTGGGCAATTTTCAGCAATTGACGTGCCCGCTCGTGCTAATTCGTCTGCCTTGACGTTCCCCCGTTCACCTTAGTTCGGCTTCCTAGCCTATTGATTGTATTCATGCAGTCCCACCTCATTTTCGAATTCCCCTGTGTGGAGTCTAGCGCTTTTACTACTGCTTGACTCTCTGACTAGATAGCACAGATCGATAGTTATCTGCTTGCCAGTCTAATTATTCAATACACCTATGATATATATATATGATTGCCTATTTCGTGACGTACGTTTATGGAATTGCCTTTTTCTGTTAGATATGTATGTAGCTATTAAACAGTTATAAACCCGAACTGGTTAACATCCTGGGCACAATGGAAACATTTTTCAATTAGCTGACGGTTTTGGTTAATTACATACATATATAATCAACTAAACTTAACAATGTAAATATATTGTAAAGTTTCAGTTATTACTCTTAAAACTTTAAAGTTAATTCTTAAATCTTACCAACAAAATTAGATCTGATAAAACTTTAAATTTCACAAAAGGAGATCTCTCCTTCAGTAGCTTTCTTAAATTAAGGCATGTCATATGCATTTGGTAAAAGAAGAATATTTTTTTACCTTTTGTATCGTTTATAATCATAGTTTTTCAACTTGGGTTTTCCAGATACTTACCAAACTTTTAATAATCTTGATAAAAAAAATAGAAATTTTAATAAAGCTTGTTCTAATACAAACGATGTAATTTTCTTAGTCATTCGAATCGATTATTATGTTTAGAATCTTGCTCAAAGTAACGCACAACTTCTAGCTTCATTCTCGCTTTTTCTACGTCCCGTATGATCAAAAGACCTTTACACAACGTATAGCATTTAATGTTTGCGGACTCAATTAACATTTGCCACCTAAAACTCCAGCGAACTACCAACACTACAAACAAGAAAGACTAAAAATTACCATATTTCAGAAGCGAACATCACAAGCTTTTTGCTTGATTACAAGCGCTATTCGTTTAACACGGTCGTCCGCGTCAAAAAGCTTTAGTATGCCGGGTAAAGTCCGGAACACAGCACTTAATTATGTCAGTAAAAAAAGGCAAGTATAAATATAATATTTCACGGGTCGCCGCAGATCGTCGGCTTAATTACGTTTTGGGGAAAGAACGCGGATGAAAGCAGGGATAGCAGAAACCCCGCTTGATGCGGAACGAAGGCTCCGAGATGGATTTTGGAGTTAACTGCTAATTAATAGGATGAAGGCCAGTTTCGTGTGTATAAAACAAAATGGTGTGTGTAGCTGACACTCATTCTGAATTGCTTCTTTCAGCACTTATTGCATTAAATTAAACAGAAAGGAAGACTGGCCTCATATAAAGGGTGAAAATATAAAAAGATGCGGTTGTTTCTCTTCCATTGCAAAATAACGGGGAGCTTTCGTGTTAGCTTATGTAAATAAATAATTTAAATTTATGTTGCCTTCAAAGTTAGCTATTGCTTTGGTTAGAGTCACTCTTTGTTCTTTGGGTTTACTTTGATTTTTGTCAGTTTGCCGACATTTTCCTCGTGGGTATTAAGTATTTGTTAGGACGGACACCATATAATTCTTAAAGTTCACAAAAGCTATTTGGATGTTAAAGCGGCATCTTCAGCCTTTCCGCCAACCCTGTGTATGACTCTGCTCACTGCTGACATAGTCTATTAACTTATTATGACCAAAAAATATATACGAAACTGAACGTCAAGCTTGAGTAAGAGTCGATATCGCGATCGACGCACAAAGAAGTACGTCGATCGTAAACATTGAATGCATCAATTACTATAAATTATCGTGGATTTATTACTGCTAGCGCTAAACGAGATAGTGAGAGCAAAAAAAAAAGAAGTCCTATTATATAGATCTCGTATAGAGCAGTCCACCGGCCTGTCCGGCGTATCGTTTCCCTAATTACAGTACTTAAACGGTATCGCCGAATCGTATGGAGCCGAGCCGCTCGCTCACCTTTCTCTTTTATCGAACGGCGAACGAACAGCAACTGACCGAACGAACTTGTCCTCATCGATCACAGCGCGCGCCGTCAATCGAACTGGGTTAATTGCGGTTATTTTTAGACCCGATGTATATACGCGATCGTTCCAGCGGCGTCTTTTTGTTACTCGTTTTTTCGCCTTTCTTTTCCTTCGTTCGTCCCCCTTCCCAAGCAACCGAGTTATCCGTCGAGTGCAGTCCGTTCCGTTATCTTTTAAAGTTTCGCGCGATTAATTGTGCGCGCCCAATCGGTCGTTCACGGGTCACACCAAATGTACAGTAATCGGCGCCCGAATGCCAGAGTGAACGGATTGTTGGATTTTGAAAAGTACTTTCGCCGAATTTATTCTATCTGCTTGGTATCTGCTTGCCTTTAGGCAGGTAGATATCGCTTGGTAATTGCGAGGAAAATAAATTTTAAGAACTGAAACCGCGAAGTCACGCTACACATGTTATTGAAAAAAACAAACTGTTGGAGAAGTCAACAAAGAGTAAAATAAGTTAATGTTAACGTAATTCTTTCATTACTTCACCATATTTGGTTAAATGAACTGAAAACTACGATCCAAACCAAATTTTTTATAATTCTCGAATCAAAACCAACTTGCATTGATCCAGCAATAATGCTTCTTCTGTACAATTATGCTGTAGAGGCATATTGGATTGAGGTACATACACTTGCACTTAGCCCTTAACTAGTAATGAGGGGTATTTAAGACCTTATATACTTCTCTATAACAATTACAATAATATTTTATTTGCCTAACGGAGATACCATTTACAAGACAGAGTAATACATAATATATTAAATAGCTAAACGTACAAACAATGAAATAAGTACTGTAATATACCAATACAATACATATCAAGGCAAGATACACAATGGGGAAGAATTAATGCTACAACATTGTCAGTAGCCACCACGTTATAATTGAAACACATCCTATGCAGTGGCCGACCACAACATTATATTTGTGTTGATTCAAAGTAGACAGTTACTGCGATTAGCTTCTTTTCTAAATTGATTTGAATCCTGACGAGTACGGCCAGTTCTTCCTCTCCTCTTTTAAATTATGTTTACGTTTAGAATTACGCGCGGAATATTTTAGCACAAGGAAAAATTACGGCTAAAAGTTGTTGAGAGCCAATAGTGCTGTGAAGTAAGTGGTACAAAAGTTGAGTGTAGGCTTTCACGACCGTAATCCATAGTATAAATGTCTTTCGGGTGAGTGTCAGTCTTTAGAAATCTTCTGAAGAAGCTGACAAGATGGTCAGCGAAACGTCGAGTAAAACATTAACTACACGACATCACCCGAAAGACATTTCTAAGTGGTACAAAAATTTGGGATCTGCTTGATTACGTTGGATGAAGCTTAAAGATAGACAAAAGAGTCATCATTGAGTCCTTGTAAAGCACTGAAAATGAAGGCACTTTAAATATTTTCGCTGAACATTCTCAATAGGCAGACAATGAGTGTTATAAATTGGTAAGCAGATGATAGTGGCATATTCGAATTTTGACCGTACAAAAGAGATGTTGCCTCTACTGGTGAGAAGTGCTTAGTGTTCCTGGTTATAAAACGAAGAGCTTGAGTGCAAAGGATAGATTCTATGTGCTTAGTAAATGCTACCTCAGGATCAAAAATAACACCCAAATCTCTAAGGGAGGTTGGGCGAAGTATAGAGTTGTCCTCATATTACACAATTATAGATAATTGGATTGGCTTTACCACACAAGGTAAGTATACTACATTTCGATACAGTGACGGTTAAGTTATTATGTAAGGATCACTCTTATAAAGCATTCAGTTAATTTTGTAGATCGATACAGTCAGCTGCAGTATTTATTCTGGTGTATAATTTTAAATCATCATCAAAGAATATAAGTTATTAATAAAAATCAGGAACAGCATGGGACCAATGTTACTTTCTTGTGGAACACCTGAGTCACGACAGAAGTATTCATACTGATGACCCCTACGTGCTACGTATTGCTTTCTATTTGTTAGATACGAGGAAAGAAAAAATCCGTGTAAGTAACGTCCATCTGCTGATTCTTATCGACGTTTCCAGCAATAAACTGAGTAATAAAATGGTTGGTTACTGCGGAGCGTTGGTCAACAAAGCCATGCTGGTCTTCAGAAAGTGATTGGTTAAATTCTTCATAAATACATTTGTATAAAGATATTTTGAATACTTTCGCGAAATTATTAAGCTGTAGTTTCCTAATTCTCTACTAATGTCGTAGTTAAACTAACTGCATCAAAATGTAGCCTCTAACGCTGTAATTGTTAAATTGTTTTTTTGTTAATAACACTTATTGGAATATGCCTAACCCCATTTGACCAATCCAATGATCCCATATCCCATCTAGCTGGAGTCATTTTTTAGTGCATCTATTGTTGCTAGTCACAAGTAATTTTTCGATAACCAAATAATTTAGGCCGGAAAGGGTTAAAAATTAAGCACCTCACCAGTTAAGGGGTAATACTATTAATTTATATAATTATACTTAGAGAAGTTCAATTAATTAAAAATAATTCGAGTTCCGGCATTTTGATAATTCTTTGTTTCTTACAAGAAAGAATAATCAAAATCACAAATTATGTCCAATAATTTTCTTTCTAATGTTTCTTGTAAAAAATACACAAAAGGCATACGCAATACTATTTACATGGAACCTAGTAATCAACATCATTAATGTTATCTGTAACATTACATATGTACCATCATTGATAGGCGAAGCATAAAAATATCGGAATTCTTAGGTCAGCATTCCTGCGACAACGAAGTAAATAAGAATTTGGTAACGGGAGATACAAATTTAGTTTAAAACAAATATTTAAAGTATTTCGGCCATAAAAAAACAACCAAAAGAGAGGTCTGAAACCATTTAGAAAAAAAAGAAGAAGAATTGAACCCAAGGGGAGAGTAAAGCGTTTTCATGAAGATCCGATATAAGAGCATTTACCAGAAAGGACTTAAAGTATCTGTGAGAAAGGGAAGAGGATCCTAATGGAGAATTTTAAAAACACACAGGCACAGACCACACGCACGGCGGCTTACAGCTGTAAGTAAATAGTTTTTAAAAATTTATTGCAAGCGCATTGCTGAAAATAAAACGAACGTGTTTTATTCTCTGCTTAATTCCTGAAATATTAATTGTTTTTTTTTTGGGTTTCAGGTAGTTAACAGAAGAGGAAAAAGCCCTTTTTTCTTTTTCCTTTTTTTACATTTGTTTACATTGTTATATTTTCGTATATTTTTTTGGTGATTTTTTTCAAGCTACATATAAAGAGGTTTTGCAATTTAATTAATTTAATTTAAAGTTAAAATTGGATTATTAAAAATATTAATCTATCTTAGATTTCCTTAGTTTTTTTAAATGAATTTTGTATTTATGATTCAAAAAATAATTTGTTAAAATTAGGTAAAAGTTGCTTTTATATTTTATTTTTTAACTATCCTTTTATGTTTCCTATTTTTTTTTTAGTTTTATGAATTTCGCCAATGTGAACGTCGAAGACACCCTTATAATAAGAATTTAGTAAGTACTGGGCCTTTTTTTATTCTATTAAATTCTGAAACACATAAACGCGTGTGTATTAGGTCTTTTTATGCCGAATCTAGGTATCAAAAATCACATCCGTTCACTTTTTCAAAAAAACCCTAATAACCTACAAATCTTTAGTTTAGGTTAGTTAGTTAGGTTAGTTTTAAAAATGCAAAATATGTAGCACGCTCGATTTTGAAAAATACAGGTTGCTGCTAGCTAATCTTAAACCATACCCACAATCATGCATGATAACGAGGAAAAAACTGTTTTGAAACATCTCTATTCACCAAGGCGCAATTTTCTGAGCCTATGATGATGATTCACCCTGTACATAACCCTGTTACTAGACTTGCATTTGCTGGGTAACAAAGGAATAATACGTGCTTATTATTTTATTTTCTGGATGTGAAAAAATAAATATTATAATGTTTGTTTATTTCATTTTATTTACACAACTCCTTTTTCCACTTTTTGCATTTGGGATAACTAACAAAAATCACATCAAAAACACAATTTTATTTCAATTCAATTTTTGTTGTTTTTATTTCCAGTTCGCATAGCAGCCAATCGACCTGATAATAAAAACTGCCGACGTGTTCAATTTAGATTGCTACGTCATCTCTTTTGTTTTGGTGGAAATTAAAAAAAAATGTTTACAGGCTAGTCCCAAAGCATTAATTTGAATTGCGTTTTCCAATCACAGCACACGATTGTGCACTTACTCCCGCCCTTCCTCGACTGAAAAGGGAACACCCAGCTGCGTACCATCGCGAGCGTACAAGACCAGCATTCTGTAAAGATGAAACAATGACCTTTTTGATCCAATACCGGTTACATGGTGTATACAATACTAAACGAATATGGAGGGATGTATACAACAATATCAACGTCGACAACAATAAGAACACTTTCTTCTCGCATCGGACGCACACGTACGGCATTGTCCGCGAGATGATAGGGCGAATTTCATTATGCTTCGAGATGAAATCCAATCCTTACGAAGGGGACGTGTATGTTGTGATATTAAGGCAGCTGTGGATCGTGCTGCATCAGCACCGCGTTGAATGACCGCCTAATTTAGCGAAGGTAACGCTACGGGATACTTGGGATATTATGTGCTGTGAATGGGTCTATACAGGGTGTGTATACAAGATAGAAATTTTTATGTAAGAGACACCAATTTTTATATAAGAATAATTCACTTAACAATTTGTGTGGTTTTATAGAATGTATAAATACGAACTAGGGCAAAAACTCATTACCAGATTTCAGGTAACATCAATTAACGAGTGTTTCGCTCAGATTCATTAATATTATACACATTTTTTCAATAATGATAGCAAGGACTGCGGGGTAGTATGACAAACAACACAAAAGTATCGGCACACTCCGCACCACACAAGCCTAATTGATTAATGCGGGACAGATGTTTCGAGGATGTGTCGATTCACATTTTCAACCGAAGACCGGATTCGGTCTTCGGTTGAAAGGAGGATTAAGAAGTGTGTCGATATTTTTGTATTGTTTGCCACACATTATCTCGATTAAGCATCTAATGGTATTATTATTATTATTATTATTATAGTCGGGCTTTAACATAGGTGCTTTCAGTCAAAATGCCTTTGTGAGCGCTAGAATAGTTAGAGGCTTTTAATGAACTTTAGTTCTACTCTAGGATCTTCCTCCTTCAATTCAGCAGGTGGTCTATTGATGTCATATGCGACGCATGGCAACATGTTTAGATAGAATCTGTTCTGCTTCAGTTCTTCTTAACATAGACGATAGATTTGATCTTTAGCTTTTGTTAGCTTAAATTGGTGATATTTTAGGGCTGCATGACTTGTCAAAGATCTTGCCATTAATGTCAGGTCTTCCTTGCTGGACGATATCACTACTTTTGCTGTCTTTGGCGAATCTGATATGAGCGTTTTTGCCTTCGTTTTAATGGCTTGTTTTATGTGGCTCTCTTGAAGTCCACGAAAGGGGTTAGAACACCATATAATGCCAATAAAAGGCATGCTCGGGCTTTCTTTGGCAAGTGTACTCCAATCTTTATTTCCATGGTTCCTTAATGGCTTGGGATCCATCCTAAAATAAAGTGGTTTTTGCGTCCCAATTGCTTTAGGTTGTACGCATATTCATGTATCGGGCCAGGTCCAGATGTATAGGACTTAATAGTCTAGAACCTTGCCTGGCCATCGCGGAATATATGTTTGCGTCTCGCATCCTCGCATCCTTCTCCCGAGATCCTTTATGGCGCATAGGTAATGGTGTCGAATATTCAATTTTTTCTAGAGTTTGCTTTCGTTCTTATCGATTATTTGTATCTTATTTACAAGGAAAATTTTACTAATACAGAGATCTTGGTTTTGAGGACCCCTAGCCGCACGGGTGTTTATCACAGCAAGTGTTCAAAGTTACTTTTCTGAATATACAAAGTTATGCGTACAATTTCCGTTCTACGCTAAAAATCCAAAACAATAATCGCACTCGAATACTTAGCACCAATAAAATCAATACAGCTAATGCAAAGGTAAGTAGGCGCAATAATAAACACCGATCAATGTCGGGGCTGTACGCCTGCACGACAACAAAATATTCATAGTTCAATGGTTTTAACCTTCGTTTGGAGAGACGCCACAGTGTCTTGTTTATCGACAAGTTAAATAAACAAACCTGCTTCAATCTTTGTTTAATTTTATGCAATTTATAACAGACAGCCGAAAATATTGCAAGTAATAGCATTAGAGGCAGCATAGCAGCGAGAAATTCAATTTAAAGGTAATATGAAAAGTACTTCGAGGAAAGGCATATTTTATTCTCGTTGTTGAATACCATTAATGGTTGTAATAAATTCTTAGTTTCAACTAATGAAATAATGTTGTAAGCTATCGATGAGAATAAGTATATATCCTGCTAATATTTTGGTATTTCAATATTTATAAGATCTTAATAACAATTCTATTGCGGATATTTCAACGCAAGGTTTGCCACTATTCCAGTATTACTTTTATTATTTTTCTTAATTACATTTAAAGAGTCATCGAAAGAGAACTTGAGACCGAGGAGAATCGAGCAAGTTTCTTCGTAAGTTGGTTACTGCCTAAAATATCGTTAAAGCGAATCGTATCAACTTGTGTTTTATTACGATTTAAATAGAATTATAGAACTATTTCAGGATGAAATCTGTAATTATTTCCATTGTTGCTTTAGTTCATCGTTGGTTTAATAAGCCAAATTATTTATCTAATTTCTCTCATTTCTGTAAGTTAAAAATAAAAGTATTTCCAGAAATAAAGTGAACAAAACTAGTTCACATCTACCTAAATATTCAAAGTATGTTTTCCATCATTATTACGTAGGTAAAAGAAAAAAAAAATAAGCAAAAGGTAATCATACGAGGGATGATTCCAAAGTTCGGGGAATTCATCTATAATTTTTTTTATTTTGTTAATTTTCGTCAATCAACGGTAAACTAATTTTTTTAATCCGTCCTCAAAGAATCTTTTCGATGTCTCCGCAGCCCACCTATTTATGATACCTTTTAAGTCAGTTAAATAGTCAAATCGAACATCCAGTAAAGGTTTTCTCAAAACTGGGAACAGATGAAAATCACTGGGTGCGAGATCTGGTGAGTAAGTTGGATGCGGAAGCAATTCCTAAATCCTTCAAAAGATCTTTTGTCTTTTTTTTATGGTATTGGGTCGTGCATTATCCTGTTGCAATAATGGACGCTTATGCAACTTTTCAAGCCGTTTTCTAAGAAGTGCCTGCCGCAGTGGTTCGGATAATAAATTCGAATATTCTGCGTTAATTGTAGTACCTTTCGGCAGATAATCCATAAAAATAATGCTTTCGCAACCCCAGAATACGGTAAGCATTACCTTTACAATAGAGGGAACTGCACGCGCCTTAAGTGGAGGCCCTTCTTTCGGTTTACGTCATTCTTTGAATTGGCTTTTGGTCTCAGGATTGAAATAAGGAATCCACGTTTCGTCAGTGGTTATTATCCGTTGTTAAAATTCATCCCCGTAACGGGCTAACAGCTCTTGCAGTTGACGACAAATGTCAGAACTATTGAGTTTCTGTTCCGCTACTAACAGTCTTGGCATCCGGGGAGCTGAAACCTTGCTTACGCCAAAAAAACAATCATCTATATCTATATCTATGTCATGAACTTGTCGTGTACCTATTCCTAGGCGTACACTAATTTGACGAAGAGTCATTCGGCTGTCCTCTTTCAGTAGGTCCTCCACGGCAGTAATGTTTCTTTCGTTTACCGACGTACTCGAGCGACCACTGCGTGGATTGTCTCCTAATTTAGATTCTCCAGACTCACCAAATACTCCTTGCAGACGTTGAATAATTTCTGTATATCTCCGCACCCACTTTTCACAAAAACAATATTATTGCTCTTTAAGATTTAACCTCGTCTTCCATGGTTACAAAAACAGTGTTACGAAAACGCATGTATATCAGTGGAGTACCTGACTCAGACTGAACTATATTGCACTGGATAGCTGCATAAACATCTGAAGACTTGTCTGTCACCAACAGCATTGCCTATAAGTTCTGCGTAATGTAATTAGAGCACAATTCCCAGCAGTTTAGATAGTTTGATGTACTTATTCCAGTAGACTAGTTCGTTTGCAGTAAGTGGATAAATTTTGTGAAGTAGTACAGTTACCGGAGCTAGTGATTATTAGGAATCTTCGTTTACTTGTAGTAAATCAAGAGTTTATTTGTTCCTAATTTTGCTTGTTATTAAATATTTAATTAAGATCACCAAATAGTTTTCTCAGTGAAATTAGATGTGAAATATAATTTATGTCTTAATGTATCTTAAAAAAATGATGATAAAGACATTATTTGGTATTTCTATCAACAATGCCAAGCCATTACATTTATTACTTTTTAAACAAAACAACAAAAAGGAAATTTGTGAATATTTTACGTTGTTCACCCTGTACAATATTGCATTTATTTGCATTTGGTAACCGTACCACCTTATGTCAGATGCAATCACGACGTTAAAAATGTCATAAGCAAATCATGAAGACGGTTCATTCTTACAAGAGCTTACAAACAAGGTACGAAAAAGGAGCTGATCGTATCATTTCTATGAAAAATTCATATCTTGACATATGGACAAGAATGTTTGCATCAAAAAGTTGACGAGAGAGCCAAGGAAAGCCTCATACTGCGTTCTAGAAAATTCTGTGGGTTTCGTTGTATACAGAATAATAATGATGATACATACTGGCCTTGCTTCGTTAATGGAAGTTCATAAATCGGCAGCAATACAATAGCAAATTGGCCAGTTAATGGACTTGCTCTAGCGCTTATCTGTTTATTTAACATTTAAGCTACCTGAGCAAATTTATCCCTCTAATACAATAAACGCGTTTATCTTGAATAAACATCGCTGTGCCATGTATATTATGCAGATACACTCTCTATGGCGATATTTGTTTGGAAAATTAAATCTATCGCTGACGATATAATGGTGTGTAGATGTTATCGAAAATACGGCTTTAATTATTAATTTGATTATAATTAATATCAGTTCGGATGAATGCGTATGCGCAGATTATTTGTAATTACAACGAAATCGCATTCATGGTGTATAAAATACTGCTACAACGTGACGTATAGCAATATTTTACTGTGATGCTATTTAAATTAATTATTACGCAGTAATTATTGCGATACAGAACGAATTTAATTGGAATATTACGTATTGCAGGAATTACATAGAAATGTTATCAATATTACAACAAAATAATGTTTCAGTTATATTTAATATACCTAAATAACTGGCTAGTAATCAGTAACAATTCCAAGCGAGAGTACTCAGATCGAATGAGCGCTTTTTTGTTCTGCCAACGGGGGTGTTGCGGCCATATTAAGTATTATAATCTCACATTCAGTGACTTAAAATTTAAAAAAATTTAAAATTTAATGTGTTTACAAGAATAGTTGCAGATTTTGCGCTGAACCTCATTATGTACACTGCCGTTCAGTGAAGTTCGGTCATACAATAAAAATCTATTATATCACACTGTATACAATTATTAATACATAAAATTAGAAAAATATTAAGCATACACTCTTTTCTAAGGGATTACAGCCATAAATTATTATGTAAAGTAGAAATATTGCGACAACCACAATAAAGTCCCTTTTATTACCATTCCAAGAATTTCTCGGAAGTACCGATCTTTTGAAACGGGTCGATTTGGGGATTATTAACGAAGAATACATTTAGGAAATATACCGCAGCATCACTCTTGTTTATTTATCACAGGCGTAAAGATATAAATTTGCTTCATTTTACTGTTAAACGTGTGTTGGTGTGCATCTGTCGTTTTTGCGCGAAAGTTTTAAGAAAATTTACTTCAAAATGGCACACGCAAGCCTACCAGTGTAGAAAAACGTTCGCGCATTATTACGCTGTTTGAAGAAGGATATTCGGGGTGACAAATTGCTGATGAGAATATGAGAAGTTCAACAGTAAATGACATCATAAAGCGATATCGGACAACTGAAACTATAGAAAATCGTGTTCGTCCTGGATCATCTAGGAAAACAACAAAATCTGAAGATTTGAGAATTGTATTATTAAGCAAACGCAATAGAAAATTAACAGCGCCACAAATAGCAGCCGAAGTCAATCGCGGCCGTGAAGAACAAGTTTCGGCGAGTACGGTAAAACGTCGACTTCAACAAGCGGACCTTCATGGGCGCATTGCCATTCGAAAACCCTTATTACATCGGGGCAACAGAGCAAAACGGCTACAGTGGGCCCGTTCTCATCTAGATTGGTCGTTAGATGATTGGAAGCGCGTGCTTTGGAGTGACGAGTCAAAGTGTGAGGTTTTTGGGCAAAACCGACGAGTTTATGTTCGAAGATCTAAAACCGAAAAGTGATACCAGCAGAAGCATGGGCGTAGTTCTGTGTTAGTGTGGGGATGTTTCTACTTTGCTGGGACGGGAGATTTAGGCAGAGTGCAGGGTGTAATGAGGAAGGAAAATTATTTTGCAATACTCCAGAATCATGCAGTGCCATCAGGATTGCGTATAATAGGCCGTAACTTTACATTCATGCATGGCAACGACCCAAAACACACTGCGTTAGTGTGTAAGAGCTATCTAAAGGAGCAAGAAGAACAGCACACCCTGAAAGTAATGACATGGCCCCCACAAAGCCCAGATTTGAACCCTATAGAATTGTTGTGGGATGAACTGGACAGGAGGATCCGAAAAATATGCCCAACTTCACAAGAACATTTACGGATTATTCTGCAACATGAATGGATTAATATTCCACAATCCGTTTTAACAAAACTCATCGAAAGAATGCCTAGAATAGTTCGAGCGGTGATTAACAGCAAAGGAGGTTCTTTCGATGAAAAAAAAATATAATGTTCAGTATCCAGAATAACTTTTTATTTATTTATTTTTGTCTTTTTTACCTGTAAATACAATAAAATTGCATTTTGTTTTAGTTTCGTTTGTTTCCTTAACCTTTTCATATTTTTTACTAACCGACCGAACTTGTCTGAACGGCAGTGTACGTGCAGATAAAAAATGAAGATTGGCTACAGGAATAATTTAAAAAAACTTTCCATATAGGCAATATTATAGTTATTGCATTTTTATCATCTGTTAGGTATTTCCACTGTACAAGACGTCAGAAATAGAAATTAGACATTCCAATTATAGAACATGTGCATTTTCTACATTCTACCAATTTTAAGAACTAAAAGGATATAAAGGACGAAAGATACAGGTGAATGACGTTCAATTTTCTTTTTTTTTTTTGAAAAATCTGCTGTAATACCATACACGCTTCAAAAGGCACCATTAAAAATGATGTAGAAGTACATGCAAGTTATGATCGTGTACTAATGGTTTAGGCCTTTACTGTAATGCTTCTTTTATGGGTACACTGTATGATGGTAAACGTAACTAATATATAGGCCTATTGGTGGAGTGATGTTTATTGCTAATTATATATTCAACACTTAAACTTTGTTGTCTTAATTCTCTATTCCGTTATTACACGAATATAGTAGCCTTTAAACATTACCGTTATGTGTGTACGAACTTAGTAAATTTAATATAGCATATAAATGGATCTAAATGGTAAACCTTGTAACGATATTTGTTAAGCAATTAAGGCTATATACGCACGGTAAATATATGTAGATGACACTGTTTCCAAACAAGCATCTAAAAACGCAGGCGCCAGAGTTAAAGCAGCGCGTTAGCGAAAAATGTCGAATTGTTCAAATGAGATGCGCATACATTACAACCATCAACATCCTTTTAGCTTTGCTTCATAATCGGTGAACACGCGCTAAATTTCTAGAATCAATAAAGTGTTTCCAGCGTGAACGTCTAGTGTGAAAATTAACATAAAAGATTACTTGGATACATACATAAAAGTTGTCGTTGTTGAGGTTTAAAGTTTCTACTTGAAAATTGTGTAAAACGTAAAAGATGACGCTGTAAAATTTTTATTATTTTACTGTTTGCTCTTATTCGATTCTTTAAGTTTAGCGGATGTAGAACATGGCCGTAGCGTAGACGTAATAGGAGGTAGGTCAATATCACATGATGATCTTGTATTAATCAAGAACCATGTGAGGATTAAATAAACAACTTTTCAACGCATATACGCAGGTGTTTAGTTAAACGGAGAATACATTTTCGAGTACGATTATGTACCCTTAGTGTTTATCAATGAAGTAAAAACAACGTAACAACATAAGTAAATATTTATAAAAAAAAATACTGGCCGTACAATATATATCTGAATTAATACAAACAGAACATGAACAGAATACGTACTAATTCATAATATTTACCTTTTGCAAACATTTGTATTAATTTAATTTATAGATCATTGAATGGATATTGTGCTCGATTTCAATGAAACTTTAAAATGTTCGCACATTTTAAAGCAGCATGTGGCGGTGTACGAAAAGCAAATATTCTAGGAAAGCTTGCTCAAGCATGGCTAATCTGTTACGATTAAAAATGAAAGAAAACTTAATTTGTACGTTTTTCCTCAGATTGACTTTGGACAACGTATTACGTGGTTTTATGTTGTTATTCAGTGTAAAAAATTGGGGATAATATGGATGAAGTTATCATTATACTTTACGTAAGCTTCAAATCGCCGGCACCTCCACCAAAATATAAAAATTAACTTTAATTAAAGTAACGGCGATCCGGGACAGCTGTTTCGCATGTATCGTATGACCGAATAACGTGAGAAAGTGCCGAAAGCGTGCCGATACTTTAGTGTTGTTTGCCTTGTTCATCCGGAAAGTTAAAAAAAATATTCAAATTCAATTGCAAAAGATACCAATTTTGTTATATCTGACAAACTATCAGAAATTTAGAAGTATGTTATATTTGAGGAAATCTTACGTATAAACGCGAACACTCTCTGTTGCGGCGGAACTTCAAGTTTAGGGGGCGAAGTCTGACCTTGAAATTTGACTCAGATTTCGTTTTTCCAGCAATAACTTTAAACAGTGAAAGATAGAAAAAATGTTTCAATGGGGGACTTGCACCGTCTAGGCAGCCTTTTCGCCTGATGCTGCTATCTATATACAGGGCGTTACAATAAGCATGGAACGACGTACATTGTGCTTATTTGATCGAATTTTAGAAATCGGCTCTAAAGAGCAGTGTTTTTCTTAAATCGTGTTAAATTCCTTATTGTCTTAATAATAATAGAAAAACTTTATTGCCTAAGTAACCCCAATAACAGGGCAAGATTACAAAACATACATATTGCATTATATATTACAAACTAGTATTTGCGTCAATAGTGCCCTCTATATTATTTGTTTTAATAGTCGAGACATAGTCTTGGACACATCGAGATACCACTCACTCGTGGAATGTGAAAGTCGATACTGGCCAATAATTCCGACCAGTCAATTTTACCTGCTATTAATTAAAGAAACCGAGAACTGAGCACTCCGCGACGTTCGGTTAAAGATGACAATCCATAGTTATTTTGTAACTGACAATATTCAACAGCATCGTCCGGATAAATACCAGTTTCTCTAAGTGACACATATTTTATAAGATTTATTAATATGGAGACCAGCCCACGAAAGCATGTTCCAGTCTGCTTACAACGTACGTCAAATATAAAACTTTTATGGTTGACGTATCGCTGAAATGTTTAGATAAACGAATAATAAACCCCAATCATTTTGAGGCTGATGTACATATGCCCTCGACGTGCTGATTAAAGGACAAGAAGGTGTCAAATGTAACACAAAGATCTTTGCAGGTTCCTACTCCCTAGAAAGCCCAACAGGGCTTTATACAGGTAGCACCTTTCTTTATTTGGAAGTTACCGCACTCTGACTTGAATGAAGGTCTGAAGCGACTCGGGAGAAGGAAAAATATCTTTCTTATGTTTGAACCTGGTATGACTAGAATCTAATTAGTCAAGCTTTTTCTACTTTTTTTTTTTTTGTTTGGCAATGCGCTAAGTTTAGGTAACACTTATTTCCAGAGACTTCTTCAAAACTCACTGCTATTAATAGCTTTGGTGTCCCTTTATAGCCAACTGATCCTCGTTTGAAGACAGGAGTTGTTTAATTTCCTTTATTGTGTTGTATCCAACCGATGCTGACAATATCTTGAGTACATTAGCGCAACAAATACGGCAAAACCCGTTACCCGTGAAAAAATGGATTTATTCCATGCTTTACAGACACACAGTATTATTTTAAGCCAGGCTATTCATTTCTTCTTTTAATTTTCATAGACAAGAACACAGCAGGATGATTATTTCCGTTAATTAAATTGCATTCCAAAGAAGAAACGATGTTTCGAATTTATTCGAGCATAATTAAGAACGCTAAGTAGTCAGTTTGCGGTACATCGTTTTTATTTTAGTCGTTACAATGGCGTTGCTACTCCGTTCGACAACAACTATGAGATGCAATTCACCAAACTCAATCAACGTACAACTACTGATGTGCAAACGGCGAGCTGACTTTTGTTCATTACGCGAATACGGCTGTACTAACAGAGCCTGACACGTATAGTTACAATAATGGAGTTTGTGGCCAGGAGGAAATACACGAAACAGCTCTACTCTGACAACTATGACCGCATTAAGAGTATAATTCAATTAACTCCTATCCAATACAAACTATTAGTACTTATTCTCGCTATTCGTGGAACAAGGATTTAATCATGGTTTTTATTCCATTTCGCCCACATTTATAAAACTACATATTTCACAATTTGCTTAATTATAATTGAAGAACGGGATTTGAATCTACTGCGCCATTTCGCGAAAAAAACCGCTGAATGTCACCTAACAAAAGCGGCAGTCCGAAGGAGACAATAAAATGCGACTTTCCCTGCGGCTATTTTCCCATCTGAAAGTTTTGATTGAAATAAAAACGTCGGAAAGTTTGTTTTAACCGCTTTTTTGTAGTCGCCTGAAAAATGGCCACAGCTCTGTTGCGAATAGCGATAGATAACGCTGCCGGATTATAGTAGTCGAGCCGGAAGTTAAAAATAAAGCCGGAAATGTAGGAAGTGGAAAAACGTATTTGATGACGCGGATAAAGTGGAGGTGTGTACTTCGCATATGAGCGAGTTTTTTTGTAGTTCTTTATGGTGAGGGTGATATAAACTATATAGAAGTGAAAACGATTAGTTTAATAGCTTTTATAGATTGTGCAACTGCTAACTGATGACGTGCTGTTACCTATTACGTGCAGATAGGTAGAAACCTACTACAAAACAGAAGGCGCTCAATAAAACTAATTTTTAGAGCGATTTTACATTCCTTTTTTGGTTAGCGCAACTTACAAATGATCACTGGAATATAATATATAATTGAAATAAAAAAACAAAAGCTACGCTTGGGCCCTGAACAACTGCTTACACGGCAACATTGTTTAAATTAACAAGGAATATAGTCAAGATAAAGAAAAAAAATCATAAAAAAAATAACCTACAAAGGTAAATTCGTTGAAACAGTCACATGGAAAATCATATAAAATAAATGGTTCTAAACTTCGATTAAACTGGATCCAGCTTTACAGTGTTGCATCGGTATCAAGGTTTGAACTAGCAAATTAAAGCTCAAGGTTGAATTTTGACATTTAACACGTGACGAAGCAGTAACAACTAGGTCCACAAGTACTTAACATAAAACACAAAGAAAAGAAAATAATTAAATACAGTGTTCAAGGCAGAAGAAAAGATTAAGACGATTAAGTAAAAATAAAAAATACTCCAAAGACGGAATGTTCGTGCGTGGGTAATCAATTTCTGTAAGCTGGCGTTGGCGAGATGTCTAATGAAATGGCAGCTTCTATCGAAAGTTGCCGAGAGGAATGGCGTAGTCGACGTGCGCGACGGTCGATGACAAGGGCTGTTGTAGATGGCGGTATATTTCCCGTAGATTCTGGGCCCTACACGAGGACTCATACTTACAAAATTTCTTACGTTTCTACAAGATCCCTTAAAAGGTTGTACTTAGATAAACTTGGAGAAGCGTAAGCTTAATCGACTCGTTACGCCTGGTTCTTTCGACAGTTAAGGGACGAACTATATATACCTGCGATATTTTTCCCACCAATTAGAAGTGGAAGGGGCCCGGAAGTAAGGAGTTGAAATTTTACAAATTAAAAGAAAATGACTAAAGAGGATTCAACGAGTTCAAAGTTTTGTCACAAGCTTTCTAAAAATAAAAGGATCGTTTTATAGTCAAATTCGTATTTAAGACCACTCTAGAACTTGAGAGTCCGTTCCTAAAAAGAACCTCATTAACCAATCAGTGTGAAGGGACGCTAATTTCGTATTGGCCATAGGTCCATACAAACAAATACGCGATACAGGGTTGGTCAAAAGAAAAAGAACGGTAAAACAGGCGCGAATAGCTCTTAAGGAAAATTTTAATGTAACAAAGTTGATCGATATTGGTTTGTATATATACAAACATCGATGTAGGACCAATATTGAACCACAGTTCTCGTCAATATTGTGTGGTACCTGGGCACATGTCATTTGCTGGATCGTAGCTCTCCATTTGGTTTCTATATTCAATATTCATTTATCATTTTCAATATATTCCAACGGACAATATCAAATAGAAAAGAAAATGTAATCCATGCGAATGAGCGTGGAAACTTTTGTGGCTAGGTGTACAACAACTTGATACATTGTTGCTACAACATGTTTTGTTAAATACATTTCCGAGTGTCTGGTTTTACAAGTTGCTCGTAATAAATCCGAGATATCCACGAGATATTGTGAAATCCAATATTTTACGTACATGTACATACATACATACGTGGACGTACGTCGGAAAATCCTGACCGTTATAAGTAGTTTCAACCAACTTCATGACTTAATCTCGCACTCGACCCGGTGCATAACCGAGGGCGATACCTTTCGAACAATTACATTCAAATTATATTGCATTTGCGATTCACTTCCTGCAACAACGTTGACCGTTTATTGAATAACATTCTGCGCGGCCCATTCAGGCTACTCCCGTCCCGTTTTGCATGCATTTCAACCGTGCATGTACGCAATTGTAACAGTACTTGCGGAGGCAGAATGCATGCACATGCATGTTTGCATAAATTCAGGTATTTGTGTATGTATATCGGCCTTTCGGAAGCATACAGTGTCTTACAAAATTATTAACGTTTCCTATTGTGGCAAATCGGATGATAAAATTACTGATACGGGAAATTTCTCTGTTTGAATGGAGGGACCCCTAATTATTACATACATGTTTGGCAGTGTTTAAAATTTTTTTGTTTGCTCTAATTGTCTGAGAATGATAAATGTATGCTACTTCATAGTATCGGTTGAGTAGGCGGTCGTTTTATTATTGCGATAATTTTTGCTAGTAAAAAGACGAAAATGATGAAAATACTCAATTTGAAATCCTAGAAACTTCCAACCAAAGGAGAAGTCGAAGATGAGGTAACAAGATACACCGCCGTTATAAATTTGGAAAGTTGGGTTAAAGAGGTCAAAATTTTCTTCTCACTAATTCTTTTATTCCAAATTATGCGACTAGTTTCGTGTCTAACAAACACACCAGGCCAAGCTAAAAGGGGTCAATTCCGGGTCAGGTTCATTGCAGTGTGTGTATAAATTAAAAGAAATCATAAGCTAGCTACAATTTTTACATACACTTCAATGAACCTGTCCTAGTATTGCCTTTTAGCTTGGCCTGATGGCAATGATAATCTCGGTGGAACTGTGATATAACTCGTTTTAGCAGCATTTTCCTTACATCGTAAATGTTCGTATTTAATGTAATGCTTCCCCCTAAACCTGTATAGAATAAATATCATTTTATATTTATAATAATTTCGCCAATAAAATAACTCTAGGAAGTCGTCAAGTGCGGTAGTAATGCCCACATTTAACAGCTGTCAATAGACGATAAAACGCTAGCTCTTATGATATCTTACAGTTATTTCCAAAGAAAGGAAATTTTAGTTGGATGAAATTTAATTGCAATAATATAAAATATTGTCCATTATAAAACGTAATTGGCTGTGATTTTTGACAAACGCTATCGTGAACAAAAGAGTGAAGGGTTCAAATTCATTTCAAATAAATTCCCAATGTGGGACCAATCATTGTAACGTGATGAATATCGGAAATTGGTTTTATAAATAAATTAAATTAATATTCACAGACGATAGATAGACACTCCTTTAAATTGCCAATAATAATGCTTTACAAAAATCAAACTCAGACGTTTATCACCCGCTCTCGGGTAACGCGTTACGTGAGATAAATTCCGCAAACTTTTGAACAATCAAAATATGAATTAACCTTCTACTACGTGACATATTTTAATATCGAACATTTTTTGGCACACGTGAAATATTTCAACACTGATTCGGAGATTTTCCTCGCTGAACTTAACATCGAAACAAAGAAATTTTTCACCGTTGTTCTAACTCCTTTTCCCAGATATTTTTAACCGCGAAGGGAAAATAGTATCACCCAATCTTTGTCCATTGCGGGAAGCAAGATTACCCGAAGCGAAGAATTGTTTCACCGCGAGGGGAAATTCTTAAAACGGAGAAATTTTTTTCCGAAACGGTGAAACTTTTCATTGAAATCGAGAAATTTTTCACTGAAATGGCACTGAAAGTTTTTGTTCCTCTTCAACTCCGCTTACCACGCGACATTGTTGAAGCAATACAGTAACTCCGTCGATTCTAACTATTTGTACAAATGGACGCAAGGGAACAGCCAAAAGTTTTAGATCTGTCGCCGTATTTTTATCTGTGTACAGATATCAACAGAATTTCACGAATTATTCTCTCAATATTTATAGGAAGAAATTATATTAGAAAACGAATATTTACAACTTGAAGAAAATGGATCAGAAAGAAGTTATTTAACCGTTTCCCCGGAAATACTCAGATATTTACTCAATAAAACCCCAGCGATAGAAAGAGTGCAGCGTCACAAGTATAAGAGTCGCTAAAGAACTGAAAATGGGTTAGAAGAAGGATCATTCTGGAAAAGGTTATCGGACCGCATTGGACTAATACATATAACCTCTGAAACTGGATTCTTGTTGCTTGATTAATCTGCAATTGATGTAATAACTCTGCCGAAGTGGAAGATGATATTCTTGAGGAAGCACCGATTGTACACAGAAAAAATTAATTCAATAAATCGGTTCGATTACTTTATTTTGTTAAAACAACAAAAATTATATTAACAAATACCTGTATTACAACAATAAGCTGTGTTTATCAAATTGAAACCTGTTTATCAATGTAATAAACACCCGTTTATTAACTTACTTTGTGAGAAGCCAAACAAACTTGAGAGCGCTTTTCATTAGACATTAATAAATGGATTCTTAAGATGACGAAATCAGTTTATTGTATATACGAAAGTATGTGTTCATTGATATAATAAAAAGTTATTTATTAAACTGATAAACTCGTTCGTTGGACCGATTTTGATAAAAAAAATTGTTACATTAACCTACTTTTTTTTATTATATTTATGTTTACTGTCTTCGATCAAATCCCGTTAAGTAGTGAGTACATTAACTTTGAACATATGATTGTGACCATGTGGTCATAATAAAGATATTTTGCAACTTTAAACGTAACAATGGTCAGGGAAATACTATCAACAGAGCACTTAGGTCTAGTCTTTATACTCTATATTTTGACAATGTAGAAGTACAATATATTAAGAAAATCGGTACTTCCATGCCGAGACCACAAATGCTGGTTGGTGGAAAAGTTTTGTAGGAAAAAAAACTCACTACTAATAGAAAGTGATTTGCTTCAGTTCTCTATCTAAATCCAAATATGGGAGTTTAGATAATTGCAGCAACAAAAAATTGCTTACAAATTAATCCAAATCATTAGTTTGGAAAAAGGAAATGAATGTGCTGTTACGTTCAGATTTGTAATAAAGGAACAGCAGTTGGGTTTGGAAGGAATAAAAGTATGTAAAAAATAACAATCAAATTCTGAATCGTTTACACCAATTTCAACCTTGGAAGTAAGTTAAATTGTTTCAATTCTTCGCTAAAACACCCCTAAATATACGTAGGGATCCGTGCAGAAGGAAAAATGAAATATTTACCTGCAAATACCAAAAACATCATGCATTCACCCATAGGGAGCACACATTAATTTTGTAGTGCTGTGTAAGGTTTAAACTCTACATATTATGTACATACCTACAGGGAGGACGACGACGTGCACGTCGTATAGCGGCCGAAAGAATATAAATTAACAAGAAGCTCAGGTCCGCCCAGCTCGTATTGTTCCATGGACTGCACAAATCCGTCGCTCACCCCGCCGCTTTCGGAGTGAGTCAGAGTTTTTCGAGGGTCCTCTAAGTCCTTATTATGATAAGTGTTTCGGTCGGTGAAAGGTGAAGTTTACAAAGGACTTTGTATCGCTTTTGTTCGAGTTTAACGCTTTGAAGTGGAAGCTCTTCACTTGGCACATGTAAATGAGGCGTTATACACGCCGGCGATGCCTTAACATTTACACCTTTAATTTACATATACGTTATATACGTGTAAGTCGAATGATAGTTTTGGGCGGTGAAAGCGACAACAAATAACAACAAGAACGGCGACGGTATTAAGTGGCGTTTAGCTGGTGCGAAAATAAGATGATTTTGAGGGAGAAAATTTGCTTAATTCATTGATGTCGTTAAAGCGTAAATTTACAAATATCAGGCGAATATTAAAAGCTTAACAGGCTGTGAGAAATTTAAATATTTATTATTTATTTATGCTAAAGTTGAAAATATTAAGACGAAGGGGAACAATAAAAGCTTCAGACGCTTCAGATATCCTATTTTAAATAAATTATTTATTTTTAGATTATTTCTCTACAAGCAGGGTGTTTCTATTGAGAGACGAATTAGTGTTAAAAACAAAATGCTTTTTTAAACGATAGATAGAGGGTAGATGCAAGAAATGAACTATTGAAATGTTGGTGTCCTGTGCGACTGATGCCAACACATTTGCCGTCTCCAGATCTACGACAGATTTGATCTTCAGCTTTTCTTAGTTTAAATAAGTGATATTTTAGGGCTACATGATCCGTCAGAAATCCTGTTAAGTCCTAAGGTCCCCTTTGCCGAATGATAGCACTATTTTTGCTGTCTTTGGCGAGCCTAATATAAGTACCTTCGCTGGTTTTTGTCCAGGAACACTTTTCCAATACGAAGCCCTTTTGATACATCTTCGTTGCTTTGCTTTGTGTGGTTCTTCTGGAGACCACAAAAGGGGGTAGGACCAATGAAAGGCTGTTTTTTGGCCAGCTTATCCGCCTTTTCATTTCCTTCAGTCCATTGGTCAGTCTGTGTAGGTCTTAATCGGCTTTAGAACTGCCTGGCTGTCGCAGAAATAGTTACAGTTGCGCCTCGTATCCCTTGCTGGGGATTCCTTATGGTGCATAAGGGTTCAAAGCAGAAATCTCTACTTGAAATATGTTGATGTAGAGTCCTGCAGGCATCTGTAGGTGATAACCAGGCCCACTAATGCCTATACCTGTTCCAACACCTTCTATTCTCTTTTGCTTTGAAGCTCACTGAAGGTCCACTCAGTACTGTTTTCAATGATTACCTTAGAGGGCTGATCAAAATTTTGTTGCGCAGGAATCGTGTCCTTTGCAGTACACATCAGATAGTTTAAGTTGGGATCTTCAAGAATTCTGAGGTGTGAGGGCACTCGATATAGCCTGCTTCTGAATGTGGATGTGAAACAGGACTTCTACTGCTGCTGTGGGACAACTACGCATCACATCTGTAATGTTGAGAAATGCAAACCTCTGAATTTGTTGAAGATGATGTTGCACAATCTTTTGAGTTCTTTTTGGTCACCAAAGTGAAGAGGCGTAGGTGTTCATGGGTTTGATGGTTGCTGTATATGACCGGAAGGTTTAAGACCCCAGTTCTGACCGAGCAGCCTGCGTTAATGTTTTGTCGAACGTGATTGATGAAGTATTTAAGTCCATCGCTGAAGGTAATAAATAAGATACTCGATTAATGGGAAATATTAGACTCTTTAAAGAATAGAATGACGTATAGAAAAACATAGATTGTCTTTTTGTGGTAATTTTTGGGAATATTGCTAAATTGTTACATATGACCATCTCAATAACCGGCAGTTACCTTAATTTTTCTGTATGACTAAGTTTGATACCAATCATTTTTATAACAGATTTAAATTTTGAGCAGTTACAACTAGCGTTGATTAAATAATTACTTGCAAAGATGGACTTTGCCATTTCCACCACACGAAGGACTTCAAAAGAATTTGAATACATATCCATGGCATTTGCTATTCGGATTTAAGAAAGCTGATTATTGTACATTTGTTTCAGAAGATATGACAAAATGAATATTATTTTGTTGATTTAACCATAAAATTCGTTAATATTTATCCAATGGCTAACATAGTGTTATATGGCATGGTACGATAATTAAATGCAGTCATCAATTCACCTAAAATATCCATTTAAGATAAATCACTTAGGTCTTGAATTCGATGCATGGATAAATTCTTCTGAACTAGCTGAGTCCGTGACCGCGTAGAAGTTCCCTCTTCTTCTGTGAAACTCTGCAATTTTCCCACTGTCCGGTGAATTCTTCTCTAGTGCATATTCTATTAAAATCTATACTAATAGATACCAATCTCTGCAATTCTACACAAAGTTGTTGCAAATAGAGGGAATTTAAGGCCTTATTCCTCTAATTACCTATTTGACTCGATCCATTTGAATGTCATTAATAAACATATAAAAGCCATTCCGCTTTTCGTCCTTGATGGGTCTCAATAAAAAGAGCTATCAATTGAATGCGTCCATATCGATAAAATTTAGTTCACCAAATTGGGACAGGCAATATTGGATGTGGCAAAAAATCGATACTGTTGTGCAATGATATGCCATTAATCGGATGCCCTTGTAATTCAATTCTCTTAGATTGCAACCATACGACGATGCATTCGAGCGGTTAACACCGTTAACCTCGTTAAATCGGACTACTTTTAATCGGTGTCGATTACAGTGCCGACGAATTATAAATAGATAGATTCAATGCAGGACTGTAATCAAGTTCATTTGAAGTATTAGACTCAAATTCGAATGTGAATACTTTTTGATTTCTTTACGTAAATCGCTGTAATATGTGGATTTTTATTTGATACTACGTGGAGGACTGATTCCTGGGCTCTTCGCTTTTAAAGTCAAATATTTTTGAAAAGTTGAGTTTTGAGTTTTACTAGAGGTCTTCCTTCCTCTATGTTTCTGCTCAATTTCATAGATCTATTTTGGTTATTTTTGGTCTTTTACTCTACGTTTTTAATGCGTTTTGGATTCTTCTAATGTGCACAATTGGTAGTAAGCGCTCCTGTGGCTCGACGTTTTCCCTCAGGAGGGGGTTATTGGACTTTCTGGTCCTCTCCCGCGTACCCCGGGCCAGATCCTCCATATGTTGCTCAAAAGTAGGCAGCTGCAGATCCTGCCATAGACACGGTTCGGTTACATACCAGGCGGCTGAAACAATTGATCTTGGAATCAAATTTTACTGCGAATCCAGGATATTTTGTCACTGAGCACTATGGGATGCCGTACAGCAGGTATAATTCTGAATCCAGCGGTGATCCATTTGGTATCAACATCATAAACATTCAAGCGTAATAATAGCTCCACTAATAGGGACGGATCATGCTCCCTGTAATTGATAAAAGCTGTTCTAAAAAAAGTTCTAAAATCTTTGTTTTAGACTCTGTTCGTAACACGCTATTTTTGATATTTCTTAAATATCTTATTTCTGTACTCTTTATTCTACTGCTACGTCTCTTCACGATAAGAAACAAGAAACTGGAAATAAAAATTTTAAATTGCCAGAGAGCTGCTTCTCTAGCTATTACTGATAGGAAAAACGCTTATTAATCTCAACCTGATTACGATCCTGGTCTATTGCATCCCGATGCAAGTTCGACAAATGCTCTCTAGCTTCGATTATGGCACAGTGACAATGCAAAGATCTGATTTATGGTACGACTGCGTCGGCGTAAATTGATCTTCGTGCCGTTATGGTTGAGAAACGAGGAAAGTGCGGCATTCGCTATAAGTATCACATTCCTAATTACTTACATATACGAGAGCACTGAATAGACTTAGAGAGTTAAAAAAACTGCCCAGATGGAGTGGATGATATAAATTTCACCTCTCTTCAGAGTTTAGCGAAATAAATAAATTTCCATCTTCAAAGTTGCGTGAAATAAATAAATAAACTGCCATGCCATTTTTAACAGTAAAGTAACCTTATTGCGGATACTATATACGTGGTGGATATTTTGGATATTCTTTTTTTGGTTTTGTGATTTTTTTTTGAAAATTATTGTGGTTAAAGAAGGAAATAAGTCGCTAATCTACAGTAACGTTTTCCTCTGGGGATTACTTTTCACTTACAAAACAAAAAAAAAAAGGAAACTAAGCCAGAACTCGTCATTTTAACAGAATAATTGAATTAATATTTTATTATAAACTGCAAAATTGAAAATCCTTTTTCAGGAGGTCCTCCACGGCAGTAATGTTTCTTTCGTTTACCGACGTACTCGGACGACCACTGCGTGGATCGTCTTCTAATTCTACCAGTTTCAGAACGATCGATCCAACGATATGCACTACTTTTAGATTCTGCGGACTCACCATACACTCCTTGCAGACGTTGAATAATTTTCCCACCTTTTCCACCAGAAGAAAATTATTGCCCTTTGAGATTTAATCGCGTCTTTCATGGTTACAGAAACAGTGCTACGAAAACGCGTTTATATCAGTGATATAGTTTATATCAGTTTATATCATCAGAACACCTGACTCAGACTAAACTATCTTGTACGGGATAGCTGCATTAACATGTCAAGACTTAAACAGAACACATCAGAAAATGCCTAGAAACAATAACTAAGATAGCTTAGCTTCCTCGTGGTATTGATGGAATAATTCACGGCAAACGCAACAAAAGGAGGGAAAAAAATACACTAACGCACGGACATGTTTTTGTCTACCCGGCGTCGCCAGCATGGTTTCGAGAGTATTTTTTATCTCTACCTTCTATCGCTTTTGCCTCACAGTTAATGCTACAGCTGTCAAAACGACAAACTCGACATTTCTCGGCGCCCTCTAGTGCAAAAGAAACGCATGCCTGCCGTTCAGGAAGCAGCGACATAAACTGGGTACTCTTCCCCAAACCATCCCTCGAGCAGATCTCTGACTGCTAAACACGAGATGGCAACGCTGGTAGCGCTTCTCCCTCCTTTTACTGCGTTTGTCGTGAATTATTCCATCAATACCATGAGGAAGCTAAGCTATCTTAGCATCATATTTTTTGGTTATGTCAAGACTTGTCTACCACCAATAGCACTGCTTATAAGTTCTCCGTTATTTAATTAGAGCACAATTCCCAGAACTTTGGAAACATCCCTCGTATTATAGATAACGATAACACACATTTTACAACGTCTCTTCTATTCGCATTAGCACTATTCTCATTACTAATTCATTTAAGAGAGTGTAACTGTGAGCGAGTGATCTAAACCTTCCAGCTCCACTTGCGTTTTTTAATAGAGGAAAAAATTACAACTTATTATACACACATTTCCTCAGCTAACGAATCGGAGGTAAAACAATCTCCGTAAATGTCGGAGTTTGTTCGCAAGTGCGTGTCATTCGCTCGCAAATAAATCATGGCCCCTGAGATGAATAATTGATCCGCTCGATCGACTAGGAGAGGGTTGTCAGCGGTGCTGCGTCGAGCGAACCAAGCTAATTGTATAAGTGTGACAGACAGTATGGTCGCGCCGCTGTTTGTAGGAATGACAGGTCGATTTCCGTAGTTGGCGGAGTTAGTCTGTCCTTGGAATTGCAAATCTGCTTTTAATAGAGTGGAAACCTTAGAGGGCGCGAGGCAAAGTTTAATAATGGATTGTCTGCACTTCTCTCTACTTTGACGTAGTTTACAGGTGAGACATAGTTGGATTTTTCTAGTAACAAAATTATTTCGCGTTCGGATTAATTAGGCTGATCCCTTAATTTTACTACCACCACCAAATTCATAAAATCCATATACTTTCCATTGTTTCTCAATGAATTTGGGAATGTTAGTATTACTCATCAAAATTAAAGTATTGGAACTCAATTGATTGATTAAAACGTTGTACCAACGTTCTATTATTTTCATGATCCTTTAATCAATTTTCAATTGATAAATAACCGTGCAGATCTAACAGCTTTTTTCTACTGAATTCTTTTTCTACTGAGCTACTCTCTTTCCAGAGGTGGTTACATTATTTGAATATGTTACAGCTATGGGAGATATGAAGAAAATTTTTTGAATTTGAAGATACTTTGAACTCTTAGATGTTCCTCAGTTTGATAGGAATTGATAAAATGTATATATTATTTCCATTAATTAAAACATCACAATACACATTAATAGCAGTGACACCACAAGGTTGCCATGGTTACAACCGGATACCATAACGAGTGTGGTGGAATTAACGAGTGGATAAATTTTACTGGATCCATGTTGCTGGACAGAGGCACTATAAACAATTGGCAAGAAAACTCTTCCATCATCTATCATAGGACAGCAAGGTTTCTACTAATAGGATATGTTTGAGAGGTTATTTATGAGAGCATATTCAAATTACAGTGATGACCATTTAATGTGCCTCTTTTGTCTTCATGACGAATTGTAACCATCAGTGATGAAGGAATTTGGAAGGAAATATAATTTTCCAATCTATCACTTTCACTTTCGTGGTTTCGTGGTTTCACTTTCGTGGATAACAAATTCTTTCTTGTGATGAAGGGCCTCGCTAACGCGATGCATCAAGTCTTTGGAGCTGGTTCTATCGATTCCACTCGCATCTCTTTGCTTCAAATTATGGAGGAAATGATCAACTACATGAAATTTATCGGTGTGTTCTTTTAGGTCCAATACTTGTCCATATCGGCCGCACTTAGGTCCGATAAAAACTTTCACCAAAGCACCCTGATCTTCACTACTTGTTACAGAAATATTATGGATCCAAGGTGAGCTGATTAGTCGCTTTTGGCGTATTGATATGCCAACACTGTGCAAGCTCGTGTAATATTGACTCAAATCACTGTTAAAGTATTCTAGACGGGCGACTATTTCATCGGCATGGATTGATCGGATATTTACGCCAGTATACCCTAATTCCTTCTGGGTGTTAAGGTTCGATGTGTTTGCAATAGTCATCGTAGAATCTCCAGGATGCAGGATGTCTCAGTGCTGTTTCGTAATGCTCCGTCGCTGCTGGTGTTGTTTTTGTTCATATCTCACGAGGTACCCAGCGTATATTTGTAAAGTACCGTAGTAGGCCAACTCAGGGGAATTCGGATTACTCTCTAGGAGATTAGGTAAATTTTCCAAGCCATCTATTTCCTTTCCGTATATATTTCCGGCCGTATAAGCTCTTCCAAGATCGATCACATTCTGGATTCGCAACGCAAAGTTAAGCAAACGTGTGTAAGCATTGGTATAATTTGCCATGCTTATATAAACGATCTTTTCAGCACGCAGCCCTAGATAATATCTAAAATCAAAAGGAGATTTAAAATCAATGGCAACTAACATCTAGTCTATTGTCTCTGATAATTTCTCGGCGTTGTAACAAGCAACCGATTGCGCCATAACTTAATAAAAGAATTCATTGCGATGGTGAAACCGAATTTTTTACCGTCCATCGACCATGGACCATAGTAAAATGAGTTCAATCCAATATCTTCCGAAAAGTAAGTCATTACTTGCTCACAATCCAAATTTTTGTAGCGGTTTAACCTATCTTCCGTGGAGGAAATTGCAACATTGCACCATTATCTGTGATATGCGCTAACTTGATCAAACCAACTAACCTATTTACGTTCTATTTTCACTCAATTGATCTATTGGATTTAGTAATTGAACATTTTTCAATGAAACCTAAATAAATAACTACAATCAAGGGGTTTAGTGACACTGATTCAAAAGCGGCTGAGTGCTAATGAATATTGCATTTTCATGTTTTTGAATGCGTTTTTATGTTACATATTCTGCGTATTTTGCTAAAAACCGCCGTTTGCACGTAAAATAGTTTAACGAATCGAAACGGTTGTGGTAAACGCCGATGGAAAATACGACTGGTTCCCTTGTTTGTCGATTTTGGCATCGTCGTTGTTAAGTTTTAATTAAATTTTAAATTGATTTTTATCTGCTTTGCTAGCATCTTATTTCTAATATTTATATATGTATATAGCCGACCGATTATATTGAAAAATTTGAAATTTTATAAAGGCAACGTAGGTAATAGTGGCGTCAATTAAAATGCACTAGGTACAGTCCAAAAGTATTTCAAATGCGTACTTATTCGCCTATTCATCTATTAATGGTGTAATCATCATGCACCTGTAGTTTTTGCTAGCCGTAGCCTCCCTTTCTGCTTGTACCCAGTTTAAACCTCTAATACTTGGACAATACTATTTTTCTAGATTCGCTAAGGTTGCCTCCCTTTCTCTTTACCTTCAAAATTGTCAAAAGCATGGAAGAGCTTGAAAATATCGACGTACTGTTGACAGAATTTTCTAATACTAAGGTCTTCTCTACCAATGGCACAAGCTATCAATTTCGATGTGCATCTCTTGGTTTATTCACGAATAATGCCATCAAGTAATCACTATAAATTTATTTCCTCCTTAATATATGTACACTGCCGTTCAGTGAAGTTCGGTCATAGAATAAAAATCTATTGTATCACACTGTATACAATTATTAATACATAAAATTAGAAAAATATTAAGCATGCACTCTTTTCTAAGGGATTAAAGCCATAAATTATTATGTAAAGTAGAAATATTGCGACAACCACAATAAAGTCCTTTCTATTATTCCAAGAATTTCTCGGAAGTACCGATCTTTTGAAACGGGTCGTTTGGGGATTATTAATGAACAATACATTTAGGAAATATACCGCAGTATCATTCTTGGTTATTTATCACAGACTTAAAGATATAAATTTGCTTCATTTTACTGTTAAACGTGTGTTGGTGTGCATCTGTCGTTTTTGGGCGATAGTTTTAAGAAAATTTACTTCAAAATGGCATCTTGCAAGCCTACCAGTGTAGAAAAACGTTCACGCATTATTACGCTGTTTGAAGAAGGATATTCGGGGCGACAAATTGCTGAAAAGATAAATATGAGAAGTTCAACAGTAAATGACATCATAAAGCGATATCGGACAACTGGAACTATAGAAAATCGTGTTCGTCCCGGAGCATCTAGGAAAACAACAAAGGCTGAAGATTTGAGAATTGTATTATTAAGCAAACGCAATAGAAAATTAACAGCGCCACAAATAGCAGCCGAAGTTAATCGCGACCGTGAAGAACAAGTTTCGGCGAGTACGGCAAAACGTCGACTTCAACAAGCGGACCTTCATGGGCGCATTGCCATTCAGAAACCCTTATTACGTCGGGGCAACAGAGCAAGACGGCTACAGTGGGGCCGTTCTCATCTAGATTGGTCGTTAGGTGATTGGAAACACGTGCTTTGGAGTGACGAGTCAAAGTTTGAGGTTTTTGGGCAAAATCGACGAGTTTATATCCGAAGAAATGATCCCGAACTGCATTGTGCCAACAGTGAAGCAAGGGCGTAGTTCTGTGTTAGTGTGGGGATGTCTCTCCTTTGCTGGGATGGGAGATTTATGCAGAGTACAGGGTGTAATGAGGAAGGAAAATTATTTTGCAATACTCCAAAATCATGCAGTGCCATCATGATTGCGTACAATAGTCCGTAACTTTACATTCATGCATGACAACGACTCAAACCGCACTGCGTTAGTGTGTAAGAACTATCTAAAGGAGCAAGAGAAACAGCACACCTTGAAAGTAATGACATGGCTCCCGCAAAGTCCAGATTTGAACCCTATAGAGTTGTTGTGGGATGAACTGGATAGGAGGATCCGAAAAATATGCCCAACTTCACAAGAACATTTACGGAATATTCTGCAACATGAATGGATTAATATTCCACGATCCGTTTTAACAAAAGTTATCGAAAGAATGCCTAGAATAGTTCGAGCGGTGATTAACAGCAAAGGAGGTTTTTTCCATGAAAAAAAAAAATAATGTTCAGTATGTTATATTAGGCCAGAATAACTTTTTATTTATTTATTTTTGTGTTTTTTACCTGTACATACAATAAAATTGCATTTTGTTTTTAGTTTCGTTTGTTTCTGTAACCTTTTAATATTTTTTACTAACCGACCGAACTTCTCTGAACGGCAGTGTACGTATCTCAGATTTTTTCGTTTCCAAGTCTCAAGTCAATTCTCAGAGAAATCAATTACTGTCAACTGAAACAATAACTTCTTTTACGCAAAAACAGTTTTCTGGTTGACATGGATGTCTTGGAGTAAGTTAGTTGTGACTGAAGACAAAATTTATTTTACTATATCGCAATGGAATAGATTATAACATAACAAAGTTGAATCTAGGTCGCCATTAACCAGATTTAAGCAAATCTAGCATTCTTCGAACAAAACTCTGACCCTTTAACACTTTCACAAAGTATAAATTTAAGCATCTTTTAAAAACTAAAATATGAAGAATTCAGCGTCTCCTAATCCATACAAAAGTAAATATTCCATCGCATTGTATAGGATTTGTATGCTTTTTAAAAGTTAGACATCCATTCGTCGGAGATACAAATTTCAAAGTCTAATACATATGTAACACTATTCCCTACATCTGAAGTGGATCTAATCCCCAAGAAAAGCATACATTTTCCAGGCACTAAAACGATTACGTTGAATAATGCAGAAAATTTAAATGACAAAAGTTAAGTAATCCGTTGCACTGCGCTTCTGGGGATCTCTTATTCATTTGCTTTATGGTTGTTTAGAGTTGAGGTGATTAATTTCTTAGTAAAACTTTCATAAAGAATATCTGTCTCCTTTTATGCTATTAAATGTAATAACTTCTACCGTGTCGAACAGCACTCATCTAGAAGCATCATTTCACACCCTTCTAAATTACGAACAGCCGATTACTGTACATGCTGGACGTTAGTGCGTATTTTAAGAAATAACGCATAATTTTTACAAACATTTTTAATATGGTTTATAGAATATGAATGCCCCCCAAATTTAAATCTGAAAAATTTCTAACATTACCTCGTAATTTGAATTTTTTATTTAATCTGGCGGCATTAGAAGAAACGCAACCCCGTTATTTTTTTACGTTATATCAAAGAGAAATGGCATGTCTCTGTGTTAATTATGAATTCCAATCATTAAATTCAAGTTATTATCAGGAAAACGGCACGTTTATTTTATTAAGCGATGAATTAGAATTCGTTTCGCTGCACCGTTTGGTCCAACATTTTTAATTTTCATTAAGCAAACGAAGTTCGAAAAAGAAATGTTTCAAAAAGGGAACGACTTCGACGACGTCGCGCGTTTATATTCTTTCTCCTTTCGTTTTCTTCGATTTCACGTTCAAATAGTCATCCTTGTTCCGGGAATTCAACGTCGATTCGAGATTCCGTTAAATATTTAATGAGCAGAATTGGACGCGTTAAGACCATTAGTTAATATTTGTTTTCGAATTTTTACGGACCGTAAGGGCACGACGGATCGTCGTCTTAATGGACGCGATACAGCGGACACGATGTGTCAATATTGGTTATTATTCGAGCTGCGTTCGCGTCGTAATTTTTTTTATTACGCTCTTAGTCGCCGACGCGACGTAAAGAAGCATAATATTGAATCAAGTAAACGCTGCATAGCGAGCGTCGAATAGAAATCCGAACGGACGTGTGAATAATTTCGATGACAATAGTCTTGCCTGTGTAAAGAGCAATTCTCGAGAAGGAATCATGTTACTGACTTTTAAGTTTATTTTACTGGCATGTTTTAAGATGGTAAAGTGACGTAATAGTGTGTACAATTAGTTTAAACAAATCAACGTTAACGTGTTTTCCGTTAATTATTTTCAAAGGCCTATACCTTGTGCGAAAACTGTTCTCAATATTTTTAACAAATCAAAGCAGAAGGTTCAGTTCTAAGTTTCAAAAGAAAAAGAAATAAAACCAATCACTTTTAATCAAATACATGAAATTGAACATCCTATATTGCGTAGAGGAACGGTCTGCAGGATCACTTTTAGATGTAAATATTGCGAAGTTGAAAAGCCCTGAAGAAGTTCGATTATAAGCTATACACAATATCAAATCATTAAGAGCTTTTCGAGGAAGAGAACAGTTTTTGCAAAACATCCTTATGCCGATTCTTTCTCCGCCACATTCTACTAATGCCGTCAGGAATTTTTTAAATAACGCATTTCAAAGATGCTGGATTGGCAGGTTTGGCCCCGTACCATGGCCTCGAAGATGAGTCGATTTGTCTCCAAACGACTTCTTTCGGGGTTATCTAAAAAGTAAAGTTTAAAATAACGTGCAAATACGTAACTTGGATGAATGAATGACCATGTTCGTATTGCATGTGATAAAATAAATTCAGTATTTATTAGGAATACTCTGCGTTGCTTTCGAGATCATCTTGATTATTGTTGTTTATTGTAATCTGTAATCTGAAGAGTTGCTTGAAAAAAGACCAGAATACCGAAACAGGTAACACAAAGTCATTTTTTTTCATGACATACGACAAAACCGGTTCGCGACACGTTGGAAGATCTCAGATGAGAAGTTCTACCCCATGCGGCTTACTCACCAGACCTTACTCACAAGTGGTAATCGGAAGGAGCCATCCTTCCGATTACCACTTGTTTGCACCGATGGGTCACGCACTTGCTGAGCAGCGCTTTCGTTTGTACAAAGACGTGAAGAAATGGCTCGATGAATGGTTCGCAGCAAAAGGGGAAGATTTTTAATGGCGTGGCATTCACAAAATGCCTGAAACGTGAAAAAATTGTATAACAACATGGAGCATACTTTGAATAAAGCACTTTTTATTAATCTTCCCAATTTAACATGTTTTTTTTAGAAAAAAAAAATCCGCATTTCATGCTTGTACACCTGGTAGTTATGTAGTGTGTATCTCAATCAAAATTAGATTTAAGGTAATGAATACATAAGGTAATATGGGAAAGAAATTCATAGAATATTACGGGTTCAACAGAGTTAATTGCTAATCTGATTTATGTTTACAGGGTTACATGCAATAAAGCCTGTTAAAGTACCGTTATTGTCGCCCCAGCGTAGCGCATACGTACGCGAACACATATTTGATTATCTAATTCTAGGATTTACCTATCCTCTCGTATTCAATCATGATCGATTCTAATGTCGCAGGAAGTCGGACGTCACACTAAAATTATGCGTCGTTCGATTATATTGCCGCTCCGAAACGACCTAACTTCACGTTATTGGCGTACGGATTAAAGTGCTTATAACGCCGCAATGCACCGGAATGCACATCCAGCTCGTTACGAGCGACGCGCTCTGGCCGGTCCAATCACGCGTCACATTTTCCTTGAATTCGCGACGGCGGGTGCATTATTCTCTTCGACGGTCACCTTGTTATTTCGATTTTGAAGTATTGCTTCCGGTCGTTCGGGATGCGTTAACGTTGCCGTCGGCGTCAATTATTTATTTATAGAAATTATTAAATTCGTCGTTCTAGTCAGAGGCGTGTCGACGGGATTTCTTGCTAATTATCGGGATTATTGGATCGTACGAAGAAGTAATGAGTCGCCGCGACTGCTATAACAGGATATTGCTTGCAAGCGATGTGCTATTTGAGCGAGTGCAACTATATAATCGTGCGGTAATTCGTTCTTATAATTGGCTTGAGTAGTTCGTGTTTCCGAAGGAAAAAACGTGAGAATTGCTTTGAACATCCAGATAAGCGAAATGATTTAACATATTGTAATATGTTGAACATTTATTTAAACTCCCAATTTTATAATCTTTATAAAATCTGAAATTATTTGTTTGTCAGAATAAGAGCTTAAAGTAGAAGGAAGTATGTGATTCATGCCCGTGCGAGCATTTGTCATTTTGTAACTTATAGCTTATAGCTCTCACCGCTATCTCTATTATTTGCTGGGTAATCGGTTCTCATTGAGCGCTAAATTAAAAGATTTCAGCGAGTATTTTTGAACGGCGTAAACTGCGATTGCGTTCTTTTGATTATTGTTATTAAGCACTTATATTATTATTATTATTACGAAATGCAAAAGATTCTATATGTTAACTTACGGTTAATACTTCTGATATTAGGTTGACGGTGGCCTTCTACTTACTTAATTCTGAAACAAAAGAACATTTACATTAATTAATTTACCATTATTTTTTTGTAAGATGTACAGAAAATTATCAAACAACGAGGGCATATCTAAGTTTTTTCAACTATCTGGAAAGAAATGACAATTTGGAGCGTAAAACTTGTTACAATTGAAATTAAGCAAGGTGAATCACTTGAGAAAAGAAAATCGGCTGCTTAATGAGCAAAGAGCAAGAAAGTTTTGTTTTCACTGCAAGAAACGACATTGTCCAAGCTTAGAATAACTTGGTTGCGAAGACTTACGTTATCTCTAAGGAATACCGTCAAACTCAGTACAGCTACATCATGCGATATTCTTAGTCAAGTATTCTAATAATGTATTAGTCTTGTTTTTTTAGAGGGTTTTGTTTCGGGATAAGAACGTAAAGGCAAAAATTCTTCAAGATCAATGTTGTCAAGACTTTATTTATGAGTTAGTGGTTAAAGCTATTCAAATTGAGAGCAACAATAGACCTAAAGAGGGATGTTAGTTACCGAGTTACAGCGGGGTTTTTTAAAAATAACTTTTTTCAAATTTTGCAATGTTGAACGGTTGACGGGTTTGTTTGTGGAGAAGTTCGTGGAATAATACTTTTATTTTAAGAGATTTGATAGATCTATGAATATCTAGAGTTGTATGAGAATTGACTTACATGGGAATTATCGCTACTTCTATACATTATTTAATATTAAATAAACATTTTTATTAAACCTAGTTACATTATAGATACATAACTCGTGGATAGGCTGGTGTTTGATAAGGCTTTATTCTTGGACCCTCCTTTTTCTACATTTTTATTATGTTCAACTAATATATGTACTTACAATTTTCATTTTGCCAAAAAGTATAATTGGGCCCATCCTTCAGTAATTCAGCATTTTGGTTTTGCCGTGCGCTACCAAATTTATCTAAGGCTCACATACTTTGTACAAAGATGGTGTAATAGCTTTCCAAAGAAATAGATACTACCACCAATTAGTGAATGCATAGGAATTATGTCTATTTGTTCACTGAAAAAAATGAGTTCAATAAAGAGCGTTCGTTGATTTCGCTTTGTTAAATCAACAGAAATATTATCATTTTAACTAATAAAGTTATTACAACAATGAACTACGTTTATCAAATTGAAACCTGTTTGTTAATGTAATGAATACCTGTTTATTAACTTGTGAGAAGGGATGCAAGCTTTAAGGATTTTTCATGTTTTTCATGTGACATTAATAAGAACTGTATTTTTATTATATATAGCATAAACACGAAAGTATGTAAACAGGACACATCAGAAGATGCCTTATTTCAGATATAAAAAATTACTCTCGAAACCACGCTGATGACGCCGGGTAGGCAGAAACATGTCCGTGTGTTAGTGTATTTTTTTCTTTCTCGTTTTATTGCGTTTGCCGTGAATTATTCCATTAATACCATGAGGAAGCTAAGCTATCTTAGCATTATATTTTTTGGTTACGAAAGTATGTGTTCTTCGATATACTGAATTGATAAATTCGTTCATTGGACCGATTTTAGTTAAAAATTTTTTACATTAACGTACTTTTTTGTTGTATTTACGGACCTTTTTCGTTCAGTGTGGGAAGTCTTAGTGCTTTGACGTTGCATAAGATTCTAAAATTTATTACTCTAAATACTTTAGACAACTGGTACAAATAAATCGTATGCTTCTATAATGGCAGCGTCAATTATTATAATCTAACATATCATATTGAACCTTGCCGCACAAAAGTCTACTACTGCATCACCACCCATAAAGCATGTTGGTCCTTTTTGTTTGTCCATTCGCCTGTCACTATCGGAAATCGCTTTCAATCAAAGCAACAGCACTTCGGCCAGAGTTAAATAGCGGCAATACATCAAACGTCAGTTGGGCATCCATTGTACGCCAGCGTTACAGTTCGCGTTCACACAATTATTGACTTTGGATCCGGTGTTGTAACGTATGTATACATATGTACATACATACATGAACATATTATAGATAAAGGCATTACCAATCGAATCGTCGTATATATGGTATATATACACGGTATCGTTTTTAATTCTTTTTCTTCTAGAAAATCGTAGGAACCGACATGATGCCATGATTAGAATTTATTTCTATGATGGCGTACTCATCCTCTTATGCAATTCAGTAGTATATGTAACGGTAACCGTTATGTACATTACAGGAACATCAACGTAGTTCCGTAACGTTCCGCGCTTCGTAATAATGATAAAAAGCTCAAAGCAAGCCCAAGTATATGATTTCTCAGAGGTTCTCGTTTTCAGACTTCCACTTCTTTATGGCGCGCTTTTACATGAATAAGTGCGTACTTTCAGGAAGTTGTTTGCAATAGCGTTATTGTAATAAAGTACGTAGGAAGTAGATTAGTGCTTGAAGACGAAGTTCGAAATGCAGGGTGTTACACGTTAATTTGCAATCCCATCGAAAATGCATTTAATAGCCTTATTTCAACTTACAACAACTTTATTCTAATCGATTTCCAACGATCCGCAGCAGTAAACGCCTACGAGTCATCGTGTTTATGTATATTCGTTCTCAAGCAAAAGTAATAGACTAGAAGTGTAAACGTCATGCCAAAATCGACTATATAAATTGTTCAGGTAGACTCCTGATCGGCTCGTCTGCTACGTAATATGGACGACTCTTGCTAAACAAGGTCTCAAGGAGATAGTTCTCGTCGGTCAGTTTTTTCGAAATGACTTTGTTCTAAGCTTTACGGGTGTGCTACACTTGATCGGCCTTTGCGGGCTGATGTAGAATATTCCTGACCACCCAGCCGCTGCGTATATTCGAGCTCGCGTTTGATCACACACCGTATTCCGACCCACGCTTAATTTTCCTCCCGAAAACCATCTTCCGTGACACCACTAAATTTCCTGCCCTTGAACTTAGCGAAGAAAGAATTTTTTTTTAACTTAGCAAATTTGTTTATTTTCACTCACCTGATTTATCCGACACACTCTGGATAATTCAGCTACTCTCTTGGTGATATTTATGAGCAAGATGTGCAATTAGCTCTTACGTTAGTGTAGATTTCCTGCTAGCTTCTGCTGATAAAATGTTTTAAGGAAATGCAGAGAAAAAGTCCTCCTGCTATTATACAAGGCAATCGTCCTAGTCAATTTCAAATCCCCCTTGGGTCATTTGAATGACGATGTCCTTGTGCCAAACATTTTAGAGACGTCCAGAAGCACCACTCCCGCGATTTTTCTGCGTTCAAAAGAATCTCTCATTGCTTCAGAAAACCCAAGCGATTGCTGATCTGTCGACATGTGTACTTCAGGCCTTGAGACCTGGAAATTGTATTATATCCTCGGCATTTGCAGTCTTTTGCATCAAACTGCTCGCATAATAGACCGTTTGGACACAATTCTATGTGTACAAATGGGTTCGCCCGTAATGAACTCGGTCCCGATGCAACCGCACGTTCGTTGTTATTTATCGAAGCAAATTAATAATAACAATATATTCGCGCATTTGTATGTGTATATATGCGCAACGTTCGGAGAAAGCGTGAACTTTTCCCGTAAAAAATCGATGCACGGTTGAACGCACAAACGAGCGCTGAAAGTTAATGCGCTTCGAGAGCTAATAATGTATATTGATCAACATATTCTACCCATACGTATTGAAGCGATGCTATTGAATGCGGCGCTATTCTCTCTCGAGGACAATAATGAAATAGTTAACAACACATATCAAAAGAAACAATAACCAAAATAAAGCTACTAATACAGCTACAGCATGGGTATTGATGGAATCACCCGCGGCGAAAGCAATGTAGAGACAGAAACGGTAATTAACGGACTTGTTTCTGTCTACCCGACGCCATCATTGTTGTTCCGAGCGTATTCTCTACCTCACATCGCTGTTTCCCTCGCAGAAACATGTCCGTTGGTTAGCGTTTCTCTTGTCACATTGTTTTTTGCCGCGGGTGATTTTAACAATATCATGCGTAGCTATATTAGCTGTATTATTTTAGTTAACAATCGTTTTAAGGAAGATTTACGAACGTCGTTCCTCACTAAATTTTAGTTAAAATTATGTCCATATTTCACTCAGAAAATTGTCAGAAAGTTCTTCGTTAAGAAGTAGGTACCACAAGAGTAAAACACAGAACAGGATAAATCTTTTGCTCAATATAATTTGTGGATTTTAGAACAAACACAGGTTTCTACGAGCATCTTCTTTAACCAATAGCAAAAAAGCTTTTCCCCTCGTGACAAAACCTCCGCCAACACACTCTTTTTCTAACATACAAAACTAATTGTATATTAGCACAGAATTCCATTGTATACAATGACTTCTATGGTAAACATGTCACGGGAAAGCACATAGCTAACCTTTGTATGTACACAACATTCCACTATCGTAGCATTTACGCACACAAACCTTCCGAGTACCTCGAGGACATGTGGGTGTTGGGAAAACTATAAATCGCGCACGATTTATGTGCGGAATTAATAATGCATGTACTGCGATGCGTGTGTGCGTGCGGATTTTCTGCCACGAAGCGGTTACAAAAGAAAAACGGACGATGATCCTCTTCGTATATACAGTCTTGAGGCTTGCCGGTCCCTCCGTTCAGATGACTCATAGATTACGAACGAATAGTGTAAGGTACTTTTATTTATTGGAAAATTAAGGTAAAGTGCGAAAGTAATTGCCTGCATAATAACGTGCCTCGGGCCTGGTGTGTGTACGAGTTGTGTATAACGTCGGTCGCGTCGTGTAGATGCAATAAGCAGTAAGGTTACGCTATCAAGGGTCAACGAGTTGTAAGTTTTTCTTAAATGCGGCGGATGTGGTAAACCTATAACTACGCACGGACACCGTGGGAGATTGGTTTTCTTTTAAGTCGCTTTGGAGGACGGATATACAAAAATTGTAGCTGTCAGTTTAATTAATACTTTACAAATTAATTGGTTTCTCACGTGCTGTAGTAAAGTGTCAGTTATTAAATTCTTCGTCTCAAATTACAGGTTTTATTATTGAAGGCAATGTTATTTATAAATCATGCATTGATTATGTATATGTATATATGTGCATCGAACATTTCGTCGTGTCATGGGAACTAATTCATGCTCATTCAGTTTTCTTTCATAAGAAACCTAAGCGTACATCACCAAAATTCTCTGATACTCTGTATATTCAGGACATTCCCAAGTTTTGATACGTATTTTGGAGAGCTTTAATAAAGTTAATAGGTGTTTCGTCGTTTTAGCTATACAGGGTGTTAATAAATAAACTTTAACACACTTTGGTAAGTGGTAGTAGAGATCATAATAAGAAAAAAATTCTAACATATTGGTTCTCGAGATAAAAAACTTAACGACAAACTCATTTAGCGCAGTTTAACTTTAAAGTTATCGCGGAAGATTGTCGTCCTTGTTCTTCTAAACAAAGCTGCGGTCATCATTAGAGACTCACGCACTCGATTGAAAGCACCTTGAATTCTTAGTTGTTGGCAATCGTTTACTATTCTCTGCCGCCTCATCTGCTTTTGAACTGTTTAAATAATTACTTACGTGCTGTAGTTCCATCGTGCATAAAGCTCATGTTTTTAATAATATTTAACGGCACCTTGATATATCGGCCCCATTGGTAAACGTATTCAGACGGCTAAAGAAATGAAAAAATGCGAGACGGATCTATTATTCCACTACGGATTCGTCGAGGCTCGGTGGTTGGAACTTGAGAGGTTACGTAAATTTCAGTATTGGATGACGAAAGAAAAACTTTTGATGAATGAATATAATTGTAGTTATTAATTTTGGCCGCAATAAATGTCCTAAATTTCAAAAAAATGCATCTACCGGTACTTTAAATGTTCCTTTTTGTAGTTTGACTTTGGTGTCGGGGCTGAAATAGACAAACCACATGCTACGCAATGAAAACGGTTAAGCAATATGTGACACTAGCAACAGTTCGTGCGCTAGATTTTGGTTGCTTCCAAATGCATTTAAATTTGGTATTGGTCATTGGGGTATGTTTGTGCATGGACTGTATTTTTTTGTTTTGTTGTGTTTGCGAATGAATTTCACACCTTACTATGCCTATTTGTTATGTAAAACTACACTGGTGCTTGTTTTGTTACTATTTTTTATTGCACGATATCTCTTGCAATAAGTACAGTAACTACATAAAAAAAACTATGTGAAAACGTTACAGCTAACGCGAATAATTCCAAAATATAACGGGAAATTATAATGGCGCGAAATTCAAATATTATTACATCAAACAGGGTATCCTAATGAATGGTCAATATTTTTTGGGTACAAAAGAGAGCAATAAGTGCAGGAGTTCCTTTATCGAGTTTGCGATATGGACGTTACCATCCTTGTACGTGTATGAAATATGCTGTTTTGTCAATAAAAATCGTAAAACAACTACATTAACCGCTACCACGATACTTACCCTATACCCTTATTATTATAGTGCGGAGGATCACCATATCGTCTAATTAATTACGCGACTGACAGCAACATTTTAACATTCGGAGAAGTTACCAGAAAAGTTGCAACGAACACTCAGGCAAATAGCAACATGGATAAGAAACAATAATTTATACATAAATCTACGAAAACTAAAAGTTGTGCTATTCCGCAACAACCAGAAAAGATTGGCGAAAAGATTATTTTGAATAGTGGTAATCTTTGGGTGCCTGTATCTACTTCAGTTTTTGGCACACTGTTGATCGCCATTTAACATGGGAAACACAATATACAGGTGTAATACTTGAGTGTAGGCTTTCACGACCGCAATCCGGGTCGGGTGTTGTCGCGTACTTGACGTTTGTCTTGACGTTTCGCTGATCATGCTCTCAGCTTCTTCAGAAGATTTTTAAGGACTGGTGTTGTTGTCTCTTGCTCCTCGTTATATACCCCATTTCTGTTCGGCTTTGCTGATCCATAACCGTTCCGCTCCGATGAATCGCGTTGTTTGCTGTATAACGATTCCACAGTGCGTCCATGAGTTTGTATCCCTCTTCGCGATTGAAGTTGTTGGTATTCTTCATTATTTCTATCGATTCGCGTATTATCCTCGGGTAATAGTGGCTGGTTCTGGCTAATACCTTAACGTTGCTGTAGGTTATGCGGCGATCTCCTTGTTGGTGCAAATCTGCAGATTTTTCTGTGCTTAAGGCGTGCGTCTTTCTCATGTTCTTTCACTCTGCACTGTATACTCCATCCTGTTTGACCGATGTAGCTTTTTCCACATTCAGTTCGTATATGCCTTTTGCTTGTAGTTTCGGTAACACGTCCTTATTGGGAGGGAGTAGCCGGTCGATTCTGGTCACCGCGTTGAATCGTTTGGTGATGTTCTTTTCTCAAAGAGTTTTTTCAGTCTATCGGTGACTCCGGCTATATACGGAAGGTGTGCGTATTCTTGGGGTTGTTATCGGACTTCGTCCTTTTTCTGCCTTCGTGGTTTCCTTATATCTTTTCTGCTGTAGCCGTTCTGCTGCAAGGCGTTTTTTGACGTGTTGTATTTCACTATCTCTGTGATATTTGTCACTGATTTTCTCCGCACTTCTTAACAATGTGTTGATAAGGGATCTCTTCTGTTGTGGATCGCGGTGAGATGTTGCATGCAGGTACCGGTCTCTGTGAGTTTTCTTACGGTATACACTGTGGCCCAGTCTACTGCTGTCAGTGCGCTCCATTAGGACATCTAATACACAGCGTGTTTCTGAGAACACTGGCCAATAAATAACCGCCATTCTTAATCTGTTTGTAGCGAATTGCTTGAATAATACTATTTGTAGCTTTAATTGATACAACAGGCTGAAATTTTCAGCTTTAAAATTGTGTCTCATTATTTCCGCTAGAAAATTCTGAAATTGCGGCCAAAGCTACTACTTGTTTTTTCTTGAATATTGACTTTACTTTTTGTTCCAAAAACCATTAACATCACATAAAGATTTTACTACGTAAACACCTTTGGCCGGTGTTATCTGAAATGCACGGTATATAGATCTACTTTGTTCTAAGCTGACCAAAGTAGGTTTCGCGCTACGATTATTCTCGAGCATGTTGTCACTTGCTACTTGCACTTGGAAACATGAATAACGAATTTGAATAATTTAGATCAACTGAGTGCTAGGTCAGGTTAAGTTTCTTATCCGTAAATACAAGAAGAAGCAAGACCAAACACTCCTGCTTGGAGCACGTTGTTGTGCCTTGTGTCTAGCAAGTACAATTTTGGAAATTGCCAGAGTTTTCGCATGGACGTCTGAAGTACTGCAATTTATAGTTATTATCGTTGACTTCATTAGTAGTAAACGATTTTATTTTGTTCATTTTCAACTAATACGGCTGATAACGCTTTCTCATTTTATGGCTTGAAACAGGCATGCAGGAGGTTCTTTGAAAACAAGTGGCGAGTACTTGAGAAGCACTTCAAACACATACAGTAATTCAGTAAGAATAAAACTCGATGAACGAAAATTGATTTTAATGGAATGGAATCTGGTTCCAAGTTCCATTAGGAAAGTTAGGTGACAATTTTCCAAATAAAGGGGCACTTTAGATAATGGTAGATATAACATGATTAACATCCACAAATTTCTCTTACAGAAGAGTCCATCAATCAAATTAGTCATGGAACTTGCTTATTAAAGTAGGAAGCTTGATTTCGCGCCGAGTACAAAATGGGGAAAAAGAAATTGTTAACTCTCTTGTTAATCCAAGTTACATTGTACACTAAAACACCATTCCAACAAGTTGCCTCAGAGATATTATCCAGGTACATAATGAAATGTAAAACAGGAAGTAATTTAGAGAAAACACGCCAGAAATTAACACTCTCTTGTCACAGTATCTCACGAAACAAAAACACCATCATATTGCGTTGACGGAAATGTTACCTCCGTTTTAAATTAATTCCAAATTAGAAAATACGGAAGGCGTTGTACCATCTTTGTCTAATAAATTGTACCACGTACAAGGGCACGATGCCATCAATTCACTGTTACATTAGTTCGCAGAAGATTAATCCGTTCCTTCGGATAACGATGTTCCTATTTTCGCAATTTAGATTTCCATCGTCTTGGCAAGGAGGAAAACATAATTTTAATTGGAACGAACCGGTTGTACATACGCCTAAAACTACTGCGAGATGAAACGTCGTTTTGTAGGTTACAAGAAAAGAAAATGACGAGAGTAAATCAAGTTCTATGGCGCGTAAATGACTTCCAACGCCCTGCACAATGCAATCGTACGTGAACGACCACAATTAATAATGAAATTATGCGTTAAAAATCCGCTGAATTGAGTTCTTCAGAAAGTAAATTTTATTATCATACCTTTTAAAGCCCGTACAACAAATTGCAAAGGTGTTACGGAAAAGGAAATAAAAGAGTACCGTTGATAATTTACAAAATGACGTATAGTTAAGCTGAAAATAACCAAGCAATTTATTTCGCTCCTAACAATTGTGTCCGCTATTTCATCAACGCTTCATATTTATAGCATCACCTGTAAGAGATAAAATTATTACGTGAAATTACGGGGAACATCTCGTCACATTATTATTATTACTGCTCCCTTTACGTTCCAGAGAGAGATCGTTATTTATATTTACCAGGGTCGGCTCGGAGTATTAACCTCATAATTCGTAGTAAAATTTTACGGTTTGCTCATAAAAGGCAAAGTATCTCACGTACTACTTTATAATAAATTTCTAATTTACTACTTGATATACTAATGATGCCTCTTTCAATTTTTCAAGACCTCCGATTATATCGGAAGGTGCTGAGAAGCATCTGCGACAAGCTTAGAAAAAAATTACAGCTTTAAGAATTTGAGAAGTGTTTACCGTGTACAGAACTCTGGCCTGACGATGAGTAATTAGCTCGAAACCGGTCGCAAGCTTATATTATATTAAATAGAGTATGTAAGTTCTAAGACCTTCACTCACACCTCGCTTATATCTGATATGTTATTAAATTTTAATTCTTTGTTTCATTGTAAGGTTTGTTTGATAAGGCAACTATGTCGATATTTCTGACCATATTTGAAATATTTGCATTTTTTTAAAATTTATGACAGATCGACGAGTGCACGTGTTGCATTAAAAAAAATAAATTTGGAGACTTTCTATTTGAGAGTTTAATTGTAATTGTCGGACACGCTGTTTTCACAATGTTTTACAAAATGTTTTCGAAGAATTCGTTCGGTTTCTACTCTTATAGCCAACAATTTGGCAAACTTTCAATTTTCCAAGTTAAACAGCTGTTAAAGTTCGTATGCACTCCTTCATCTTAAAAATTTTTAAAAAATGCAAATATTTCGAATATTGTGAGACGTAGCAACATAGCCGTTTTGTCAATCAAACCTTAACATGCAACTAGGAATTCAAAAATGTCATAATATATAGTGTTTCATTTAAAATAACAACGTTGACAGCTACTTCCGATACAACCGGAAGTCTTAAGCAATTGAAAATATTTTAGTTCAAGCAAGTTTAGCAAGCTTTAGTATATTGCCAAGGTTTCAGAAATTTCCAACGTATACTCTTTGATAGATCGATCGATACAGTTCCCTGTGAGACACCTGTATAACATTATCACATTGAAAATTTGCTTTCTTTAATAAAAAGATAATTTTCGGCCAGCAGCTGTGAGAGTATCACTTAGATACTTTCGCAAAAAAAAAGAATAAATTGCAAAATAGCATCGTTTACGAAAACAAATCGATGGAATAAAAATAAAATTACCCTCAAAATTTAACATTTACGCGCCCTCTCTATCTTAGCATGTCGCGTAACAAAACGCCACCTTTTTTGAATGACCAACTTGAGTTAACCTTGCCCTTGAAATAAAATTTTGGCACTTAGTTAAATATGTCTTTTGACTAAGGCGACTCAAACTAAAAAGTGGCAGATTGCGTTGGTTTTTCATTTCAAGTAGGCTATAGTTTAGGCCCTAAATTTATTTTCCTTAAAAATACCGCATTACCGCCTGTGGCGTGTAATATGGCTTCGCGATTTAATATCTGACGCCCAACGACTTGGCTTTAGCGATTGTTGGCAACCGTAAAATGTAGACAATTCCTACCGGACTTGACGACTACCATTTATCAAGCGGCAGAGTACTTGTAAACAGGAATAGAATCTATTCTGTAGCTGTAGGGAAAGGTTGCATTAAAAACGAACATTTAGAACCTGAAAAATGTAGAGCGAAAAGTACGTATTTTGTAATTATTTCAGATTGTTTTGGGTGTGGTGACAGCCTAACGGGATGTGGAAGCTTTTTAAAGCTTGACACAACCTTCGGACTTTGACGTGCAAATTGTGTACGTATAAAATGTTCCATTACCTAGTAAAACACCGGAATTAAGATAAGGAGATAGAGGTTTTATTAGCGTTGTAAAATTTAAAGGCTGTCCAAATATAATTTTGATTTAAAGCTCTTTTGTATTGATAATAAAAAATAAATATTAGTCGAGTTAAAATTTAATCAATAACCTTGTCGGTTATTTCTAGATTTTTCTGAATCTTACTTTTGTATCACCCTGTATATTTATACAAGCCTAACATCAGTTAGCATTCTATATCCTTTACATTTTTTCCTTATTTTGTGGTCGATTAAAATAATTCTAGTAATTGATTGATATATTGATATTTAATGACAAAGATCACTACAATACTGGATAGAAAAATTGACCGTCCCGACTGAAAAAAAAAACGAGGAAAACCGCATATTTGAACCTTTAAACGTAATAAATTACAATTAATTGCTACAAATGCCATTCGGAGCACCCAGTAATTATCAAAGTACTGCGAATACCGCGCATACGTACATATATTTGGATCGATATTTCGTGATGACAATGGTCATGAACTCGTTTTATAAGATCAACGTTGATCGTAGTAGTAGACATCCAATTGTCTAACTTTGACCCACATATTTATTGAAAACTACAGATGGCCGTTATTGAACATTCATTACTTTGATTTGTTTAAAGACGTTAGGGACGAATCTCACAGTTTAACCCCTAACATCAGATCAATGTTGCGCTTAATTGATTGATTGATTGATTGATTATTTGCTTCTCGTACGATCGGAAATAATTATACGCATTCGTCAGATCGATAAAAATAAATACGCGTTTGTTTCTTCTTTGTAATGCGGTTCTTTGAGGAAAATTGAAATGGTTTGAAAACTTAAAAATAAGCGTTTTGCAAGAAAAGTTGTGAGTTGAAAAAATTCTTGGGACTGATTATTTTTGTTTGGTACAAATTATCGTTCGTTTCGCCGTTCATGTTGACGGCTTCTTTAGGATAACTGAACCGATTCTCCGTTGTCCGACATTCTTATTATGTACGTCGCTGGTGCATTTCGTGTTCCTTTATTCTTTCTTCAAAGGTACGCAAGATTTAAAAGGATCGAGCAATCAGCAGTCGCAAAACATATACAAGAGACTGGACATAAAATAGTCTTCAATAACAAACACCACCAAGAACTACGGAAAAAGACTCATCAGGGTTGATTTTCTTGCTTGCAATTTACGTTCATCTCCGTGTTAAATTTTGTATGCTCTGTGTGTGTACATCCTGTTACTCCCGCCACAAGCAAGTAACGATGGCACGAACCAGATTTCGTGTGGTGTAAAGGCATAAAGTGGTAGCGGAGGAATCGTTACATTCTATTGGGTGTAGTAGGCGTCCCTCTCGACGTACAACCGATTCAAATAACATTCAATTATGTTGCCTTATTTTCCGAAAAAAAGTATCCCTTACTCGACTTTTTTCCGATGATTTTTTTAATTTTTTGTTGCTTTTCATTCGCTATTTCCAGTTCTTTCCTGTTCCTTTTAAAATTTCTACTGTCGAAGTGACTCGGACGTTTTTCGATCCACCTCTCTTACTGACTTTTCTCTTGAAATCTTGTTCGAGTTAATTTAAATTTTCTATCCTCTGAAGTTTCTTTTGTCGTTAGTTTCGTTCTAATTCCATTATTTGGTTTCTTCTGTTCCTTTTATACTCAGGATCTAGCTGACATATTTAATTATGTGATTGTATTCTTTGTCGTTCATTTAATATCCAATTCTTCTGCTCCATGCAATATCAGATCCAGATATATTGTTTAATTAGATTGACACCTTAGATTCTTTAGATTGTTACTTAAGTATTGAATTATTTCATGATTTCATTTTCTATTTTAAATTTTGTACCTATGTTCTTGTTTCTTGTTGCAGGTGTTTTTGCTTATTCTATAGTTAAATGAATTTTGCAAATTTTGCTTGGCTTCTGCGGGGAAACAAACATGAGTCTTTTTTTCATTTGTTTTCTCTTTATTTGGCTACGTTGCGTCGCATGTTGGCCTCTTTGGGCATTGTATAAAAGGTCTGTTTAGTTATGTTGGTGTTGTGATAATACTGTGGCATTCATATTTTTAGTTTTAATGTTAATGGTGAGTATAAATTTATGCAAAGTTTGTGGTATTTGCCTTATGTATGTACGTACCATCACAATCCTTACAATCAATTTTGTAAATACCATGACGGTTTGATCTTTTATTTAGTGTGGTTTTACATGGTTTTTGTGTTACTGTTAAATTACTTAAAAATATTTGAATTGTTTCAGATAGCGTTGGATAGTAATTCAAAGCAACGTACTCTTTCGCTGTTTTGCTGGTTTTTTCTTAGCTGGTGAATCGATGCTAACTACTGCTACTACAAAACTATAAAATCATAGTTTCAGATTGAATTGTGTTGGATAATTTGCATGCAGTTCTGCCAATGATTAATGAAATATATATCCCGACTTCCACCAAAGCACCTAAATACTACTTTCCAAAGGTGATCAATGAGAAGGAACCTTAAGAACAACAGAGAAATAGCAACAAACAATGCAAAGGGCAAGAATATCAGTCGATTATTTCATTTCACCATTGCCTTTCCATCACCTCCGGCTCTTCATAATAAATTCGAAGACTACAACAGTAATGACAAAGACAGACAGAAAAAAATCCTTTTCCACGATAAACTTTTCCACGATAAACGTCAGGTTCAAGTCCCGCAGGCGAGGCGTTTAGATTTTATTTACGTTAATGGATAATGGATTTTCACCAGAGGGAACATCCAACGAAAGAGAAAAAAAGGGGAGATTTGAAGAAAAAGCTACCAACATCCCCGTCAAGTACAAACGACCTCTACCGCACGCGTCTTCTTTTTTTTTTATTCAATACTTGCTTTCGTGCGCGAATTTCCCGTTTTAATAGAGGAAAAATCGGCGCTAAGCATCGCGAGTAATCGGAAAGGTAATTAATCAAGCGCAGGATTTAACAACCCCCCCGACGAACTCGCGCTCGCTACGGTCTGGGTGGTCTGCGAAAACATCGATCTATTTTGAGCTGTGTACAATGAGTAGGATTACGGATGCAATTTCGAGTTGGAATTCCAATACGAATGGGAAACGGACAAAATACCGCATTTCTTCGTAGAACAAGCACGATTGTTTGTTACGTAATCTAGCTTGGGAATTAGGTATATACCTAATGCTAAAGCATAGGGTTTAAATTAAAACAAAGTAGTCCGACTAACAGGTGCATTTACAAAATATATCCCTGTATGACTTACCTCATATTTAGTGAAGGGGCTTAGTATTTCGTGATAAATGATATACGTTAAATTCAAATATTACTTGATACACCTCTAGGTTGTTTATGAAGTTTAAAACGTTAAATATTCCGTAAACGAGTAGCAGTTAGAAGCAAAGCGGTAATCTGCTATGCCCAAGCGCTATCATGTGTGTGGGTTTTCGCATTGTAAATGTAGATATTGTGTGTATCAAAACATTAGCATATAAACAGATACTACTACGTTTTAAATAAGTCTAATACTAACGCTATGGTTAGCGCTGTTTTCACTTACGTAAGTTTTGTTAAAACGGATTGTGGAATATTAATCTATTCATGTTGCAGAATATTCCGTAAATGTTCTTGTGAAGTTGGGCATATTTTTCGGATCCTCCTGTCCAATTCATCCCACAACAACTCTATCGGGTTCAAATCTGGGCTTTGTGGGGGCCATGTCATTGCTTTCAAGGTGTGCTGTTCTTCTTGCTCCTTTAGATAGTTCTTACACAGTAACGCAGTGTATTTTGGGTCGTTGTCATGCATGAATGTAAAGTTGCGGCCTATTATACGCAAGCTTGATGGCACTGCATGATTTTGGAGTATTGCAAAATAATTTTCCTTCCTCATTACACCCTGCATTCCACATAAATCTCCCGTCCCAGCAAAGGAGAGACATCCCCACACTAACACAGAACTACGCCCTTGCTTCACTGTTGGCACAATGCAGTCCGCGATCATTTCTTCGGTTTTAGATCTTCGGACATAAACTCGTCGATTTTGCCCAAAAACCTCAACTTTGACTCGCCACTCCAAAGCACGTGTTTCCAATCATCTAACGACCAATCTAGATGAGAACGGACCCACTGTAGCCGTTTTGCTCTGTTGCCCCGACGTAATAAGGGTTTTCGAATGGCAATGCGTCCATGAAGGTCCGCTTGTTGAAGTCGACGTTTTACCGTACTCGCCGAAACTTGTTCTTCACGGCCGCGATTGACTTCGGCTGCTATTTGTGGCGCTGTTAATTTTCTATTGCGTTTGCTTAATAATATACAATTCTCAAATCTTCAGCTTTTGTTGTTTTCCTAGATGCTCGAGGACGAACACGATTTTCTATAGTTCCAGTTGTCCGATATCGCTTTATGATGTCATTTACTGTTGAACTTCTCATATTTATTTTTTCAGCAATTTGTCGCCCCGAATATCCTTCTTCAAACAGCGTAATAATGCGTGAACGTTTTTCTACATTGATAGGCTTCCCACGTGCCATTTTGAAGTAAGTTTTCTTAAAACTTTCGCGCAAAAACGACAGATGCACACCAACACACGTTTAACCGTAAAATGAAGCAAATTTATATCTTTACGCCTGTGATAAATAAACAAGAATGATACTGCGGTATATCTCCTAAATGTATTGTACGTTAATAATCCCCAAACGACCCGTTTCAAAAGATCGGTCCTTCTGAGAAATTCTTGGAATGATAATGAAAGGGACTTTATTGTGGTCGTCGCAATATTTCTACTTGACATAATAATTTATCGCTTTAATCCCTTAGAAAGGAGTGTATGCTTAATATTTTTCTAATTTTATGTATTAATAATTGTATACAGTGTGATATAATAGATTTTTATTGTATGACCGAACTTCACTGAACGGCAGTGTACATTCAGGTACGTTCGCACACGACAACTGCTAGAGCAAGCGGTTTTTGGATTTGGTTTTCAAAGTAATTTCGTCGGATTTGCTAATAGTTAGGGTGCTGGTAGGAATTTAAGTATGTGATCTTATCGTCGTTAATAAGAATATATAATACAGTTCACATCTACCTAACTTAGGAAAAATGAGAGCTGAGCTTAAGTAGCACTGAATGAATTTGAAATTACATAATGAAACAACCGTCGTAAATTATGTCAACGTATCTACCTTTAATAAGGCGTTTTATACGTTATAATGTTTTCTCTTTAACGCTTTAGCTTTAGAATATTCGCCACCACCTCGGCTAATTTTATGAAGAGAAAGGCGCTGATTTTCTGACTCATCAACGCAGAGCTGAAACTATTGAAATCACAAACATGAAATTTAGACACTAAATTCTTGATGCACTTGAACCCATTTGTGACATGTATATCCGCGCGTTCTCTCTGCTTTGGCAACTTCACTAATCATAAAATGCGAAGAATAAATTCGTTAATGAAAATAAGCTACTTATTAACCGTTTCCTTATTTTATTCTTAAAATTTATTCTTTTTGCTAGCGGTAAATCTATATTAACGACTTAGCTGCTCCTCACAGGTGTCACCAAGGTGGTAATTTTGGATTTATCAGAATATTTGCTTTAATGAAATAAGTAATCAACTCGTGAGTGTTTGAATTAATTATGATGTTACGGAAAATAGTGATTTATTGCGGTGTTGAGCGCTGCGCCCATCAACGTCTACCAAAGGTGGCTGAATCGTCTAGAGTCCGTCAAATAAATCAGGCGAGTGAAAATAAATCTAATAGCATTTTTTCACGAGGTAAAAGTTATCCTAAACAAATAAGTAAATTCAAACAAGTAAGTAAATTCAAATAACTTCTAATTCTTCATAATATTTATAACCTGAGAACTGCAGATTGCAGTTTTATTCAGAAGTTCACCAGCAAGGAGCTCAACGACGTCACGGAAGGTATCCTTGTACCCGTTCTTGTTAGAACTTAAAAAATCAAACGCGGAAAAATAAGACGGTATGTTGAACAGCGGAACAACGGTTAGGGATTTTCTACATCGGCCCGCGAAGGCAGACCGACAATAATATATTTCCCGGACCTGGAAAATATCTTACGTCGATCCGAAAGGGCAGACCGACCGTGGTATAATTTCCCGATACCTTGTTCCCGTGTGTCGTTCGTGCGCAGTAAAAGACGTGCCGACCAGGAGTCTGCTGAAACGAAAATTTCAGCGATTTATATAGCCAATTTAAGTATGATATCGCTTCTCGCCTTCCTACCTTGTATCAGCAAAACAATTTTATAATATTCGTTTACATAAATTGTGGTTCGATCTATTGGCAAAGTTTATATATTGCGATTCAAAAGTTATGGGAAATTATCTAAAAAGTAAAAATTGATACAAATGAAACAAAAATGTCTAAATCTGTGCGGACGATGTCAGCCATGCGCAAAGATGTTAGGTAATCAAAGAAAACAGATTGAAGGTTCACGCCTCTTCTAGCCTAAGTTCCTATTCAAACGTAGAAGGTGGGATTGATTTTTTGAGGTAATGGCAATACAACAGAAAGAGTAAAGGCTTATGGGGTGAGAGTAAAATACATCGGGCGGTAATAGCTGTACTTTTTGCATGACTAAGCAGCTAATTATTACTAACACGGTAAAATAGGCTGCTCGACATATTGTATTCATTCGGTTTTGGACCAAAAGTGGATTTATTTGTTCTTGCGCAAAAACACAAAGCTCTTCAGCTATTGAACCTGCGTCAAGCTTCTTTCCAATGATTTTTAAAGTAAGTATCGCAATGTGATAATAGCTTAAAATGTGCCCAATAAAGGCTGAAATATAACTTAAAAGCACATCGGCATTTAGATTCACTTTTGGGAGCTCACATAAGTCATGAAAAATGAAAGGCTAATTGTTTGAAGCGATATCTGAAAGCAATGAAAGAGTTGATTAACTAGGAAGTACTTGTTTATTCTCTATTCAACGAAAAAATATTTCAACATATGTACCGAAATTATTGGAAGTAGTATTATTATTCCACAGTTATTTATTTTCTACGAAAAAACGCACTATTTGGAACAGGAACTAAGTACAAAAATTGGCTTAATTGAAGCGATTATTCTCCCTCGTATGGTGCTCTGCGCCATATTGCACTTGTGCATGCGAGATCTGCGTGGTTAAGGGTTTCCGATCGTAAATCATGCCCAGCGAGAGAGAAAGAGAAACGATTAGGGTGTATGTTTGGATCCCGAAGCTATGGTCGCACGAACTAAAATTAACATACAATGTACGACATTCAGTCGATGCGAATTACTGTGATCACAAGGCCTCGTTACACCACTTGTAACGTGAGTGAATGGTGTTGTATATGTTGTGCCGCGCTGTTTCGTTATTCTGGCAGGAATCCTTGACCTTTCGCCTTTTATCGAGAGCACTTGTCTTGGACTCCCTTTACCTCAATCGAAGTAAGATTTCTCCGGAATTAAGTGGATTTAAGGTCAATGCATGTTCAATTATCAGCTAGCCGGACTGGATTAGCTTTCTTTTCTTTGGAGTTAATTCGTATTGATTTGTTGAAGTGGTAAGAATGAAGGCTAGATTTCTTAGACAAAGCTTAGTGGGAACAGAGTTATGTTGCCAATGGATTCAACGTGAAGAGATTTCTATCTGGATTAAGTAAAGCGCTTATCAGGACTATTCCTTTTTTTAGTTCAGAGCTTTCAAATATTGTTTTTTTTTCAAGTAGACTATCCAAACTGATTGAAATGTTTCTTTCATCCGAAGCAGTATACTTTACCTCAAAGAAATGGTAGTATAGGTTTCAGCAACGATGTTTTATATTACATAAATTCATCGTTATATTATTATGCTGTGCTCTTCCAAACTTTCCACTAAGCTTCTTGAATAAAGCTGAAAACACCATCAACGTAAAATAACTTAGCCTACGGAATTGGCTTAATTTGTTTCGAATTTACCAACTTTCCCCATATCGACTTGATCTTTTTCTTATTAAAGTTTTACTTGTTTACGTAAAACTTGAAAGTTTGCCGAACAGTTTAGTTCGTTGCCATCGTCTTTGCGCATTCCGTCGTTATTATACCGACGCGTACTAACCTCATACTTCCTTCTACCACCGCCAATAAGTAATAAATTGGGAAAACCCGTACCCGGTAATCAGTAGGAAGACGAGAATGTTATTATTTGTCGCTGGCTAAATAAGAAACCGGCGGCAATTATTTGCAGCTTCGACTTTGTCTCTGTCGAAGGTCTCGCTCTTCCCTTCTCCCTTTGTACCTTTCGTTCGATATGTGTACGGAAACGTGCGCTAGAGGGCGTTCGGAACGAATTGGTTTTATGGAAATTTTCTTCATTATACTCGCAGAGCAGAACTTTGCGAAGTAAATTTGAATATTTATGAAATTCGGCATTAAACGAATTTTCATGGCAAAAAAGGACGCGGTCTGATATTTACAAAACAGAGGTCGGTTTGTTTCATTTTCGATGTAATTCGTGATTTTTAAAAAAGATGCGGTTTCGAGGATAAATACGGGAAATGTTTGTTGAGGTAGTCGAGAGATATCGACTTGAATATTACACCAAGGCTGAAATATGAAGGAAATTTTGTTTTAACTTTCGGAAAATGTTAAAAAGAAATTTTAAGAAAACGAGGAAAAAATATTGCCGAAGGGTATTTAATTTAATTTAAAGACGCAATAGAATTTAAAAATGAAAAACGAACATATACGATGTGAAAATATGTGAGGTGGGATTTTTTAATAAAATGCCAGAGATATGGGGGGAAGAACAAAGGTTCTTGGACCGCACTTGAGTGAATGTCTCTTAGCATGGGGCTAATGACATTGCAATTGCAATTGCAAAGATGCAAAAGTATACCGATTGACAACCGAATATGATTTAATTGTTGTGCATCCAACAGAGAATCTAAAAATGGACGTAGAGAAGAAAACACCGCGTAATTTTGTTCCACTAAGAGAAACGAATGAAGAATACAAATTCTACAAATAGAGTTGAGCAGGTTGACTATGTAAGAGTAACAAATGAAGGTATTGAAATAAGAGAATGTCTGAAGGAAATAAAGCCACTGCGTTGATGAAAATGGCGAAATGTAAATTAGTAAACAGAAGGACAAAAATTGGAATATACACAACAATAATCCGGAATAATCGGAATTTAGGAAGCGTCGATTCTAAGAATTATATTTGGAGCTATAAGAAATGTAGATGGACAATAGGAAGACAAACCAATAAAAAAAGTTATAGATGTTTACCAGTACGCAAGTATCATAACAACAGTTAACGCCCAGACAGCAAGATGGCTAGGTTATATATACGAAATGCCGAAAATCAAAGCCCTGCAAGGAAAGCACTTTTCGAAAGAGAAGTCATAGAAAAAAAGGAGGTAGACTGAGGAGATGGTGGGACGCAGTCAAAGAGGATATTGGACAGGTAGGAGTTCAGGATTGGGAAGGCAAAACAATAAATAGGAAGAAGTGGAAGACTCTAGTAGGAACAATTGAAGCCAAGAGGCTACATGGCATCACTGCCATCAATTATTCTGAAGTAAAAACAGGTCAATTTATATTTTTTAAGGATTAATTTTTGCCGTTATTGACAGTTTAATTGCATTTCCAGAATCTTGGAAGTTTCAAGGACTTTCTTATTTTAATAAATTATGGTGGTTTGCTTAAATTTGTCGATTTTTGATACACAATATGTCTGTTTTTAGGTTTCCTTTGTGTTACTACCTTTATGGTGACTTTGGAATGGACCATGTAACATTGCTGGGTTAGCTTTAACATTCTGTAAATTTAGCAACAATTATCACCTTATTTGCCGTGGTTGCGCAACAAATTGTACAACAGTTCAAACCATTATTACCTTCTGTTAGAGCAGTTCGCTCTGTGGATTTTATCATATCTATCCTTACTTAGCACAAAGTTCAAATATTTTCAGCTGTAATTGTGGTAATTGTTACCCAGGTCATCGATTATTAAACGTAGGTTCTTGAAGTTCATCTTACCTGTTCCATGCAAAGGTTATTGTAAAATTAACAATATAAAGAACTGAAACTTAAACAAATTGTTTATCAAAAATTAACAAATTTATTTAATACGGAAAAGAATATTGTGGTGTGCCACTGGAAGTTATCGCCGATCACTAAGGACCTTTGTCGCTATTAAATTAGATTTGGATGTCAATCTTATACTGAAGACTGTAAAATGTGGGGGAACATTTCAATTTGTGCTTGACTTCGCTATTAATATTGGTGGATTAAAGCTTACGTTTACCGGATTTCGGCTTACACTTACTACATGAAAAAACGATTGCCGAAGGAAAGTAATCAGTTAGGCGCAAAAGGTATTACAGGTATTACATTTGAAAAAAAACATACTATTGCTACATATCATAGGTTTACTATTGTTGCAACTATTGCTTTGTTTCCAAGCAAAGTTTTTTTTTCTGTAACTAAGCAAAGCATTCTTTTACTAGATATATTCATTTAGTCATCACTATACAAGCATATCTAGATTTTTATATAATAGTGCAGTGAAGGTTTCCGTTGTTGATATAAATCTTTGTTAATTTTATGTAAAAGGTACACAATTCACTTCCACGCCTCAGCCAAGAAGATTTATATGCACGCATTTATCGCAGTCACGATCGCATCATGTATACATTTAATTTCTCCATCGTACATAGAACAGTTACATTAGCGTTACTGTTACCATGAATGAAAATGATTTATGTAACTCTATACAACCGTAATGGTTTCTATTATCTCTAAAAAAGGCGATCGCGAGAACATATGTTCGCAATTACTATACCATTAGTGTTATTGCACTTGCTTCGTGACGGACAGTGAAAACGTATTTCTAAATAAGTCCCGACCGATTAAACCGTTGTATGTCGGTATGGAGTTGTTTGAAATCGAATGTATACGTAGATGAAGCGATGCGTTTCGTAATGTATCGGAGCAGAGTATTTTGGTATTGATCTTTCCATTTCATTCCACTTTGGGATTGATACTAATAATAATATCCTATGCAAGCATGTCATATCGTTAACTATTACTCATGCTCACTCTTGTTCATGAGGGTCCATTGATTTTGGTGCTTATTCTCTACGAGGGAGCAAAAGTTGAAAAAGATTTTTGTTGAATAGCTGGGTTCAATTAGACTCTATGGTAAATGCATATGTAAACTGTTAGTGGATTTCCTAACGCTATTGTAATCTCGTAAATCAACGTAATGGTTGCCCTTTTAAAAAAATGGAGAAAGCAGCCATTAGTGCCAGTTTTTAAAGAGGTTTCTTCTCGTTATTTTTGCTTCATTCATTGGGATTTCTTAACAAAATCCATTCAAAAATAGCACGGGATTGGCGCCTTCGAAGGAACGCTAGTTGTAGGGCTGGGGTTGTTTGTTTCTGTGAATCTTGATGAGAGACGCGGATTAGAAATATTTACTTTAGAGAGTACATCAGGTGAGTCGATTTTGATGGCAATTATATTTTTCAATAGCGTAATACTAGAATAGTTAGTTTTGTTGCTCAAATCCTTGCCTATCTCGTAGAAGCTTGCAATTCAAACCATAATCGGGATAAACTCCATCCGTTTTAAAAGAAACTTCAATATCTTCCGTTGTATGCATCCAACTACGACAAAGTAGGCGTTATATACAGGCTGAGTCAACTATGTGATAAAGTCCATTCAGTCAAACCAAGAAGTGCCCCTTTCCCCCTAATGGAGTGCAGCTAAATCGCACATATTCTCTCTTGCTTGTGTAATAAAATTAGCAATCACTTCATTCTATTATCGGGGTGTCCACTATCAGTAAAATTTTTGTATATTTCATTTTTTTTGCTACTAATTACATGATCCGAGAAGCTGAAGAGCTAACCTATTTAAATTAAAAAAATAAAGTCTCAATTAAATATTTAATTAACTATTATAACCTTTTCAAAAGTAAGTAGTCACATTATTACAATGCCATCTAGTTTGTAATTAGCCCTGGGGCAATTCGGCGCCAAACGTGGGGCCAGCACCGTTAAGGTGAAACAGGAAGAGGGACTTCTTTTTTTTAATTCATTATTTTATTTTTATTTATTTCATTATTACGTTTCATTGATTTTTTCGTTAACTTTTTATATTAATTAAAATAATATTTTAAGATTGGGCGTCAATTAACAAAAATTATCCACGTTGTTTTGTGCAACTTTTATTATTTTTTCCTAAATCCTTTTTCCGTTTTAAATTCTTCTTATATTGCATATTCATTGTTTTATATATCTTATTGCAGCATTTTTACTATTAAAAATAAAAATAGAAAAAAGAGGAGAGATTTTATTTTTATTTTTAATATATTCAAATCTTACAACGTGGACTATCTGCACGAAATATTGTTAACAAACAGGATAAATCAACAGTAATAATATCAGCACCTATTCTAAGAAACCATCCCACCAATGAGAAGTATCAAGTATATGCGGCGTTAGTTATATTAAACATGCATTACTTGGAAATTCGTCAAGGGACATGGGTCGACAATGGAGATCCGTCAGCGCGTTATCGCCCACTATCTAGGGTACTGTGAATTATCAATGCGTGCCGTTCGAATGTGCACATACAAGCGTACATATACAATACAATGTATGTACGTATACTCAAAATATGAACACGTAAAGACAATCGACCAGCAGGACGACGCGATCGACAGTAGGTACACATGTTCCGACATACCACTGTTGCGTGCTGTCAGTCGTTTTTGTTTTCGCCTGTCATTATTTTGACGCGGACAATCAATAAAAGCCGGTTCCGCCGCTTTAATCTACAATTTATCATCGACACGCCTCGGTAATTCATTGGAAGGGAGTTCTTTAAAATCCACCGCGTACAAATGTCCTACCACTTCTGGTACAAGCGACATTGTTTATTTACGCATTTCGACTTTATCGCTTCCAGCTCGATTTATCAATTCCGACACAACTTTATGGATACGTTTTAGTTGTGTTGAAGTTAACTAACTTAACTATAGCGATTGTTAATTAAAATATAGTCACTTTGGCAAAATTTAGTCATTGTCAATAGCCGACAATATCCTTCATCATCTTACCGAAACATTTTAGATTTTTACTTATTTTTTTTTTACTTACTTTTATAGTTCCTTGAATGTAAGTTTTTCTCTTACACCGTTCTTTATTTATCCCATTAACATTAAAAATTAAATCATGTCTAAAGAAAGCTACGTTACAACTGTATAACGCTCTTATTCTATTTTACTGCCTTTCGCATGTCGCCCAGTGACTTACACGATTACTTCCGCTCTTAAAAATGCGTCCTATTAAATAGGTACACGTATAGATGAGAGTAGAATCTAATTAGGGAAACTCTCTAATCACTGAAAACGTCGAAATTAATTGCTATATCGACCTCTACAGAAGTGAGCAGTGCCCCATGTTAGGGTAGCAGGACACCGATGGAAATTGAATACAGTGGTAGAAGCTACCAACCTCCACCATGCTCAGACGCTCGTTTTGCCGTATTGCTCATTTTTGTAGAGGTCGATTTAGCAGAGATTACAGAATATCTTTATTAGATACTCCCGTCCATACATGTAGCTACTATCTTCGTATATGTACGACAATTTCAATTAGAGCTACCATCTTCCACAAAGGTACACTGATGAGCCGTAATACACGCGGCGATACATGCATCTGTGTATTCTGGATGGTTGACAGCTTATATCATTGTTATTAAATAGATCTCCTCAAAGTATTTCCTGTGTAAAAAGAGATCGGAATTACTAAAAATCACGAAACAGTTGCCGTAAGTCCAGTATTGAGCTTAATAAAAACAGTAATTAGTTTTTCTCATAGTACAACCGGCGCCGCCACCAAAATACAAGCTTTAGCTTTTGCACGAAGGCAAGGTAACTTAAAGTGTTGGGTATTACGATTATTATCTTCCTTCCCTTCGAGGAGATGACTTATAATAATTAGTAGTAAAGATCATGCGATGAAATAACCAACTAATTTCCACCACTGGCATTACAGAGATATAAGTTTCACTCTAAGGCACTTGCTGTAATAAAATGGTATTCAGGATATAAGCCAAGCGTGTCCATTTGGCACAACGGGCTCGCTTTTAATTAAAAAAAATTTTTTTATTATTAAAACTTCCCGTGTTTTTCTTTTGACAAGATGGACGCAGTAGAAATATCTTAATCAGGTGTTGTCATAAAGAAAGACAAAATCTCTTCATGTTTTAAGTCATCTACACGTTACTTATTTGGATTAAATAAATAATAAGTAGAACCTTATCTACATTATCAATTATTGCATTTTTTTAAATAGGATCAAATAAATTTGATCCCTTTCACGTCGAACAAAACGGACTTGCCCTGAAGGGGCAGGAGACAGCCAAGCTGTCGGGCGGATGGGGTTGGGGCCTTATAAGATAAATATTAACGTAAGGATTATACAATATGTAAATAATAGAAGTTATTATATATTTATATTATTCTCAGAGGGAAATTTAAATTAAAAAAATAAAAATAACATGTTTTTTTTTGTAAAAACTATGTATATGCACTCAAGATACATTGCTACTCATCACCACCAACCACCAAAAATAATTCGTACGTATCATAAAAATAACTGCAGCCATTTCACCCGGAGTACCACTCCTATTTACATTTCGCGCATTTTCCAGCAAAAAACAAACGAGCGCGCAGTACACGACGTCAGCTTTATTTTCAATTTCGGTTGACGGACTACTACGTTTCACCCCACATACATGGCAAACAATAATGTTAACAACAACGTCTAACAGCGCCGGGAAGGTTCGTGCAGAATTCCCTGATTAAACGCGCCAGTTATTTATACCCGGAGGTTAAACATTCCGCCTTTGTGTGCGTCCGTGTGCCATGGCGAATGGCCGAATTCGTGTGCGATAATTTACGGTGCTTACACACATATGTGGGTATATCTTGATGAGAACGAAGTAACCTAAATCACGGGGGCCACGGCGACAATGAGTTTTCGGTTCGGCCGCCGTATAAGGTAGCAGGTAGTGAAAACATAATAAACACGCCAGGTGTTCTGCACTATACGATTACGGTAACGTCACACCAGCGCATCGAATAAATCGTTTTCTTGCGTCTCCTGAAGTGCTCGTCGCTAGTATTCCTTGCCACTGTTTCGTTGTCTCTCTTCTCGGATTCGTCCGGTTTATATCCACGTGGGTTTTTTTAGACCAGACTGAGGTTTTATCAAGCGATATTGGTCTGCGATGCTTTTTCTCCTTTCATTCCCACCATAATAGATTTTTTCGATAAGATTCTAAAGAAGTGAACTCTCGCAGGAGTGTTATTTAAAAAATAATAACCAAGAGGAACTAAATTTAAGAAATCTTTAAGCTGAAAACTTCCTTTAGGATAGTAATAATATAACCCACCCCGGCCGATTGTTAGTTCCATTAATTCAACCATTCACAACCTTACCAAACTTCTTTCATGAATGTTAACGTATTAACAACCGTTATTTTGCATTTTACAAAAAAAAAATATTTACAAAATTTTGGAGCACGTACGGGTTCACCCATTAGTTCCATTCTGGCCTTAATTGTAATGGACTTTCCTTTGGGCAGTGTGATACCACAATTACCTTTTTATTTTTTTGCGCCATTCCGCATGACCAAGTTGATACGGATCTTCATTTATTCAACTCATTTAATCCAACACCTTCAGTTTACGATTGAAATAGAATAGCCAAAAGAATACAATTTTTAGATACCAAATTAAGTAGAACTGATACTGGCGCTTTAACATTTTTTCTGATATTGTTGGTTTTTGATATTATCCTGTGATTAGATAATATCAAAAACCAACAATATCAGAAAAAATTTTAAATTATTATTCGAAGCATCGGAAAAAACAAAAATACACTAATTAGAATGACAAATCGTCTAACTTACTTACAATGTATCATATTTGGGTTGTCAACGGTGTTATATGATCAAACATCACAATGGCTTAAGCATCGCTTGAGGAACACAGGTGTGATTGTCGTTCAGGCAAAAGATCGTGTGCTCTGGCCAACCATTCAGAAGAAAAGGGTCGTAAACCAAGAAGAGGCTTTTCGTTGAAATGTATTATATTATACAACACAATAGCGAATAAGTTGGTCTCTGGGATAACCCTGTATACCTTGTTTCTGGTTCAGCTGTTTCAGTCTATTTTCTTTCTCAATTGTCTTTGGTTAGTTTGTTGTTAATAGTTTAGTTTTGCAGTTTATATTTAAGTCAATTCTTTCCCCTTTATTTTAATATGATTCTAATAGGCAACCTTACAAAGGATACTTAATTTACGAGATTATAACCGAGATACAACTGAATTTATACCATGCCTGTTTGTGGGAAAGAAATGAAGATTTTTGATGTGAACGAAATGGCCCGAAGGCAAGTTATTTATCCGTTCCATCATCATCATCGCTGCAGGGAGATTTCCTAACACTCCCGCGACAGGAAGAGGGAAGCTATAAAACAGGCTGGGAAAGGAGAAAGAGGGAATATAGGTAGTTGCTGAACGCGTTACACGTGGAGCTAAACGTTCGATGTTACTGATTATAACAATAGTACATACAGGCATTCGCAAGTAAAGTGTACCAATTTCGTAAACTATGCCATAATGTAATGGGTTCAAAATGAAGTAGCGGTGCCTTACAATAATAAATCCTGTAACGCGAAAATCCACTTAATTCAATAATTCCGAGTAGTAAGTCGACCTTGTGGCTAATAGCGCTTTTTAAAAATGTAGCACTAATAGTATCGCAACAAGTGACTCAAATCAGTGCAGATGCAGAAGAACTTTATAGTTTAAGCCACGGTCGGGGCAAACTCCCATCAGTTTTAAAAGCTTTGGTTGTATACGTTCAAGTAAGGTAGAGTAGGTATCGCATATAGGATACCAAATGACAGCAACGTACTCCAGTTTAGTGATAACTAGTGCACAGAACAGCGATTTCAGAGATTCCACATTATCGAGATTCCTGCATAGTTCGAAAAGCTAAAGCAATAATAATGGAAGTCTACAATTCTAAGCCTCTCACAGAATATGACGCAAAGGTCTACAATCTGCGATTTATGTGCTATTTCGATATCACTACCACAGTAAACACTAATGGTTCTTGTTGACTTCCTCAAGAAAACGAAACACAGCAGCTCTTGTCGATGCTCAATATTATCTTATTCTGAATGCACCAATTCGCAATTAAGTTTAGATTCTTTTTCTATAAGTTGGCGTTCAACATGTTGCTAACAATATTAGACATCTTTAAATCGTTGGTATAAACAAGCACAAGACAACATAAGGAAGCTATTACGTCGTTAATAAATGTGTTAAACAGCAGGGGTATGCCGGAGGATGGCACAATGATACTGACTTAAACCCATTATAGCAGCTAAAGTTACTGCTATGCCGCAAGTAATGTCAGCAACAGTATCAAACACTCCACAAAAATCTGTAAAAATAGATGACGCTCATCGTTTTTTGTCGCAAGCCTGATGTCACTGCATGATTCTGGAGCATTGCAAAATAATTTTCCTTCCTC
>LR737390.1:8699592-8811977 GCA_902655005.2 Marronus borbonicus
TCATGGGCGCATTGCCATTCGAAAACCCTTATTACGTCGGGGCAACACAGCAAAACGGCTGCAGTGGGCCCGTTCTCATCTAGGTTGGTCGTTAGAGGATTGGAAACACGTGCTTTGGAGTGACAAGTCAAAGTTTGAGGTTTTTGGGCAAAATCGACGAGTTTATGTCCGAAGATCTAAAACCGAAAAGTGATCCCGAACTGCATTGTGCCAACAGTGAAGCAAGGGCGTAGTTCTGTGTTAGTATGGGGATGTTTCTCCTTTGCCGGGACGGGAGGTTTATGCAGAGTGCAGGGTGTAATGAGGAAGGAATTATTTTGCAATACTCCAGAATCATGCAGTGCCATCAGGATTGCGTATAATAGGCCGTAACTTTATATTCATGCATGACAACGATCCAAAACACACTGCGTTAGTGTGTAAGAACTATCTAAAGGAGCAAGAAGAACAGCACACCCTGAAAGTAATGACATGGCCCCCACAGAGCCCAGATTTGAACTCTATAGAGTTGTTGTGGGATGAACTGGACAGGAGGATCCGAAAAATATGCCCAACTTCACAAGAACATTTACGGAGTATTCTGCAACATGAATGGATTAGTATTCCACAATCCATTGTAACAAAACTTGTCGAAAGAATGCCTAGAATAGTTCGAGCGGTGATTAACAGCTAAGGAGGTTTTTTCGATGAAAAAAAAAATAATGTTCAGTATGTTATATTAGGCCAGAATAACTTTTTATTTATTTATTTTTGTCTTTTTTACCTGTACATACAATAAAATTGCATTTTGTTTTTAGTTTCGTTTGTTTCTGTAACCTTTTCGTGTTTTTTACCAACCGACCGAACTTCTCTGAACAGCAGTGTATGTAAGTTTAAATTAGTTAACTGCAGATAATAAGTAGCAATTTGTCAATCAAATGTTAAACCGCTGGCTTCTTGCAATAATTAGCCGTGAAGGACTCCGAGCATTTACAGGGAATAATTTTATTAACTACATACCGAAATATATTGAGTTGCTTGGATGAAATATTAAATCCAAAAATAATCTATTTACAATTTAAAATTCCACGCTAAATCCGTTCTTTCTAGGTGATGTCCCAGGACCTTCTGGTGTAGAATCCTTGTTTCACTGCTTTTTTCTATCTCCTGGAGATCATTTATTCTTCTTCTTTTCGTCCAAATCTTTCCACAGTTTTTTATGGGAAAAATGTCTATTTCTATGTTTTTCTTTACTTCGATGGCTTGTCTATGGAAGTTTGTATGGGAGGTTACAGATGATTCCATATAAATATGTAGTGCATGATTTTTCCGTGATTTTTGAAAAAGTATTGTAAACCCTTTTACGATACTATGAATTGCAGTCACCGCCTGGTGTCGGATACGACACAGACATTGGTCTAAAACCACATGGAAAAAATCAAAATAATGTCTGGCAAAAGCATGATATTGATGTGGTTTTTGGTAGCGATTACGTAAGTAGTTATATTGAGCTATACAATAAACCTCCTTAGAATAAAAAGCATCAAATGCAGGAACATTATCTCCTTTTTCAAATTTACAATATAATGAATACGACAAATTACAGATTAAAAAATGCAACGAGTATCACTTTTACTTTCAGCAAATTGTAAGATAGCCTTGCATTCTTTCCGACTCTAAGAAAAAAACACGAAGATTGGATACAGCGTATTGTGGAAGATTGAGTGGTAGCCTAATTCTACTTTAAAGCCCCTTCCCACTCTCATAGGTTCAAAATCCAATCGATACGTCGGATACGACACCACGGTGTTGTAGGAAGGTTAAGAAGTAAATTATTGACAATAACTTATGACTGTGACTATTCCCCCATAAATTAGTATGAATGAGGGTTCCTTTAGGAAACAAAGAATTAATAATACATTGTTAAAATGCCAGAATTTGAATAACAATTAAAGAAAAAATTAAAGATAATTGCTGAAAATTCAAAATATCATATAAACGAATTAATTTAGATGCTAGTGGTGCACTCACTTCACCACAATATACCACTACAATATTCTTTTTGGCATTCAGGATATCAAAAAAACAACGCCTCCAGATCACTTACGAACTTAGTTTAACAAAAGCATTGTGTGCTTCACTAGAACGTATAACAATCGATCCTAAATTCGCTAGTTAATTGCTGTCAGGTCCCACAAAAAACCACAAAAAACATATCAATTTGATTGGAAGCTAGTTTCAACTTAGTAGTAAATATGCGACTATTGTAGCTGCCTATAAAATAGCTTCACTAAGAAAGATGATTTATATAGAAGCTTTACCTGTATAGCGCTCGTAATCGATCTTGTATATAGTTCTTACCTGCAATTAAAGGAACCAAAAATTAATACACACGCATATAACAATTTAACATTTAGCGCTTGTGTGCAATAAATAATTTATTAGCATATTTGAATTAGTAGTACATAAGTAAGTTTAAAAGTACTTAAAATATTAATTTGCATGCATTTTAGTCGTGTTTGAATCTGCGCCAAACAAATGATTTAAGTTAAAAAGATGAAATTAAAAGGAATTTTGGAATATTTAATATTATTGAAGGAGTATTAAATATTGTTAAAAAGTAAATTGAAGTGCATCGTTTAAGCTCAATCACTGGAAAGAATACCGAGACCCTTGGGACGCCAGCAGGGCGCGTAAACGTTGTAGTCTTAAGTTAGTTTATTTCTGTCGTAAATTCATCGGTTATCAAATGATTTATTTAAACAGGCAACGGGGTATCTAGTTGATACTTCGGCATCTACCAGAGGAAATAATAAAAATAAAGAAAATAAAATTTAGAAGATTCAATCAATACCATGAGACAGCTATTTCATCAGTATTATTTTTTTTTTTTGTGGCTATGGTTTCTAGACATTTTCTGATGTGTATACATTTTAATCTATTATCCTTATGTAACTGTTACTGTAGGTATAGGTACTTCCAATAATATTCGCAATACCTATCATTGTTTCTATATTCCAGACAATAGCTATTGTCATATCGATAGCGAAGGTTACGAATAAATTTCGTAAAAATTCGTATTGGTCGGCAAAATCATACAATAATTGTTTATATTAATTTATTACTATATTTAAAATATTTAAAAATATATTTTTATATCAATATAAGTATGAACGTGATCTTATCGTTATAGAATGTGCATACCTTCAACCGCTGCCGCTTTGGAAAATGTAGCTGGAAAACCGTTTCTTTTCTCAGTTAGATCAGTGAAAATTAACTATATTTAAATACAATAACTTCTGGACTAGATCCTGTGTATCTTTAATAAAAGAACATAACTGCGCTCGAATACACGAGCAGCAATCAGTTGCTGTAGGTGGCAGTATGAAGCTGTCGCCGTTCGGCGGACCATTGTTTCCAATGTAACCGCGCATACTGACCGCAATGAGCCGCTGACGCAGCAGCTGTCGATATCCCGTACGAACTTACGTGCTTTAATATGTCGGGGAGAAACAACATACATGATCGCCATTCAGGGTAATATACAAAGTGGAGGTATTTTTTTGTATGCTTAGCGTTATAAAAATTTTGCGATAAATGACATTCATTTATTTGTCCGTAGAAAGCTTCTTGTGGTTGCATATCGAGGCATTCAATTCAATGTTATGACGTCACACAAACTTTCTATACCATATTAATTATATTCATTTCTCTTAATCTATACTTAACAACTTTATTCAGTGCAAAAGATTTTCAACATTTCTAGGTAGGTATTTATGTACGTAACATTGCTTTTGTCGCTTATGTTACTTTATCTAATTGTTCAAAGGGTATATCACAACAAAATGAAATTCTTTTAAGAGTTCTAAGGTATCTTCATTGATCGGGGTGTTCTTTTTATGATTCGATCGTAATGAGGAAATAAGCGAACCGAAAGAGTATAACAAAACAGGCAGTAAGTCCCTGTTAGTGATAGTTTTGCCAACTTTTAATGTATTCTGCTCTCTGTGTCCTGTAATGTCTTTAAATCTTGTCTTTAAATGCTTCTTCGGATGGTAAGCTTAACATTCTGAACTATGGATTAATATGCACGCTAACAGGCATCTAATACCATAGATAGAGGTTTGCGAAAAGATTTGCAATTTCCAATGCAAAATTGTTGAAAGCATCTGTATTTATTTCAAAGTTACTTTTGATGGTTTGTAGAATAACAGAAAACCTTTGGATTAGGTCTTCGTTAACACCGGTCATGTCTACCGACAATTTAGCATTTCCAAAGGATCTTCTAGCGGTGTTGCCATCATTTATCGTGGCACTTCCACCAGGTTTACGGATGTCCCATTTGCCTTAAATTGGGTTTGAATTTGCGTCTTTCTTTTTTTTTCTAATCGTTTCTTGTCTGCCATTTCTTGAAATCTAAATGTTACGTAATGTGCAAGATGCACTTGAAAGACCGAATCCAGGCGTTTCCAAAACTTAAATAGGCCAAGTTGGCCTCAGGATTTCTGCAATTTGCAATAGTGTTCATTTGTTTTTGCATGCAGCTCCGCAAACATAGCACCTCTGACTGATCACAGCAAATTTTAAATCATGCTTAATTTTATGCATTTTTATGCATATTCATCTACATTAACATTGAAAAGATGCAATTCTCTAATCTCGTCTTCAATTAATTTAATGGCCTGAGGATCCTGAAGATATCGACCCAGTCTCGGTATAACATCATATTGTCAACATCAGCAACGGTCTCCTGCAGAAAAAAATAACATCGAAATGTGGAAAAACGGGGACACTGCCTGATAACTAAAGGTTCAAACTATAATTTGTCGCAAATTTGATTGCAGGATCTGTTAAGTCAATTAACAAATTTCAAATCAAATTAAGAATTTGAATAATATAAAAGGACTAAATGACAATGCATCGTATTAGAAATTTATACCTACAGAGAACCGGATGTGTATTGTTAGATCCCAGGTACAATTGCCTTCTGCAAATCCACAAAAGGCAGGTGAAGAGGACACTTTAACTTTGAAAGTTTTTGCCCACTTTTAAGTGATTCTGGGCCGTAGTGCGATGTAATGAAAATTACAAATATTTATAATAAATAAACCCTTGTTACACATTAACATAATACGCGTTCCAGAAACTAATTAATAGCTATGCCTTCCTAGGTAGCCGTTCCTTTTGTAATTCTTCCTATTGTTCTATTAGCCCACCATTCTCACATAAATTAGAAGCTTCCAAGAGGCTAATTAGTTTAAAATACTGGCGTTGTGTTTACCATATAGGAAGCTATAAGTTTAGTAAATAGAATAGGTAACAACGTTCACATCGTTCTTCCCATTCCCACCTTTACCGCACCACTAAATCATGCTGCTTCTCAATAACATGTGTCCATTAAATCATTCGGTTCTCCATAAACATATAAGAAGCCACTGTCGGAAGTATTCTTCACGGTTATACATATATGCAGTACGTATGGCATCAAGTAAAACAAACTCGACTTGATTGACATATGTACATACACAGGTTCATTTACAAGCGCAGCCGTGGAGCTCATCCCAGAAAAAATGCCCCAGCATGAGTGAACGGCATCGCGCTGAAACTCATCACATTGTATACATATTCGAGGTATACCATTTTTGCTCCGCATAGACGCCCTGGCTCTTAATATGGTGTCAGCGACCGGTTCGTTTCTCGTTTTTTTTCCGGGCACGGTTGCGTATTGACATGCTGTGACATCGGCGGAGAAGGTACCGGATAATTTATGAACGCCTAAAACTGTCGTTCCGTTCCGTAGCGTGTTCGATACGTCGATACCGCCATTCTTGGCGGTATAAATCTCTTTTTCCTCGCTTTTTAATTATACGCGAGGACGTAATTTATGGCGAGTGAAGCGATTCGAGAAGGTGTTAGCGAATGTTGCGTTCTTGAACGTGTTAGGAGCGTTTTAGTTTGCACGCCGGATTTTATTTGAAATGGGATATGGACTCGGAGAATGACTCCTAAATTCTTAGCCGATAACTTGTTTCGATTTTGTAACGCGCTATTTAGCGGTCCCCATTTTCAGGTTTATTTCGGTAAAGGTAAAATGTGCGTCTTGCAAAAAGTGGTGTGATTTACAAAGTTTATGATACCAGCCAATGGCATCACGAGAAGAATCACGAGAGATATCTTGGAATCTAAAATGTCGTTAATTGAAAGGTTATATTCTTAGTGAAATTGAAAATAGAAGATAGGTCATAGGTGTATTTTGCGAGGCTTTACAACAAAATATAAATTAAATAAAAAATTAAATCTCCGTGGTGTACCAGGAAAAATGGCGGAATACCTTGCTACATACTTCGCAATTTGTGGGACTAGCTCCTAAAACACATAGCAGGAAATCAGTAATTTACAGATAATAGTGGCTATCGCTTAATTTCGGTGTAATCCAAGGTTCCGTTTTGGATCCAACATTATTTAATCACTAGAACCAGACCACAAGGCAAAGCAAATGTTTTTTTTTGCAGATTGTCGCTAAGCCTGGAGAAAACGAAATGTACCTTTCGCAATTAAATAGCTCGTTGCTTGAGAACTGTATCATAACCAAAATTTTAGGAATCAATATCGGCAATACCCTACAACGGAAGGAACACGGCAACAACTTGCCAAAGAAAATTTATTCAAACCTTGCTTTCAGATGTCTAAAATCGCAGTTGTCCGTATCATGCCTGCGCTCGACGACATCCAAACCTAGCATGTTTCTCACAATTTATGGTCGATACGATAGATAACTGTGGACAAGTTGGATGTGGTACACACCGACATCGCTAAAGATTTTGACAGAGTTCTTCGTTGGTTACTTCCGACTCAATCAAGGAAATTTGACTTTGTGATTTCTTGATAACCTTTCATTTCTTACCTTTTGAAAAGACCTACAAAGGGTGATACTCTGCATTTGATTTTGCAGATGTCAAATCTTGGGCTTGTGTTATTTATGCTTTCCTCCAACGACCTTCTAGAGCTACTGAAGTATAGTAAATGTGCGTTTGCTTTCTCTTTCATAATACTTACCTACAATAATTCAGATGTCCGTAGTTATGTTAACGATAATAAAGAATTGCTGCGCCGCTCAATTATAAATAGGGGGCAGACTGAAGGCTGCCTCTATCGACTAGCATCGGCAAGCTGAGGTCGGTAAGCTTCGACATGCATATACGTTAGAGGTTTTTCTAATATTTTCTAATATGTTTGGTGTTAAGCACCAATAATAATGTTAACCAAACATCTACCTAATGTCTTCATTTCTTCATTTTTTCTACATTTAACTAGCTCTAAATCTGATAAAAAAATAGGAAATAACTGCGACACTTCTTAACATAAAGAGGTAAATGTCGCTAAAATAGAACTTCGTGAGAGATTGCTTAACAGAGCAGTGGTACAGAAGTGTACGAGTACGTCTAGGGCGTAGTTCTGTGTTAGTGTGGGGATGTTTCTCCTTTGCTGGGACGGGAGATTTATGCAGAGTGCAGGGTGTAACGAGGAAGGAAAATTATTTTGCAATACTCCAGAATCACGCAGTGCCATCAGGATTGCGTATAATAGGCCGTAACTTTACATTCATGCATGACAACGACCCAAAACACACTGCTTTAGTGTGTAAGAACTATCTAAAGGAGCAACAAGAACAGCGCACCCTGAAAGTAATGACGTTGCCCCCACAAAGCCCAGATTTGAACCCTATAGAGTTGTTGTGGGATGAACTGGACAGGAGGATCCGAAAAATATGCCCAACTTCCCAAGAACATTTACGGAATATTCTGCAACATGAATGGATTAATATTCCACAATCCATTTTAACAAAACTTATCTTGTTTATAGTTTCGTTTGTTTCTGTAACCTTTTCATGTTTTTTACCAACCGACCGAACTTCTCTGAACGGCAGTGTATATCATTATTATATGTAAGATGTGATTCCTTAGAGACTTCGAATTTTTCCGACTATCTTGGTTAACGTTAAAGAGTTCTGGCGCTGAATAGAATAAGCCTGGTTGGTTATTCCTCAACATGATCGACTCGATTGGGTTGCTGTGATACCCGCCACTCAGTACTAAGCTGTACCTACACCAAGCTCATTTTTCAAGCGGATTTTTCAAATTTTACATCCATTCTTTGCATGCTTCTCTAATTTTTTTGTATCGACGTGGTAATTTTCCTTTGTTTACATCTCCTGCAATTTCATAATCTTCACTAAAACAAAATCTTCAATATATCCGCTCTAACGAGAGAACAGATGTCCATAATTAACGACGTTGCTTCGAAAGTACTACGTCGTTTGTTCCTAGCGGTGGAGGCTCGATTTTACGTAACACTTGCAACTTGCAAGTATCTGGTTTCAATGAGCTTTACGCTGAAGCTAAAGAAGTCTAGTCAGACAGCTAACGTTCGAATACGTAGGTAATTATTATACCCAATGGCTATATCTAATAGGCGCTAAAGTACGTTCGAGCATTAGCGAAGTTACACAATCGTAAAACGGCTAATATACGAGCGTCTAACTTACTGTATAAAATATAATTGATCAACTGTTTCGAATAAAATTCAAAGAACTAACGCGGCCCGTTTAACTTATTCATTTTATATCCACATATCTATTTAAAAGTGTTCACACGGAACTTATGTGGTTCTTAGAAAATACCGTCTATCGAAATAGAAAAAAAAAAAAACGAACGGACGAACGAAATCATCAACATATCGTAAAACATGTAACAAATGCGACATCCTAGTACTAAATAGTAATATATAATTTGATGTAATTGCAGAAAAGTCGAGGTAGCGCTTCTTAAAATGTATTTTTAAGAACTATTTACGCCGATACTGTAGTTGAATATGTTCTCTTATCGTTAGAGAAAAAAAATATCAACGGAAATTGAAATGCGCTTGACGTCTTGACGACAAACTACGCGGATTTAAGTAAACAATAAACAGACAGGCGATGAGATTAGCTAAAAATAAAATTTGTTGACATAAGACTTTTCACTATCGAAAACATACTTTTACCACCTCCGTGTTTTGGAGCAGAGCCAAAAATTTTGATTAAACAGGTGTGCTTACTTTCAAAATAGTTCATGTAGGTAGATGCGTCTAGTAAGCGTCTGTTTGTTTTGATTATTGTAAACTTTTTCTCATTATAATACGATTCCGAAGATTATTGCATAAACAGCTACGAATTGTAGTTCATTACGATCCGCGATGACTCACTTTGCTGTTCTGTAAAATGTTGGGCTTTAATATTAGATTGGGAGGATAAATAATATTGGCAATTAAGTAACTTCTTAGTGGTTTACTTTGTATAGAAGGCCTGACAAGCAACACGTGAACTTAAATGTTGATTCAAATCCAGCATATACACCATTGTTCACTTAAGTTACAGTGCCATTGGAAGCAATTGCATTGTCTTGAAATTTGATTGAAAAACGAACAAATCAAATTTATGATTTCTGACAAATAAGGTTTGGCAAAGTAGTAACATCTTCGTACAAGCGTACTTAGTCTTCAGTATGTTGTACTTAGAATGTCCCGTCAGAAAGTGGTGGAAATGCAGCAGTTATTGAAAGTGTTAGTTCGAGGGTGATTTAAATTTAAGCTGTACTTCTGAATTGAATGGTGGAGTGGGTGGTTGAAGGTCGGTGTGTTCCTTCGAAGGTTACTATAAAGTTTTTAACCAATGAAGGTGCTAAAGACTTGGAGAATCTAACTTGCTTGCCAGCGCAGTTTGGGGGCGTTACACTGCCGCAATTCCGAGTGTTTACTTGAGCCAGACAATTTAAGGGTGCCCGGGAAACTGTAGGAAACGAAAGTCGTGATCAACGCACAAGGTCCAGTCTCACAGGTGACAACATCCGAAAGCTTATCGAAGGTGATTGGCGACGGTCGCAGGTTCATCGTTGATGAAATCGCGTCAGAAATGGGTGCCAGCTTTGGGAGTGCTCATATTATCAGTAAACATGTTGGCCTTAGAGAAAATAGTGCTCGTTTATGGTTCTTTAAGTTTGTTACAGGAAATACTAATATACAATAAATTATTTAAGTTGCAAGTAATTTATTGTATAGAGAGGCTTGTTTTGATACTAATCTAATGCTTTCGTTAGCCTAAATATAATGCTGTAGGCTGCTTATGTACTCAAAATTATTTGCATTGTAAAAGCGCTGCGAATCATCGCACGTGAGCAGTGAGCAGTCATCAGCGAACAGGCACGCTTTTGAATCTGAGATGTTACATGAATGATCGTTAATGCAAAGTGGTCCAGGAATCGATCCTTTATACCGTATTCAACGTTAAAGTGTATAGCATCACCTTCTGCTTTTCAGCTTACTAGGATTCTACCTTTCCTATTACCCTGGTTTCACATTAAACAACTCCTTGTGGAAAGGCTCACTGTGTTCATCGCTAGCATCTCCCGTGCTTTGGAAAATCCAGAATGTGGCGTTTGAACTACGTTTTATAAGCAAACGTTCAAGAATAATTTTAGCAGCCAGTCTCGACGTGTTTCGAGATTGTTAACCGAAAATCAAAACCGCATCAGGTTGGGGATTTATGGAGAGTAGGGGAAGACTTCTTGAGGCGCATTGTCACATGCGATGAAATATGAACCCACCATCACACTTTCGAACCAAAAATGGCGAATAAGGAGTTAATAAATTCTTGTGCAACATTTGTTGTTCAACAAATCTTGTAATTTCCTAATACTCTTATCAGAACCAACTTACGACTTTGTTTGTTGCAAACAGCCAAATATATAATTTTGTCCCTCTTCGACCATTGCGCGTCGATGATAAAGAGCGCATCATCCGCAACTAGGTGAATTCGAATTGAAATTATCGTAGGCTCACGCGAAGATGGTGTTCTTACATCGGAAATGTTAAGAAACACGGTAAAGTTGAATTCGTTTTAGATTCTTGACACCAAATCCTCAAAAACTTCTCCTTCGGGCAATATTTAAACAATATCTTTCGACGATGACCTAATTATACAACATAGATGCTTTGATATTTTTAATTTTATGCGTTTTTTATTGCTGCTTGCAATAAAACTGTCTGAGAATGATAGTAAACAGCGCTCACGTCGTGTAATAGGCCAAATATTTTGGCACATCAAAGGTCAATCACTTTGATTCGGTGTTTTTTTTTTTTTTTTACAAATTGTTATTGCGGAAATAAAGGGCGCAATAATATTTTTAACTGATATCGTGTAATGACTAATCTTCTAGATTTATTGCCGAATTATGCAACGCGCAATGGTATAAAATTATACGTTGACGTAAAATTTTAATGGATAAATCTGCGTCGCAAATCTTTCTTTAAATAAAGTAGTGATTCTTCATGTTTTTTTCTTGTAACATTGCTAAACCTTTTCAAGTCCGACGAAGAAATCCTAGCGTATCTGCCACCGCCAAGTGATGAAACTGCCGGTTGTTGAACTCGTAGGTCAGTAATACCAGGAAGTCGTTTATTTGAACGTGCGTTTGATAGTATTTTTGCACAAATCTTTTACATGCCCTACGATACCGTTAGATTGTTCAAGTCACTATTACGCTTAACCTGGATGAAAGGCCGGAAAGATACAACTTGATTTGAGAAGATCTAAAACTAATAGTAAATGATGCACTAAGTATAATAACAATAAGGTTCACTGACGTAACAACACAAGGAGGGATTCCATGTACATTAAACGAAAAATACGCTAATGTAACAATATTTTTTATGAAAATTGGTCCAACGAACGAGCTTATCATTTTAATAAACGGCTGTTTGTTATATCGATGAATGAATTCTTTCGTATATCCACTGTAGACAATAAATTGATTTATTGATATAAAGAATACATTTATTAATGTCTAGAAAGTTCCAATTTAATAAAGCTGGTTCGTTGTTGTAATAAATGTATTAGTTGATATAATAATCTTTTTGTTGCTTCAACAAGGCGAAGTTAACGAACACGATTGATTTAATTAATTTTTTTCAGTGTATGTTCAGATATTGACGGCGGTGTACTTCATTTGTAAAATTTTTTGTTTAGAAATTTTTATAATGAAAAAATATTTATTTAGCAGTACACTCTCGGTGCTTTTGTCTTGAGCCAATAATATTTTTCTTAATGAAACAGCATTCATTCAGTGTGAAAGGGATTGATAGGCTGTTGTAAATATTCTAAGTGACGATGCGTGGTCTCAATGTTGTAACTGGTTTTGCATGTTAATGCTTAATTCGTAGGCCATTGTTGGATCCACAACAGTCCGCTATTGTAACTAGTTTTAACGGCGCAGTGTTACAGTGTTGATTTACAGTTAGATCGATTTAAACTAAAATATTAAGCGGAAATGAATTTTGTAAAATAAAGAATGGTTTCCCATCTTCTATGAACATGCCAAGATAAATTCTCTTTGGCTAGCTTACTTATGAGGGATTTTGGATCGCTCTTTGTTAGTATAATATAAATTTAAATATGTAGTTAAGAAGTAGAGGACGGATGATGGTTTCTTAATAAAAGTGACCTCATTTGGAATTATTTACAAATTTCGGAAAATAAGATTTAAGTCTTTCCATAATAAACCGTTACCTATCCTATATTTTCATTTTTTTTATATGTGTACCTGCATAAACATCACATTCACAATGTTGGATGATAATTTTAACGCTCGACCTTTTACTGGGTAGGCAAGATTGTTCGTTAAACGACATCTGTGTTTTTTGTGCGACATATGTTTAAGGGTCGTTTTGTCACACAAATTAATGCAAACATGTCTAAATTTTGAAGATGCCTAACTTTTGCAGATCCGTTGGATGAAATTAAGATTCAAAAGTCCCGTATAGTTATGACGTGACGTTATGTTGTTTCGCCAATGACTCTTTTTTTACGTGTGGTGGCCCCCCAACAGGACATACATTGCCGTTCAGTGTAGTTCGGTCATACAATAAAAATCTATTATATCACGCTGTATACATAAAATTAGAAAAATATTAAGCATACACTCTTTTCTAAGGGATTAAAGCCATAAATTATTATGTAAAATAGAAATATTGCGACAACCACAATAAAGTCCCTTTTATTATCATTCCAAGAATTTCTCGGAAGTGCCGATCTTTTGAAACGGGTCGTTTGGGGATTATTAACGAACGATACATTTAGGAAATATACCGCAGTATCAAACTTGTTTATTTATCACAGGCGTAAAGATATAAATTTGCTTCATTCTACTGTTGAACGTGTGTTGGTGTGCATCTGTTGTTTTAGAGTGAGTTTTAAGAAAATTTACTTCAAAATGCCACGTGGCAAGCCTACCAGTGTAGAAAAACGTTCACGCATTATTATGTTGTTTGAAGAAGGATATTCGGGGCGACAAATTGCTGAAAACATAAGTATGAGAAGTTCAACAGTAAATGACATCATAAAGCGATATCGGACAACTGGAACTATAGAAAATCGTGTTCGTCCTGGAGCATCTACGAAAACAACAAAAGCTGAAGATTTGAGAATTGTATTATTAAGCAAACGCAATAGAAAATTAACAGTGCCACAAATAGCAGCCGGAGTCAATCGCGGGCGTAAAGAACAAGTTTCGGCAAGTACGGTAAAACGTCAACTTCAACAAGCGGACCTTCATGGACGCGTTGCCATTCGAAAACCCTTATTACGTCGGGGCAACACAGCAAAACGGCTACAGTGGCTCCGTTCTCATCTAGATTGGTCGCCAGATGATTGGAAACATGTGCTTTATGTGGAAACATGTGTAGTGACGAGCCGAAGTTTGAGGTTTTTGGGCAAAATCGACGAGTTTATGTTCGAAGATCTAAAACCGAAAAGTGATCCCGAACTGCATTATGCCAACAGTGAAGCAAGGGCGTAGTTCTGTGTTAGTATGGGGATGTTTCTCCTTTGCTGGGACGGGAGATTTATGCAGAGTGCAGGGTGTAATGAGGAAGGAAAATTATTCTGCAATACTCCAGAATCATGCAGTGCCATCAGGATTGCGTATAGTAGGCCGTAACTTTACATTCATGCATGACAACGACCCAAAACACACTGTGGAAGAACTATCTAAAGGAGCAAGAAGAACAGCACACCCTGAAAGTAATAACGTGGCCCCCACAAAGCCCAGATTTGAACCCTATAGAGTTGTTGTGGGATGAACTGGATAGGAGGATCCGAAAAATATGCCCAACTTCACAAGAACATTTACGGAAGATTCTGCAACATGGATGGATTAATATTCCACAATCCATTTTAACAAAACTTATCGAAAGAATGCCTAGAATAGTTCGAGCGGTGCTTAACAGCAAAGGAGGTTTTTTCGATGAAAAAGAATATAATGTTCAGTATGTTATATTAGGCCAGAGTAACTTTTTATTTATTTATTTTTCTCTTTTTTACCTGTACATACAATAAAATTGTATTTTGTTTTTAGTTTCGTTTGTTTCTGTAGCCTTTTCATGTTTTTTACCAACCAACCGAACTTCTCTGAACGGCAGTGTACATATAAGCTTTGTAGCTTGTTGTAACCTTAGAAGCATTGTAGTATTTAAATGATTCTTGCAACGAGTTCTATAACATTGTTACTATTACTATATAGTTACCTTGCCTTAAACAGTGAAGCAGAGGAATTTTGGAGGTTATCATATTGCAAATGCATCCAGACACAAGTGGCTTCGAAGACAATGTGACTTGAAGTCTGATATAAAATTATCTAAAAATACATTGATGTTGAAATTACACGTAGATATGCTTGAATTTAAATTGAATCTTGTTGCAATGTCCTTCTATTTCTATGCTCCAAAGGTATTAGGGTAGAAAAAGAATTCCTGCTCTATAAATCGACCTCTCAACCACTAAATCACTAGGACCTTTGCTTTGGATAGGCGGACAAACGAAGTCACTAAACGTAATGTGTGGATGGCGCAGGTGGCATCACACAGTTATCCCTCACTCCACCGACAAATAAAATATACAACCAATTTTAAGTTATCCCGCGGTTTTCATTTTAATGCCTTCGTTCTCAATAGATGGAGCAAAACATGGTTCGAAAATTATACCGTTAAGCATCTATCTATCTAATAAGTAATCAGCACAACCCTCTGACGTAGTCGCTGTAGTACATAACATAGGCTGTTCGTCAATTTACGTAAAAATAAGAATGGAAAAACAAGCTGATAAGGAAGCTAACCGTGGTCGCTCGTTGTTTTAGAGCTAATCTGCTAAAAGCTATGTCAATGTAACATGATTTGCACGATCTCTAGTGTAGGTGAATTACCGTCGGGGTACAATTGATTAATATCCAAATGAAACCTGAATATCAGGTAGTTGTCTGCATCTGATTAAGATTAAGAAAATAATAGCTTCACACCCCCAAATATTCGCGCACTAATGTTTAGGTTTATCGCTTAATGAATAATATAGTTCCCCCCGATGTTATCGAGCCTCCGATTATATCAATTCGAATGAGTGTTTTCTCAAATTCTCAAAGTAAACCACATCTTCCTTTCACAGACTACATTCACACGCTGGCGCCATCAAAGATGTTTAACAAATATAGTAGCCTACAGCAGACATGTAAACCTTATCAACATTTTACAATTAAGCGCTTCGTAGAAAGCCACTTCTCTCATTAGATTTCTGTCGCAATCGTGCTGGGAAAACCTCTCGATGTTTTCAACGTGAAAAAGGTCCATCGTTTTCTCTACTGTTTGCTGTTTCCTGGGCTTCTGCATCGTGAAATGAGGTACATGTCGACCGACTTCGCCATTAATCACTTACACAAGTCAAGAGGAGAAAACGGGCAGCGAGTAGAAGAAAATTGATTACAATTTATACGTTTCGCTTTCTTAATTCCGAATGTAATTTGAGAAACAGGCCTTGGTAACGAAGGAAGAATATACAGTACAGTTGTGCTCATAAGTATTAGACGCTCTAGAAGACTTTATTTCAAGAAACGTGAGTATTAGTGTCGTGGTACCAGATCAACTTCGAGTTTCCATGCTGTAGAGGCTATGAAATAAGTTGGTGATCGAAATAATTGTCTATGCACAAACTTCTAATCAACCCTGACCACAAGCTGCTACAAACAACCAACTTAAAGGAGAAGTTGTCCACTTGTGTTATTTCTGTTTATTATCAGCAAGCATCATTGCATTGTAAGACGTTGCACTAATGTTGTTTAAGTGTTTGCATGGCTTTAAGTTAAATTCTAGTTGTCTTTCTAAATCGTCTTTTTAATTTTCAGAATTAGTTTTTCAATATATAAATACGAGAGACATGTATTCTGTGCGGGAAAAGTATCACAGAAGTCTGGAAAATATGTCATTTCTCAAGGAATTTTGGGAGGTAGGTATTACAAATCGACATTCATATGTTTGATTGTAGGCTTTCACGACCGTAATTCATAGATCCAAGATTTCTAAAGTCTTTAGAAACCTTCTGAAGAAGCTGACAACATGATCACCGGGACATCAAGTATGCGACAACACCCGACATACATTTCTACTATTCATACGTTTGTAATAATTCTTTTAAATTGATTTTATTATTATTTATTTATTTATTTTATTTATTATTATTTATTATTATAGAAGCATGTGTGGTACTAGAAAAGGTATAGGATATTAAAGATGATAAATGTTTGAATTAAAGAATCATTGTCAAAACGAACGTTAACCAGCTACAGCTATCTTCATTCAAAACAATCCAAAATAGAAGTACGAAGATGTTTGGAGTACGGCAATTTCCAAAGTTTGAAGACAGAGACACAGACAGAGCGAAAGCTGGACGAAATGGAAACTACAATTCTGGTCTCGCTCTATTACAACAATGTCACTGAAGAAACGCATCAAGCAATATTTTCTGGCTCTTTTATCGCCAAGCGAATCCTCGTTATTAATTATATTATAATTATAATTATGTAATAATTATATATAATATTATAATTATTAATTGTGATACATATTTTCCAATTGTTTATTATTCTGCAATCAATTTTTTTCTTTATTAAAATTGCCAATTGAAAAAATTTGAAAACTATCAAGCTAAGGAAAAGAGGCGATTTAAGATCTTTTGATATTCGAAACTTACGGATCTATTACACTGCCGCAAAAGAAGAATGAAGAACGGAATGTAACGATATGCACAATTCTAAAGCGTCTCGTTGTTCCATTTCTCGATGATCAAACATATCAACAGCTAAATTGTTTAGAAAAACATTAATACATATTGTTCTTACAAAATATCGGAGAACAACAAACTATTTCCGTAGATCACGTACTGCGATATGGAATTTTGGCAAGAAATTATTTGTAAATGCCATAAGGACAAAGTTTTTACAAATAATATTTATGAGAACATCATTTGCAAATCACTGACGATACTGATCAGTAATGATACTGATGAATGAATATATTGGTTTTAATTTATTGTGCAACAGTAACTGCTACCGACACTAATATTTTCCAAAACATGTAAGCATGTAGAACTTTATTTTCTTTGAGCTTTATCCATGTAAAACTACCCTTTGTTACGCAACCTTCGAATGTTTAAATTTAAAATTCGAAATAATGATTGCTACTTACATTAATAAATTTAATACATGACATGGTCATTTTCAGCGAAATCATGCGTCAAATTTTCGACTATCGATTACATCGTACAACATTGCATGGATTTAAAGATCAACTCGATACGAACTGTTGTACCAAAAAGGGCATTAAAACGCCCTCACAACCTCGTCCATGTTTGTTTGCCAACAATAACAGTTTTGGTTTTCCCGATTCATTCTCATCGGGTTCGTAAAATGCAAAAACCATCATTTTTAAGTATACACTGCCCTTTTATAGGCTCTTTTTTTTATTAGTAATGAGATATCGCATATTTTTTTATCGAATGCTGCACTCCACTAATTGCGAGGGAAAGTCAGTCAATAAGTCGCATACTGCTGTGGGAAAGCTGAAAATAGGAGTGAGCTATTTCCCTATCTGTTATTGGTTGACAACACAATCCAGCTTTATGATACTCAATTGACAGTTGCGCAGGCAGTATTAAAATGGCGACCGTGCTCGAAGAGCACGGTGCTGTTGTGCGTTTTTTTTGGGCAAAAGGACTTCCTGCAGATGATATCCATAAGGAAATGTCTCCTGTTTACGGTGAAAAGTGTTTGTCGCGTAAAGCCGTGTATAACTAGGACGAGAAATTCTCCCAAGGGCATATAACTCATCTCAGCTGGGATATTGTTCTAAAGATGTCGACCAGATAGCTATTTGGAAGATGTAAAGCATTGTACACTCGGGCTTAAAAATTGTGCTGATAGTTGATTTCTGAACGCAGTTTTAATATATGATAAAAGTGACATCCATCAATTGATACCAAATGCATTTTTTTGGCGATTAACCGGCTGTTCAACGGTAACCGCTGGCACTGTTTTGGAGAAACGAGTGGTTGCAATCAGGTTACAACTTCGGCAACTACACTTCGTCATATACGAAGGTTAGATTATAGAAAAACGGTATCCAAATTGCTATTTTAGCGATCCTATCTGAAACGTATCACGTGATTCGTTACCGCAGACGTCATTACAGTAACCATTATTGGTTCAACGGTTACTCGCCAAAAAACGCTTATAAATGCAATATGTCAAGTGGACGTCAAGTGCATCTCAATGGAAGAATAAACGAATAAGGAAACGCTAGCAGGATGTCGGTTGTAGAGTTTGTTATTAAAATAATCCTAATTGTATGCAACGCCATACTCACACTAATTGTGGTGGCAAATATTATCCTCACGTTCGCAAACATGAGGAAGCCTAGTAAATTTCAGGATATGGTGTCGAAATCTTTTGGAAAAAGTGCGATGGCAATCCAGATTGCAGTCAATACCTTCGCACTTATGATCATCGCACTTGGTTGGTTTGGGATATTTAAAAAAAACAGCACTTGCCTTTTGGTATACGCCATCGTGGTGTTGATATTGGGTATTATTCTTCTAATTGTTGGCATAGCAGTTTTGGCTATGGCGAGAGGTATACAGACCAGTAGATCCTTGATAATCGAAAAATTCAACAAAACATACGAAGATTACACTACCAGTATTGTAACTAAAAAGATGATAGATGAATTGCACGCTTATTACGAATGCTGTGGCGCGGATAAGCCTATATTGATTAATAATGAATATCCCGCGTCATGCTGTCAAGCTTTGGATGATGGTAAATGCCTTAAACCTTATCAGAAACCGTGTGTCGATGTCTTGCTTATGGAAGCCACAGCGCAGACTACAGAAGTTGGTAGCATTTCGGTAATTTTTGGCCTGTTCCTTATATGCGCAGGAATCGCGGCTACAACCTACAGACGCTACATACGTCTTGTTCAAGTGATGTAATATTGGAAAATAAAGGACAAAGGTGTATTAAGTTTGTTTAAATACGCTCTTGCCGCAAAAATAAGGATGTATAAGTTTACTGAAAACAGATTCAAAATATCAATTATTAATCGGTCCTTTATCGGTCCCGTTCAACTTTAATAAAAACGATCTAAATGCTTGCTCCTCCGTAGAAGTATAACGTTCCAGTCTCAGTTGCTACATCGAGCATGTTATGTTAGTTCGTCAGTTTTGTGAAATTTAATAATTGTAAAACTGTCAACATATATAGTGTTACTGTAATGGGTCATTGCCTTGAAGTAAGTGCAATTGCACCTTAATTCATTAGATTTTTATTATTTAACTTCAATATGCACCTAATATCAAAATGTTATCGGACATTTGCAGAATTTCAATTAATTTTAACTGGTATTCGAATTCTAGCATTTTGATAATTTAAGTGATTAAATTTTTATATTAATGAAAAAAAGATTCCGTTGTGGGGAACAATCAAAGTCACTAATTATTTCCAATAATTTACATTTCAAATATATTTGTTGTAAAAACACACAAAACTCGCACAATGTCAATCCGCAACGTCAGAAGCGATCGTCGCTAGGCCAACCATACAGAGCGTTAAGTGGTTGAATTGGCAACGGATAAACAAGTGGACATGTATATAAATAGAATTTAACAATAGACGTGTATTTCCAAAAACCATCTAAAAACTTGATTTAAATTAACACATTTTACTAATCAACTATGAAGAGAACCAATCAAAGAAGTATCCCGATGATGACATAAATTCAAATAAAAAGAAAAATCACCGGGGGCATTCGGAAAAAAAGGAATTGGAATATTAACGGAAAAAGGAAGGAAGACGTGATTTTAAGAGATAGGATTTCAAAAAGCAACCTACACAATAAAGATAACACTGCTCTGTGAGTAATTTTCTGTAATATTTCTATAAAAATAATTGTACCTTTGATTATCATTCGATTTGATTGTTCATTTGTTGGAACATACCAATATCGTGTGTCCGTTATACACTGTAAGTAGCGAGCGGCGCTATAATTACGTTCGGTAAACCACCTTTCCGCCACTTTTATACTGTAAGTCTTACCTTTCGAGCCTTTTCTAGCCTTACCTATCGAGAATGTGTAGATTCAGTGCTCAGTACGGTCTAATCGAACCAATTAAATCAAAAAATACTAACTAAAAATGACTTGAATTGAAAATCCGAATGAAGATATGCCACATTTTTTAAACAATTTTGAATTCCCTCAGTTCTTCTTCTCAAGTTCTCTTTATCATAATCTGAACTTTCTAAATGTTCAATAGCAACTTGTATTAGCATTATTATCTGCAGCCTGCGGAGGGACTGCGGACCCTTAATCTTCCCGGAGCAAAGTGCCGATGAAATGGGCTCGGACGCGCGGGTTATTTATTGTGTTTGTCAATTCTGAACACTACGAATGATGTGACAGGAATTAAGGATGACCGATATTTGCACATATTGGTATAGTGTGGAAGGAAGGCCCAGGTTGCCAAACTTCTTTGAGATCGTATGCCAGTGGGAGATATTTTCTCGGATCGCTTGGATGAGATGTTCTTGGGTGTGGAAATGGTTACGTCTATCAAAGGTATCTGGTCCTTGTGTCTTCTATGGTTAGAGTTATGTCCGGCCTACACAAACCAACCCGCTACACAAACCAACCTATCTCTTCCTGTCTGCGATATTTACGTATAGGTTACGTACAAATACTCGAATACTGTGAAACGTGTCCAGTAATACCAGTGCCATTATCGATTTCGGAACAGTTCCATAATAGGTCATATGTCCAGTACTTCAGTTCACATTAAAGTGTTAAAGGTTATCCATGAATATTAATATCCTCATTAATTAACATTTGGTCCAGTGTGGAGTAATTCATAGAATTTTTTTTCGGCATATATGTACATAACTCCACAACGCTTCATTGGGTAAACCCGATATATCATTTTCCAGAAACCAGCTTCATGGTGATATAGATATGGAGCAATTTTTATCTTAATACACAACATTTCTATAAAGAAAATATAAATTCAGCAGACGGCAAGAAAACGTTTTGGAACATTGTAACGCTATTAAATCGGCTCTCAATTCTCCAGCAGGCTTCTTGCTCTTACACCTGGAACTTTGAATTTCGTGGTCTGTACACTTGAATGCTTTTGAGATTGAAAAATCTTCTCGTTAGAAAAAAAGGCAAAAATAACCCTTTGTTCTTTATTTTGCTCCGTAAGTAATATCTTTTAGCAGCCGCTCGATTTTTTTCTTAAACACGGATCCTTGCAGTGTGAACACACTCAGGGACGTTAGTTTTAACCACCAGCGCTGTCAAATGGATGAACGCTTAAGAATGCTGAGAGCTTTTTATCTTGTTGAAGAGTTGGCATCTTCTTTCAGCCGGATCCTCTTTGTCTTTGAAGAATTTTCGATATCTCCCATTTGGTTTTATTTTAACTCTTTGAATGCTGTTTTTATTCACCACAAATCTTACAGCTAATCTTCTGACCGACCATTCTTTCTGTATGAGTGTGGAAATTTGATTTTCTTTGGGAGAAAGCTTAATTATGGCATGTTAATGTGTCGGGATAAATTTTATATTTGATACGAGGTCAGTTAAAAAAAAATACAGATTTACATAGAAAAATTAAAAGTGTATCTGGGCGTTACTTAATCCGTAACCACACTTTAAACGGTGAAAAACATATATCTTCGTCGTATATGAACATACTATGAAATGAGTCTGATCCTAACCGAGTAATTTTTTTTTTGTACGCGTTGCATTTCCAAATTGTCTGTTAACTGTTAACATTTTTATTCATAGCGTGCGTTAAAATCGTATTTACCATTATAGATTCAGCGCTATCCAATTGGATTTCACCGCTAGTGCGTTATTTATTTGGCCTACCCCGCATTGCAGCCATAAACTTACGTTTATGGACGCAACGAATAAATACAAACTACTCACAGAAAAGTATACACAATTGAACATTTACAATTTACTCTCCATCGGTATACATACGTTTTGGTACGATTACTAATTGCTTGGGTTGCTAGTTTTTCCATAAATGTCGCGATCTTGCTACCGTGTGAATTCAAAAAGCAAATTTCAACGGTTTTAGTGAAAATCGTAGGCGTTGCAATCGGTGTGCATATGCAAATTAGTGTATTACCTGCTCTTGTTGCTGTCTCTCAAGTGGGAATTTTGTAACTTTGCACACATGTTATGAAGAAAGTTTGCTCTTTGTTTTTCTCTGAAAGTGGGCGAAATATGAATGCTTCTGCGTGTGTGGGTTTCCTACAGCTTCTTCGTAAGCCAGGTAAGAATTGTTACGGTCAACATATTTATACGAATATTTCCACAAATCAAACGAAGCGGTAACAAAATAATGTTTGCGCTACCAGAATGGGAAGAAACGTACTTAAGTGACATCAAATAATACACAAGAATTGTTTATTGTTGCTTCCTTTCCAGAAGAGTTGGGGCGGGCACGTATACTGAGTAATTCATAATTTGTAACACAAACACAAGGAAGGTAATTGTAGATGGTAAAAAGGCGTATGCGTAATTTCAAAATCGAAATAAGAACAAAGGCTCGAGTTGCTACACCCTGTAAATACGACGAATTATTTCAAAGAGGAACAGACGGATTTTTCAAAGCCCAATTTTAAACATTGTTTTAATTAATATTTATTTATTTTCATAAAATAAAATTGCTTTAATTTATTTAATTTCCTGAACGTATTTCTTTTATATATGCGCATTTGACCCATGTATGTTGAATGGATTTTTTTAATTGTTCTAAATTAGACAAAGAGAAATTATTGATTTTTTCCCTTATGATATTTTGTACACGTTATGATTGGTGCATCCCGTTTAGGAAAAAGCGTGAAGAACTAAGATGATGTCATCCTGAGTGCTGTAAAATTAAAAAAATCTCCGAGCGGTCTAAGTACGCGGTTGGTTGGAAAGGAATACAGGAGAAGGTGAAAACGGATAATAGACCTTTTAGCAGCAAAAATGGCTCAATATTTCGAGAAGAATTAAGTTTTAAACATTCTAGGCAACACTTAAATGGCCCGAAGCAAACGAATTAGTTGAGAGATCTGTTAAGGTAAATTATCGTAAGTGCTAAACTTGAAGATAGGAAGGTAATAAAGGAATTACATACGTTTTTATTGAATTGTAGATCGACTTCCATAGCATTACATGAAAATCTTCTTTTGAATTAATGTCGCGACGCGTCTTCTGCCTGGACAATTTTCGGAACTTCACTATTCGGAAAATGCGAAGAACTAACGATTATTTTCCTAAATCATGTACTCGAATACTGTGGCACTGGCACATTGAAACACTTCACTGACACTGAACGTACGTTTCGATAGCTAAGCTATCATCTTCAGCAGCGATACTGTACACACACTACAGTGTTGCTGCTGAAGATTATAGCTTAGCTATGTTCAAAAAGTCGAGTAACGAGTAATAAATCACTTCTATCTCGTGGATGGATTGGATAATTGGCGTTCTTTCGTGGCGAAAGGAGCCAAAAGAATATAAAAAATGCCGTGGTATTGCACCACAGATGTACGCTAGGTACATCACGAAGAAAGGGCGTTAATCACAGCCAAAATAGTGGTTTAACTGAAATATATAAGTGGATAAAGTGAAGCTGGTCATCATCGTCAGTAGCAGCGCGGGTCGGGGCCACCACTACCATCTTTTGGGCGAGAAGACGCCGTCCATTTCCTGCCAGCGAGACACATCATCTCAATAAGTCGCACATATTTCTTTTGTTTATTTTTGTATTCGTAGCTTAAATTGTATATTCTTTTGTCATGCATTTTATCCTATTTTCGGAGGTCCCAATCATACTTTTGTGTATTTTATATTTATTGTTATTAATTGTAATATTCATATTTTTTCTTTGTAATAAAATATTATTAATTTTTGAAACGAATTCTTTTATTCCTTGGTGCATGATTGCTTAATTACTCACCATCTAATCACCGGTGCGCGTTTGTACACGGTGATAGTCTTACTTCATTATCACGTTCACTAATTCTCTGGTTAATTAAGCTGTTAATCGACACTTGCAGCCTCCACAGATCGTGATGTCAGCAATTCTTGGGCGCAGTTGTAGAGGTTGTTTGCAAATATTTCGGCAAACTATGGGATTAGAGTTACCTTTAATTACATACTGTCACCCATATGTGTTTCTACATTATTGTCATTGCTGTCATGCACATACAGGCAAGCGTAGCTGTTAAAATGTCAACATTTGCATTACAATTATATCATCATCGTAAGCTTATCATTGCTAAGCCTAGTGCTAGCGTCATATTGTGTTTTTCTTGTCTATGCAATCCTGTAAAGTTAAAAAAGGCAAGCCCTTTGCAAATAGATGCATCGGATAAAATGGAGCGGCGAATGAACTGCAAATAAACTCTTTTACGACTAGCAAATTAAATATAAACTGATAAAACAAACACGCCCATATTTGCATAGAAAACCTTCGTTTGCGGTGCATTAAATTTTATGTGTTCGTAGTGAAGTCTCTATCTGAAGCAGTAGAATCGTTATCAGAGTTTCGTTTGCCTCTTGCCTCTTGCCTCATGCTGTGGATCTTGTTCATATATGCGTTATTGTAAATATTGTTATTTTATTGATCTGGAATATTTCCTTTATTTTTATTTTTGGTGACGCCCTTTAGACAATTTATAGAGAACTCACACATGCGATGAATCTGTTTAATTGTGCATAACCTACGGTAAAAATGTGTGATGAAGTTCAATGAAATATTGTAGCTCTATCAATACGCTCAGGATGATGTTGAAATAATGTGGTTAAAATTCAAGACTGCTGATGTCGAATTTCCACCTTACTCTTTTGATTTTGTTTAGGAGCGAGTTTCTTTATGGGAATACATAAAAGTTTGATGGAAAAGGACAACAAATTGGTATTTATTTGGCAGAATATTCGAAAAATACTTTGATAAGGAAACTCAATCGGACACTCTTATTTTTAGAAATAGCATATTGCATTCAATGCAGGGACGCAATTGAAACACTGATTTTATGCTATTCTATGACATTAGTACCACCTATACAATATTAAATTTCACTAACAGACAGGATGAATATTTGATGATCGATATTTTGCTTACGAAATTACAACTGAGATACGACCGAAATTATTCTGAAGGTGGTTGGTTGTAGGAAAAGATTATATTACATTGGAGAATTTAGGATGTGAGGAAATTGTACAAAAGGAAACTTATTTATCCGTTCCACCATTGCCATTTAATGTAGTCTCCTTCCTAACCCCACCCTACCTAGATAGTAGGAGATAAAAGGAATTGAAGTTACTGAAAACGAGATCATCGCTAGAGGAATTTTAACGTTAAACGAGTGAACATACTGAACTCACTATACGTGGCGTTAATGGCAGCTAAGCTCTCACTCAGAGTATCGTAAAATTTAAAATAAAGTAGTATAGGACATAGATTGGAAATCTTTAAAAATGCGATAAAATTTGTTTCTAATTTTCGTAAAGTTAACTTCGCCATATAAAAAACATGTTCGAACCCAACAGAAGTGATGGTATGGCGAGACTTTCCTCGAGGGCAGCTTGTGCATTAAAAAAACTCAATCTGACTTAAAATAGAGTCAAAAGTAAGAACTCGTATTGTTAAAAATAGAAGGAACGCTTAAGATCTTGCTGTCTCTATAAACGTTAATCACGTATTATATTAAAGGTCTTTTAAATATGGTACAACCTTTGCGTTTATCCTTTACTTCGTTCTGCAGTTACTTATACGGAAAGAAAAAAACGGAAAATCCAACTCTGGATGGAGTGTTTCCCTTTAAGGTGAGTTTTAGCAGATAAAAAAAAATGCTTACGCATTTTCAGCATCTAAAAGCAGTCCAGCTTCTGCTTATTTTCATATTTTGCTGAATTTTACATCGCTTTTATAGGTACTCTTTTTGCCCTTAACCATTCTATTTTAAGCAAGTTTGGGAGTTCGGTGTTCTTTTCCATGTTCATTTATTGCATTTACCGCTTTCAATTGCTTATTAACAATTGAATAAAACGTATAATTTATGGCTACAAATAAAGCGAAATTTTATTTATTATCCGTGAATTAATTCTAGAGGGTATTATTTGTCGCATAAATACCAATGAAATTATTTACATTGTTTACGTCTGTCTTTAAATAGAGGATATAACGCCTTATAATAGGCCATAACGTGTTTGGACGGCGAATAAAATGGTCGGTGATATTTGTGACCTGACAGATTATCACATCATTTAACAACAATAATTACCAACGCTACAACATTGTGTGTACTATTTATGCTTCTTGGAATTAGATTAGGGAATGTACGTATCTGCGAATGCAGAGGGGCTTGCCAAAAACTTACGAAATTTATAAATAGGCCATCAATTTATGTGCAGTAACGGTCGTACAGAGTCTCATTTGTTAGGGAAAGGAAATTTACGATGGTAAATGTTGAAGCACGACAGTGATTTAACGAACAAGTAATAAAATAATGTTGAGAATTTTGACGTCAATCGTAATACGTGAAGGTGGAAATTTGCATCGTTGTTTTCATAGCACATTCCTCATATCACATTCGTATTGCTGATTATTATTAATTCCCTTCCGATTTTTAAAAAGAAATTGACGTCTTTGTGGCAATTTTAGAATCTGAGCAGCTACGTATCGCTACGTAGAAAACTTAAACTTTGCCTAAATAATGCACTGCCTAGGAAGAGTTGTGTTGCGGGAAAGAAGTTGTGAGTAAATCATCGGCATCACTAGGTGATATCCGAAAGCTTATTGAAATTCAGTTAAAAAATAAATGAGTTCGAAAGTTCCACTATCCATTATTTGAGGTATTTTTAGAAAGGCGGTGTTTGTATCCTTAACCCTTAACCCTTGACTTAATTGTTAGATTAATTCAGGCCAGAATGAATTTGAGTTATCCATTGAACACTGTTTGTGAGTTTGGTTTGTTTTAATGAATTTGATTTACATAAAAAAATAATAGCATTTTGGCTGGAATTAATTGAATGTTGAAAAAAGTCATACATTTCTTAAAGAACATTTTGGGATAGATCGTGACGAAATTTCTACAAAAACTTTTGTGGAGTTCATCCGAGAATGGCTTTCTTCGGGCAAGACTTGATTTTTGGTTGCGAGAAGAAATTAAAATTCCTGATGTAGTTTCTCAATTTTCTATAATCCCCATCAGCATCATGTGATAAGTCATGTTGGCAAACTTTCCAAAAACTTTGACGACTGCTCTTTTATAATTAAACGTCGAAAAACAGAAGAATTACGAAGAGATAAATTTGTCGTCGAATTAACATTCGTCATGGTGGCGAAGCTAGAGCCGAGCTATTTTACGGGAGCTAAAAGAATTTCAAGCATAAAGAGGGACCCGGAAAGGAGTTGGTCAAGTTTCTTTTAATTTAAACCGCGATTAATATAATGCCTTAAGAAACGGGACTAAGTGTCAGCGGCACGACTTATATTCTTCCTATTATAATGTTATGGACACGAAAAAAGATGTTAAGGTTAATCAAAAAAGTCAAGGTCAAGAAATTCTTTCTCAGTTTAAAGCCGATGAAGAAGAGGAAAAACAGGAATTATGGCGTTTCGGAACATTTTTAGATATTTTACATATAAGTTTCTTCCACCTTTTATCGATAACTTAGCTAGATAGCATTATTACGTACTTTGCTTGATAATGGTACAAAGTATTAATGTTGCTGGGTATTATGGGATAACATAATGAGCAAACATTAAGGTAAAACATATTATAAATAGTAATATTCAGCAGCTCATACCTTATTTTAAAAACATTTACTTCAATTTAGACAAAGCTTTGGGTAACTTCTTGAATGAATGTCCGGTTGGATCTTATGGATACTTTTACGAACGCACAAACTAGAAAAATGTATAATGAAAGGAATAAATTTTAATGGATACACCGAAGGTCATGATCGATTAAATGGAAGGATATATGGTTAACCGATTACTCTTTGGTAATGCCAAACTTTGTAAGGTCCTAACGGCCGAACCTTTTAAATCTGAAAATCATTTAAAATTTTCCACAATGTTTACTGTTATGCTATTTTGCATGATTATTACAAATTTTTTAGAAGAATTTCTGCATTTTCGATGATCAAAAGCAAGTGAGTGATTACATATGCACCACCTCATAGATTATCCAAGTAGCCTGAAATATTGTTAAGCTATTTGAGCTATTTTAGAAATCATAGTTGACACTAATTTGGAAGGTTATCCATACTCACCTACTACGGCCGACAAGACAAAATTAGATGTCCTAAATTGGTAGGTTGTGTAAACATATCACAGGAGTTAGGTGTTAATAGGAAAATGTAGAATGGATACACAAAAGCTTAACAAATGAAAATCTTGTTGCGGGTTATGTAGTACACCGGTGAAGAAACAAATGCCGATGAACTATGCCACGCAGTTATAGGTGAAAGTTTCTGTTCTATTCGCATAGAATTTAATGTATAAGAGGAGATGGCGCGGTACCCATCTCGCCGATAGTTTTCTCATACTTAATTTTTCACGAAGGACATTCAACTATGTTTACCACACTAGTAATTCCTCTAATCTTCACTCGGCGGTCTGCTAGCACATCATGAACTTTATTGAACATATCGTAGTTATTTCAATGAAAAGACTTAACCGCTCCTCAGCAAAGACTGATGTTCGGCGGCGCCTAAATTCATCAAACCAGTATCTCAGAATCATCAGAGCTACGATGTACTTATAAACTGCATCGAACTTCTTTTTGTTTCCTGCACGACTTTTCCCATCCAAAAAAAAATCAATCGAATTACTCTTAAAACAACACTACTCGATGAATTTTTCCAAAATTTAGCAAATGTTGCCTGAACAATAATACTCACAGTCGGTAATGCGGATTTTGACGCAAAAATCTCTCCAAACACGGGTATTTCTCATACCACCCGTATATTGCATATTTCCTCCTGCGTTATGAAAACAAGCCACGTTGAGTAGCCTGTCTGTAGTGAAATGCTTAAATAACTCTCAAAGCGTGCACTTCAACTCGAATGCAGACATTTTCTTTGTATCTTGTGTATACGTTCTAACGTAGAAAAGTCATAAAGATCCTTTGATGGTTTCGAATGCTCTCGAACTAATACTTGCACATACGTAAATCCTTTACTACCAGTCATCTTCATAAACCAAACAAGATTGTAACCGCGAAAATCTTCGAACTGGTCAATTAATGCATTTTTCGCCGTTCGTCGTTCGCTCGCTACCGGATTTCTTTTTGCATTCCTCACTTTCGTCCATACATCTTCGTGTAATGCTTCGTTAAGCTTCTAGTTGCCGATCGAGCGGAGAAGGTTTTAAGATTTTTGTTTATTTGCGCACATAGAGAGTAAGTGGACATTATTTCCTGTCTTGCTTGCAAATTCTGGCCGTCAGCGAATATATCCTTAAGAATGTACAGTAGAGATCGATTGTAATTGGTTCTTACACTGAGAGAAAGAATTGGTTGATTCAATCAACTTTGTTTGTTAGATATACTCAACACTCCATACGGTTTCAAACAACAGCTGAACCCTTTGAATTGCATCAACTTTAAAATGAATGTTCAACCAACTTACATTAGAATATTGGCAGAAAGAAAAAATGAACACGAGTGCATAAGGAAATAAGTACTTTTGAAAATGGGAAGTAAGATAAATGCAAAATGACTGCGCAAGTCTGAGTCTGTGTTATCTTAAATAAAGAAGAATGTCTTTATGGAACTCTGTTTGCGTCTGTTGTGTGAAGCGAATGCTGCATCTGAGGCTCCACGAAGTCTCAAAGTCTACCTTCCAAAATTTTATGGAGGCATTGTCTTTCTGGCAAAAAAGTTTATTTCAACAGTTCTTAACCAAAAATATAATGCTAAGATAGCTTAGCTTCGTCATGGTATTGATGGAATAATTCACGGCAAACGCAATAAAAGGAAAGAGAAAAAAAATACACTATCACACGGACATGTTTCTGCCTACCTGGCGTCATCAACGTGGTTTCAAGAGTATTTTTTATCTCCACCTTCTATCGCTGTTGCCATGTCATTACTTCCTGAACGGCGGGCATGCGTTTCTTTGGCACTAGAGGGCGCCAAGGAATGTCGAGTTTGTCGTTTTGAAAGTTGTGGTATTAACTGTGAGGCAACAGCGATAGAAGGTAGAGATAAAAAATACTCTCGAAACCACGCTAATGACGCCGGGTAGGCAGAAATATGTCCATGTGTTAGTGTATTTTTTTCTCTCCTTTTGTTGCGTTTGCCGTGAATTATTCCATCAATACTATGAGGAAGCTAAGCTATCTTAGCATTATATTTTTTGGTTATTGTTTCTAGGCATTTTCTGATGTTCTGATCAACAGTTCTTATTTCCTTATTATGTTTTTGTAATATCCTAACGTTTACAGTCCTAGATCTACGACTATGAATATTATTTTTTGTTCTAGAAAGAGGCTGTTTAGACGAATCCCGTCTCTATAACTAACTTTTATAACTTGCATTAAGTTTTGCAGAATTACAGCTTCTTTATTGCTATGTAACACTGCGCACCTTATATGATTCTATTATCATAATATGGCACAAGGCAAATACAGCGAAACTGGAAACTTCCAAGCAACTTCGCTTGTACACACGCAATTGCATCACCTCGCGTGATTAAAAACAATTTAGAACCGTTGAAATTCTCTTTAAAATTACAGTATTTTCGTCCGAGCCGCCTGACCGCCGAGGCGCGAGCAGAAAATGTAAATGTAAATAAACTCGTATGTACTTATTCGGCTCGCGTAATAGTAGAACCTAATAAAGTGAAAGCTATTAAAATACTTCCAGAAGATCGAATGTCAAGTGCAAGGAATTTAAAATCGCTCGCGTCGAGCCTCACCATTATTATTATTGGCTTTAAATGGACGGTAATAGGAGACGTAATCGGCAATTACGTCGAGATTGAGTGTATGCAGCTATACGCGTTCTGTTACTGCTGCTGCATAACGCTCAATCCACGGCATTTGATAACAACGGCAACGGTTATTCGATTCGAAATGTGGAAATTATCAAGTCGTATGCGGATGGATGCGTTCATTACGTTGCAGATGTGTGTAATTCGAAACGCACGGGTTGGCCGATCGAATTGCATTAACACAAAGCTTCTTCCGTCAAAACTGTGTAGTGCAATAGAGAGTCATTGGTCTAAATGTAATGTGAACATTGTTGCTTATAATTCGATATAACGAAACTACGTTTAAGTAGTAAAAGCGGGATATTATTTCTAATAATATCTTTTAAATAATGATAGCTGTGAGGTAGTATAGTAAACACTAAAGGTATCGGCACACTCCGCATCACACAAAACATTTAATAAATTTGGAACATATCGCAAATTCGCGGATGTTAATCACATTCTTAGGAAAGTTTGATACAACCATAATTATTTGAGTAGTAATTGACGTTTTTTTTTGATTTTATATCTTTGTTTAAAAAGAAAGCTTAAGCTACAAAGAGATTTTAAAGGTTAGCTATTTATTGTATTTTACAAAGAAAGTTGTTTACCATATTATTCTTTTTTTTTTCGTTTTCTTAAAATTTTCTTTTTCTATAAAACTCTATAAAAAGTTACAATAGGCGGGTCCGCAGGATGATGTCAGAGATTTTTTTACATTTTTATCTAATTATATAAACCAACCAAATAGACGCAAGAAAAAAAATCTGGAATTATGTGAATTTATGTCTTACAATATTCTCTCTTCAACATTCTATTTCTTCACATTATTCAAACTAAAAGAACACGATATTTGGCCAACCTAATGAAGTACTTTGTCTGAATGGTGAACTTATGCGAAAGGCCATCATCTGATAGTTTCTTTCGTATCGTGGTGCATGTGTTCGTCGCTTTTTTACTTTAATTTCTAACTTCGTCGTCTTGTGTTCCTTTATTGTTCAAGGTTATTCCTAAATATGTTGCTATATTTTAACGTATGATTTCTGTCCATTCCTACATCTTTATCCCTACCGGACCCACTAGGAGAATTTTTTGATCCTAGCGGGGCTCATACACACAGCGCCTAACTCTGCCCAATCAAGCGAAGGCCCTTTTACCATTGGACCACTGAGCCGTTAACTTTATTAATAATAAGTAAGTTATATTTAAATATGAAACAATGCTCCAACGAATAAGCAACAGCGGATCAATTAATTCCTTGACTTTCAACGCAACTGTCAATCTTGAAAAATTCGGAGGAAAAGTTAGTTTTTTGTTGCGTAACAAATTAACAACGAGTTAGCAACAAAGTATGCAATTGGTTTGCTTCTGGGCTTATGAAGTTGCTATGCCAGCTCAATAAACATTTTGTGTGTATAATATCAGCAGATAAATTTAGATTGTGATATAACCAAGCAATTCATCGGTCTCAGTTGTCCAATTCTTACACTAATTTCGCACTGCCCTATGTGAGCGCAGCCTAATTCCTTATTAATATTCGTTGCTTCCGGTTACACCAACAAAAATGTTAAGATATTTAAGATGAGTTGCTCCAATCGAATTTTCAAGTTTCTGTTGTTCATGGATTTTTCAGATATAAACCATTTATTGAAGCTGTTTTTTTTTCCAACTGTCCTACTTTACTGTTTTAGAGTAAAATCGTCTCAAATTCTTTTGTTTAAGAGCCTTAATTTCTTCCATAAAAAACACTCCCTGTGTACCGTTATAGCAAGAGGTTGGCGTTCTATTGGGTACATTCATGTGTATCGATTAGGGAATATACACTGCCGTTCAGTGAAATTCGGTCATACAATAAAAATCTATTATATCACACTGTATACAATTATTAATACATAAAATTAAAAAAAATATTAAGCATACACTCTTTTCTAAGGGATTAAGCCATAAATTATTATGTAAAGTACAAATATTGCGACAACCACAATAAAGTCCCTTTTATTATCATTCCAAGAATTTTTCGGAAGTACCAATCTTTTGAAACGGGTCGTTTGGGGATTATTAACGAACAATACATTTAGGAAATATACCGCAGTATCATTCTTGTTTATTTATCACAGGCGTAAAGATAAATTTGCTTCGTTTTACTGTTGAACGTGGTGATTGATTTGAGAATTGTATTATTAAGCAAACGCAATAGAAAATTAACAGCGCCACAAATAGCAGCCGAAGTCAATCGCGGCCGTGAAGAAGAAGTTTCGGCGAGTACGGTAAAACGTCGACTTCAACAAGCGGACTATCATGGGCGCATTGCCATTCGAAAACCGGCTACAATGGGCCAGTTCTCAGCTAGGTAGGTCATTAGATGATTGGAAACACGTGCTTTGGAGTGACGAGTCAAAGTTTGAGGTTTTTGGGCAAAATCGACAAGTTTATGTCCGAAGATCTAAAACCGGAAAGTGATCCCGGACTGCATTGTGCCTACAGTGAAGCAAGGGCGTAGTTCTGTGTTAGTGTGGGGATGTTTCTCCTTTGCTGGGATGGGAGATTTATGCAGAATCATGCAGTGCCATCAGGATTGCGTATAGTAGGCCGTAACTTTACATTCATGCATGACAACGACCCAAAACACACTGCGTTAGTGTGTAAGAACTATCTAAAGGAGCAAGAAGAACAGCACACCCTGAAAGCAATGGCACAAAGCACCCCACAAAGCCCAGATTTGAACCCTATAGAGTTGTTGTGAGATGAACTGGACAGGAGGATCCGAAAAATATGCCCAACTTCACAAGAACATTTACGGAATATTCTGCAACATGAATGGATTAATATTCCACAATCCGTTTTAACAAAACTTATCGAAAGAATGCCTAGAATAGTTCGAGCGGTGATTAACAGCAAAGGAGGTTTTTTCGATGAAAAAAAAAAATAATGTTCAGTATGTTATATTAGGCCAGAATAACTTTTTATTTATTTATTTTTGTCTTTTTTACCTGTACATACAATAAAATTGCATTTTGTTTTTAGTTTCGTATGTTTCTGTAACCTTTTCATGATTTTACTAACCGACCGAACTTCTCTGAACGGCAGTGTACAACAAAGCAATGACACGGCGTTTCTGAAGTACTTGAATATACAATAAAGCAATAAACTTTTGTTGAACATGATTTCTAGTTCTTATTATTTCTTCATTAAAACCTTTTTTTATAGTTGAAGATTAAAATATACGTGATTAATGCTTTGTTCTTCTAGTAGTATTGAAAGGATTTGTAGGTTCCGAGATTCCGCCGATTGGTTAAATTGTTTGAATACTTCATGAAGGTTAAAGCGCATAAGTAAGCATTTTAATGTACAGACAACATCAACTATAATTGACTAGTCCGACTTCTCGAAACTCTTTCTCATTAGACGTTAGGTGCCGTCACATGCATCACTTTTTCTAATTTAAACTTGTTACTTCTTTACCAAAGATGGAAATCATAATTTACTGGCTCCAACGTTCCTTCTTTCTCACGTGCGAATTAACTGCAAAGGAATTACCCATGTAAATATTGTATGCATTCGATCAAGTCGTTTGTTCCCACATTCCAACAATGCGATCAATTGGTAAGTAATCAATAGATCAACGATAATAGCCTAATTAAAGCTACTATTTTACGAAACCTATACATTAGCTGACATTTTCACTGTTGCATCGAACGATCCAGTCATTAATCTAGGGGAACACAAAAATTCCACCGCCGGAGAAAAAAAGCGGAACTGTTCGTGAATTACGTAATCATCTAACAGATGTTTTGGCTATGCACGACCGTGAGTGATGTTAGAGTGTCAAGTGCATTGACTGCTACAATAGGTGGGATACCATAACAACCGTACTTCACAGATAATTCAAGCAGTCAAGTCAGTTTCTATTTCTTCTTTTTTTTTCCTAAATAGATGACTGGTAGACCGCAACGAATTCGGCCACATGCGTGCATATTTGCCTTTCGTGTTGAGCAATCCATCAATCCATTGACGCTTTGGGATTTGTGTCGGTTTAGATAATTTACCGGGATAGGAATTGAGCACATTTTGTTTTCAATTCAAATCATAACCTAATATAAAATAAATATAAAAATAATAAAAATAAATATAACCTAATAATAAAAATAACCTAATATAAAAATAAAAACCTAATTTTTTATCACTGCTTAGATAAGTATTTGCTTCGCTGATGTGTAGTTGTGTATGGTAAATATAATGTTGCAAATTTGGAAGTTTGTTTTCTTTAATAAGAAGATAAATTTTTTGCGGTCATAGATCCGGGGAGTATCTCCTAGATACACTTTCGGGATAACGGCGTTTTCGAAAATTCGAAAATAAATGGAATAAACGCACTACTAAATTCAAAATTTGACGTACTGACGCGCCCTGACGCTATGTCTTATGTAGGGCGTTACGTAATAAAACTTCGCATTCTGCAACACTTGAAATAACTTTGAAAATGAACCACTTCGTGAAATATGGCTTGATTCGAAAACCACTTGAACGAAACAGGCAGATTGTTTTAGGATCTCCTCGTTTCTTTGTTATCGACAGCAATTGTCAAAAATAAATCACGGCTAATTACCCTGTACATTCTAAATAGACAGCATTTTATATTCTTGAAGTTCTTCTCTAGTTAAGCAGTTCAAGAACGGTTCGGGAGTAGATTGGGGAACTCGCTTTTTAGACGGCAGGCATATGTATCTTTTAGCAGCCAAGAGATACACTTGGCTCGTCATTCTCGAAGGGCAGTGATGTAGGCCGAGAGGAAAGCAGCGATGTTAGGTAGGGATGCGTTCGGAATAATGGTAATGACTAGAGATGACCAAGGCAGGTGAAATTATAAGTTTCTTGCACGGACTAGACAGACTCGTGTCTATTCGTTTCCTGTCTACTGGTTTCTCCGAGACTCGACAAAACACGAGTCTGTCTAGTCGCTGCAAAAAAAATAAATTCACCTGCCTTTGTGATCTCTAGTAACGACATCGTGTAAGCAGAAACATGTCCGTTAGTTAGCCTTCTCTCTCCTCGCATTACTTTTGCCGGGATTTGATTCCACTAATACCACGAGTAACTATGTATATCAGCAGTATTTTTTTGGCTATTGTTTCTAGGCATTTTTTATGTGTTTTTGTTTTAAATATCTTTGATATATACATTTTTGGAAGTCGAAAAATGTTTTGTTCTAGTGTCTAACAGCTGAGTAGTTGTTTATCAAAAAAATTTTTAACCATTTTTTAACCATTAGTATCAAATCCAGTGAAATCTTTAAGTACGAACAAGGCAAATATTTTTGAGGCGAAGACGTAATTAATTCACACTCTCTGTGAAGGTACATCATTTTTGCAGTGTTGATGCTCTCTAGATTAAGTTGATAGTAGTGGCACCTACAAGGAAAATAGTAAGCAACAATCCTTTAAGAAAATCGGCACAGACCTTCAAGGTTAGACCTAAAATCAAATTTACATTTGAGTGAAATTGGATTTGCGAACGGATGTTGTTTGTGGGTGATGATTACTTCTTGAGCTTTATTGATTAATCAGTACTAAATTTCGAATTCAATGTGTTTGCACGTTCTACAGTAGAGGATTGACGTTGCTGCTTCTAATCATGATGTGCATTATGTAATGAATTTAGAGCCTTTTGACAAGCAAAAATAATACAAGCGCGTCATTTGGAAAAATTACAAATTGCGAGTGAAATTTGAAATGGAAGCGACTACCACACGGATGTACGTGAAGAATTTCTATAAATTAGATTATTCTAATTAGATGTACAGATGAAATTCTGGAAATTATAATTTGTTTGCCCAATGAACAATAATTTGCAAATACATTTTGACATAATCCATCTCTTCTACTGAATAAATAAATAAATGGTTTATTTCCTATTAGACCGCTAGTGATAGGAGGCAACGCATCTAAGGATTACGTATATTGAAAAAAATGGACGATATACAGTCCTTTTCTGCTATCAATTCTTTTGTAAATACAGATGTTCTCCAAAACATTTACCTATATCGGATTTTCAGAAGTTCGGAAGTTCAAAATATATGTAGATGTCAGTTAAGATTGCAACAGGTTTACGAGGGATGTCTTTTAAAGAAGTTATTTTTGAAAAAAAGAAGAATTCTGCAAATATCATTTCCATATTCTACATACTTCTACATCATTTCAATTTTTGTTAAAAAATTTGTCACCTCGTTCAACGAGTTTTTTAATTCCGATACCAAAGAAATCTGCCACCTGTAAAGAAGCCCAATCCATTGAAGTTTTCCGTTGACCATTGAAAAGCACTGAGGGCCAAGTCTGGACTGTAATGTCAATGATTGTTCCCCTTGTTCCCATTGTTCCCATCCAAAAGACCTGTTTAGATCTTGAGATAACATTACACGGAAAGACAGTAAGCCACTTTTGTACAGTACACCGGAGCTTCCTCGAGGTCTTAAAATATGATTGTTGTGCCTCTCGCGAAAATTTCTTTCCTATCCCAAAACACAGTTGCCATAATCTTTTGTGCTGAAAATGTCTGTTTGGCTTTCACTTTGGTTGGCGGCGATGTGTGTCGTCTATTGTTTGGACTCAGGAGTCATGCGAGACACCCAAGTCTCATCTCCTGTAACGCTGTGGTCCAAAAATTCATCTCCTTTCTAATCGTATCGAGTCAAAAATGATAAAGCACGGCCCAATATTTTACTTTGTGAGCGTCAGAAGCTGATATTTCAGTTTTTTCGAAACAATGGTGTACAAAACTAACCTTGAAACCTGTGAAAAATCGCCCTCTCAAATTTTGTTGCCCACATCACGAATCATACTAACTAAACCAAACTTTAAGTTTATTGGCTGATACTTAAAAAGTCGTTGTTTATTTTGATTAAATAGCTTCCATTAGATTTGTTGGCACCAGCTGCTAAATAGACGAAATACCTTCACCGGTCACTGTTACATTAGTGTAATTTTACGGTAGCTTCTTGAAAAATATAGTTGTCAATGCCAAAAGATATTTTTTAATCACAAATATGTCGTGAGTATCATTATGTTTTCTCAAACTTATAAAATTATACATTTCTCATAATATCCTCCATCAACATTTTTGTGAAGGAATTTTTATCTCGATTAACAATAATCACATCTTACATAAAAGAACTCTGTACAAATAATCTACATGACACCGGCGTGCAAAAAATTCGCCTCATAAAACTATAGGAATCTCATAAACACGACAACTCAAACACAGATGCCGGCAGTAAAACCTTATTTTCGAATTTCACTGACGCAAACTTCAGACAAAATCACCAAAACATGCTGGCTCTGTATTAACAATAAGGCGGTAAAAATTTCCATTAACGACACTTTATAGTATTAGAAAGGTGCGACTTACAGTCCAAAAATCTCTTGCGGAGGTGTTGTGGGTCAAAGTGACGAAATAAGCAAACAAAAAATTGTAATTTGGGTCAAAATTCCGCTCTGACTGCGCAACACCGGTCTAAGATTTTTTTTGTATCAAAATGCTTTGAAAGGTATACTATGTTTACGCATGATAACGCTTGTGTCTGCTTGTGTGTATAACTATAATAGGAGGAATTTAGTGTAAACACCATACGATAAGATGTTGTATAACCAAGTTATTGCACTAGGTAAACAAAGGTGACGCATCCCATGAATAACAGGATGTGTTTGGGTTACCATATACGGATAAGAATGAAATAGTACTTTCACAATTTTAACTTTGGAAATTGAGTCAATATAGGAATGCTCACGGAAAATATGCTATCAACAGGGCATTAGGTAATTTTCACCTAGTCCTAAAGTATTTTAAATTACGTAAAGTTTTGAAGGCTAAAGAAACCAAAAGTTTTACAAACTTCGGAAAACGTGAAAGTGTCTTGCTAAATGCCAGAATAAACGTCTTCTGGCATTTAGTAAGACACACAAGAGGCATTGAATTATTTTGATAGTTTTCACCCGATTTATGAGCTCAAAGATTTATTAAATCAATATTAACAAATAAATATTGACGTACAAATAGATATATTATCTATGTACACTGCCGTTCAGAGAAGTTCGGTCGGTTGGTAAAAAACATGAAAAGGTTACAGAAACAAACGAAACTAAAAACAAAATGCAATTTTATTGTATGTACAGGTAAAAAAGACAAAGATAAATAAATAAAAAGTTATTCTGGCCTAATATAACATACTGAACATTATCTTTTTCTTTCATCGAAAAAACCTCCTTTGCTGTTAATCACCGCTCGAACTATTTTAGGCATTCTTTCGATAAGTTTTGTTAAAACGGATTGTGGAATATTAATCCATTCATGTTGCAGAATATTCCGTAAATGTCCTTGTGAAGTTGGGCATATTTTTCGGATCCTCCTGTCCAGTTCATCCCACAATAACTCTATAGGGTTCAAATCTGGGCCTTGTGGGGGCCATGTCATTACTTTCAAGGTGTGCTGTTCTTCTTGCTCCTTTAGATAGTTCTTACACACTAACGCAGTGTGTTTTGGGCCGTTGTCATGCATGAATGTAAAGTTACGGCCTATTATACGTAATCCTGATGGCACTGCATGATTCTGGAGTATTGCAGAATAATTTTCCTTCCTCATTACACCCTGCACTCTGCATAAATCTCCCGTCCCAGCAAAGGAGAAACATCCCCACACTAACACAGAACTACGCCCTTGCTTCACTGTAAGCACGATGCAGTTCGGGATCACTTTTCGGTTTTAGATCTTCGGACATAAACCCGTCGATTTTGCCCAAAACCCTCAAGCTTTGACTCGTCACTCCAAAGCACGTGTTTCCAATCATCTAACGACCAATCTAGATGAGAACGGGCCCACTGTAGCCGTTTTGCTCTGTTGCCGCGACGTAATAAGGGTTTTCGAATGGCAATGCGTCCATGAAGGTCCGCTTGTTGAATTCGACGTTTTACCGTACTCGCCGAAACTTGTTCTTCACGCCCGCGATTGACTTCGGCTGCTATTTGTGGCGCTGTTAATTTTCTACTGCGTTTGCTTAATAATACAATTCTCAAATCTTCAGCTTTTGTTGTTTTCTTAGATGCTCCAGGACGAACACGATTTTCTATAGTTCCAGTTGTACGATATCGCTTTATGATGTCATTTACTGTTGAACTTCTCATACTTATGTTTTCAGCAATTTGTCGCCCCGAATATCCTTCTTCAAACAACATAATAATGCGTGAACGTTTTTCTACACTGGTAGGCTTGCCACGTGCCATTTTGAAGTAAATTTTCTTAAAACTTTCGCGCAAAAACGACAGATGCACACCAACACACGTTTAACAGTAAAATGAAACAAATTTATATCTTTACGCCTGTGATAAGTAAACAAGAATGATACTGCGGTGTATTTCCTAAATGTATTGTTCGTTAATAATCCCCAAACGACCCGCTTCAAAAGATCGGTACTTCCGAGAAATTCTTGGAATGATAATAAAAGGGACTTTATTGTGGTTGTCGCAATATTTCTACTTTACATAATAATTTATGGCTTTAATCCCTTAGAAAAGAGTGTATGCTTAATATTTTTCTAATTTTATGTATTAATAATTGTATATAGTGTGATATAATAGATTTTTATTGTATGACCGAACTTCACTGAACGGCAGTGTACACTCTGCTTGAGTTCCTGGTTAAGGATAAGTGAAAGAAGTTGGTCTCACAATTCTCAAGAATTTTCAAGAAAGTTTCACCTATTATTATTTGCTTGACCGAGGCTTTAGCCATGTGTGTCTTTTCTATATCTGTATTTGTTTGTTTAGTGGTGGAATGTGTAACGATGATTTGGAGCATTTGTTGATTGTTTATATTTATACATAACTACACATACAGGTAATTTCGACGAGATCAACGAGACACAGTTCAATCTACCAAAAAATTTATCTCCCAAAATAGATATTCTACATTCGCGTCGAGCTCTGGCAGCAAACGAAATGCATAAAAGATGGCGAAAACAAAAGGAACAAAGCGAACGTGATTCAATTGTTTTATTTTATTCATATTTCGGTCGCATTCTTTATCATTTCGCACATGTTTTTTGTCAACATTCAACTTTACTACCGCCGTAATTTGGTCCTCACTTCTGGTTTGGATACGAGCGCGGCCAAAATACACGGCGAAGATGGCCCGCAATATTTTTTCCCCGACAACCACTTGAACTCGTTCAGCATCAACAAGATGGAGGAGAACAACAACAACGACACTAACTCGTCGAGGAAAAAGGAAGTTTCATTTATGTCGGTAATATATTTAAATCTTTACGTAAATATTTGCTAGGGAAAGATGAGGGAGCGATTCTGTCTAGAGTGCCGTGAGAAATGGGAACAGAATATACCTCCAACGTAAAAATATAAACAAATTATTATACAATGTTTCAGCTGGATTTATGTGCACAATTCCTTTTTAACAAGCGCTAAAATAAGTAGAAAACTACAAATAACAGGTGGTTTTAACAAATAGCTGTTTTGCTCTCGAAAAGTGTTTCAACTGATTCGTCTACATTACTATAAAGAGTAATTAATATTGCAACTAAGTATGTGAAAATGTATCTTCTGCTTTTTGTCACAATTCTCACAATGGCGCAAAGGTTTGTCGCAAAGAGATCATAGTTTGTTCATTATTACCTTATCATGTAATGGGTGAGTGCTTTAGCATTCAAAAGAATGTATTCAATACTGCAAGAAGCATATGATGATGCTGATCTAGGTCGTTGCGTTAAAATATGGACGTTCTTTCTTTAAATAGAAAGTCCAAAATCAGAACAATTCTTCTGCTAGGAAGGAATTCGACGGACTATTAAATCCAAGAAAAATGTGATTTGCACTTTCTGTAAGGCGCGAAATTGCAAAACCGTTGAAATTTAAATGGTGGAAATTCATGCATGCAGTTCTCCAAACTACGCAAGTATACGAGGGTAGTCTGTAAAGCTTCAAGCCCAACACAGAAACAAGTATTCTCTTTGTTAAGCTCGGTTTCATTCCTTCACGCAGTCTCCTTGTAAATTTATGCGTTTTTCTCAGCGATGCTCTAATCACTTTAATTCGTCTAAATAGTAACTGGCGTTTTGTTCTACTAAATAGACGTTCATGAACCTAATGACATGACCTTATTCGATGAGAAACTTTGTAGGAAACAGAGAAAAGTCTCTGGGGATGAGATCTGATGAATAGGGTTGGTGGTCTATTAATTCAAACTCCAATTCATACAGAACTTCCTTTTTATTTAAATCCGGCCGTTTCTTCCGTAATTTCTGTCCTCAGCTTGTATGGTGCGTAGCATGCGTCCATTATTGTTTTCAATTCTTCAAGATAGCCTATTAACACAATTTCATGACTATTCCAAAAAACAGTCGCCATCACTTTTCCGGCCGATGGAACAATCTTTGCTGATTCACCGTCCGTAGTTATTAATCGACGCCAAATTCCGAGTTATTTTGAGCGAACAACCCATTGCGCTGTTAGCTTCTTCATGCCCAAATCTGTAGTCAATCTATGACGGAACACGTTTTTTTCGAGATACCCACAACCTCTGCGATTTCTCTAACCTTCGAAGATCATCTATCACCATTTATTGAACTCTTCTTATGTTATCGATAGTAGTTGCAGTGTAGGCCGACTTCGAACGTTCATCATCATCCAAGCTGGAACGGCCACGTTTAAATTCAGCTGCTCAAAATTTCACCGTGGCAAATGATGGCGCAGAGTCCGCTTATAAACAGCGTTAATTTGCGTAGAGGTTTTTTTGTTTTTCAAATGGAAGAATTTAATGACGGCTTGATATTCGATTTCTTTGATTTTTACAGAAACATCGAGGACAGAAATGACTATTAAACGACAACTGAGCGTCTAACGTGACTGAAATTACCCAAAAATTAAATATGTTTCCACAATACATGGTTCCAGCAAGATAGTGCTGCTTTACATAGCGCACGAGTACCATTAGAAGCTTTGCAAAGATTGTTTCCGAGTCGTATCATTTCTAAGCGTGGAGACGTAGAGTAGACTACGCAAGATCGCCAGATTTTACGGCATGTGATTGCTCTTTACACAGCTTCCTGAAGTGTTTTTTTTTTTAACAAAATAAGAAATATTCAGGAGCTAAGAAGAAAACATACTGAAGAAATTGGAAACACTCCATTTGATATGTTTTTTCCGCGTTTTGTAGAATTTCAATGATCGGCTTCATCGGCTATGGAAAAGGGGAGGTCATTTAAATGACATGATTTTTAAGAAATAAGAATGGCGGTTTACGCGTTACTAAATTACATGCTGAAGCTGGGGCTTTATGTTGAAGAACGTCCAATTCCGTTTGAGCTTTGGCAAATCCTAAGGCGATTCAAATTTTATGTATTACACGTAATTCTTACAGCTTTACTATGCTTGCAGTTAAAAGGCAATAGTTCAATTTGAGAATTGAATATATGATTACGTATGCGGGTTCCAATTCAAAAACAAACGCGATAGGTAGCTTTCAACGAAGGTAGCTTTTGATATGATATATTTGATATGTATAATGAGAGATGGATGGTTTGGGAGAGAAAAATATCTTTATTTAACTTTATAGGCTGAGTTGTATAAGCGCACATCATAAACAATAAAATCAACTAAGCGATAAAAAAAAATGTTTATATAGGAGAAAAATTGAAACGTTGCCTGGGTTTACTTCTACCGATTTGCATGCACCTGTCTTATCTCATTGTTTACGTAATTTAAAAACAACACAGCTTACGGAAAAGTATATACAACGAAGAACAAATGAACACGGACATTGTACGTTAACACCCTTATCTAAATGGAATACTTGAAATGTAGATTGTCTCGAAGCGGTCGAGAGTGTAGGTTCTGCAGTCTTGTTATGTACGTTCTCCGGCACTTTCCACGCAAGAGGTGACTTGTGAATTACCGCAACTATGTACAAGACTTGCGTTCTCTACTAACTACTACCATCGTACACTTGTCGAGAGGTGAAATAATTACCAGAGGATGTTATAAAGCATTCGCAGTTTCCATTCGTGCTATTTTATTTGCTCGAAACGAACAGGTTCTTTTTCAGGTGTAAATTTCCAATTCTGGTTCGAATTTATGTCGTAGAGCAGCAAAAAGTACATTGGCCGCAATGAAAAATGTAATTAAAAAATTAATTTGTTTAAAAAAGGTCCTGTTATCCATTTTTGAAAAAAATGCCTTGCATTTCGTATTTATTGTGTATAATACGCTTCTAAATGGGAATAAAGCTCCAACAAAATGAAGTTCTGGCTACAATTCAACCGCCTTTGTTACTTTGTGGTGAACAAAATGCCTCCGCGTTTTTATTTCAATAATTCCAAATGCTTAATTAACCTGCCGAACGAACAGTTTATACAATAGCAGGTGTCGTTAGATTCAAACGCGTTCCATTACTACCTGTACCTGGCTGCCAATCAAATTTTAATTAGTGTATAGTGTGAATTTAATGAAGACTTAATTTGCCTTCTGTAGTCTGGAAAATTAGAACACGTTGGAGGTCAACGTCTCGCTATTTTCACAGTTGACAGAGTAACAAAAGCAACAGTGATGCCTATTGCCAAGATTACTTGTATATAACGTGTGCTTACCCACAGCACATTCGATATAGTTTTGCACTACTAGACTACAAATTCAACTCTAAGAACTTGTTTTCTAGTTCGACAGTTACAAGGGGGACGCAATTAATTGTTTCACTAGTTTTGTTAATACTGTGAAATATGCACTATGGACTCTGCAAAATAGTCCTCTGTTTCGGTGGTAACCTCTTCATTTGACATGAACGGCTCTTTGCTAAACCATTTTTTCCAAGTTTAGGAAAAGAAAGAAGTCACAGGGCCAAATCTGGCAAATACGGTGGATGGGGCACCAATTCGTACCGTAACTAAACTAGTTTTCCTGTCACAATTGCCGATGAAAAGGCGTGACAGAGAATCATGTTCTTCGCTAGGAGGGGCCTTCTTTTTTTTGAATCGGTCCAATAAGTTAAAAATAATATTGTCCTTCTTTCCCCGAAATGTTAAAATTACGCCTTGCAAATTCCAAAAAATCATATTAGCAGTCTCTCAAGTCTTCATCCGGCGGCTAGCTAACACGATATTATTGACCATATCGCTTGTAGTTATCTCAATGGGACAACCTGGCCGTCTCGTCAATGGCAAGCGTTTGGCCACTGCATCCCACTTTTTTTTTGATTTCTGCACACGTTTTTCCTTCGAAAAAATAAAATCAAGTGACTTGCCGGTATTGTTCTGTTTCCATGATTGTGCGAATACTACTTACTTTCAACAGTACTCAAAATAACTTTTTTACTCGATCAATTTCCCTCAAATTTTGAGAGACGTGGACTAAATAATAGTACTTGCAATTGACAATGTAGATTTCCATATAAAGCGCCATTTGTGTCTAAACATAGGTACTTCTCAGTCCATTCTCGTATAAAGATATGAACAGAACACATCAGAAAATGCCTAGAAACAATAACCAAAAATTATAATGCTAAGATAGCTTAGCTTCCTCATGGTACTGATGGAATAATTCACGGCAAACGCAATAAAAGGAAAGAGAAAAAAATACACTAACACACGGACATGTTTCTGCCTACCCGGCGTCATCAGCGTGGTTTCGAGAGTATTTTTGCGTTTGCCGTGAATTATTCCATCAGTACCATGAGGAAGCTAAGCTATCTTAGCATTACATTCTTTGGTTAAAGATATGAAGTTTAGATAAAAGCGAATCTTCTTTATAACTTCAGAATTGGTCACCTTATCACTTTCGTCGTCCTTATTACCCTTCCTTGTTCTGCAAACATACTGATTTGTATTTGTGAAGCTGTTTAGCATAATACTCTGCTGCTGCTAAAACAAATTACAACTTTTAAAGGAGATGCTGTTAGGTTAGTTACTGTTCTTACGCAGTGTATAACTAACTTGGACGTTGTTTGGTGCTGATTAGGTACAGGAGAATGCAATTATAAAGTAAAAGAGCCAACTCTAGCGAACAGAGCGGTTTCCGAAGGGGTAAAAGCACACAGTATCAGATATTCACTTTAAAAGAAATTATTACCAAGACAATAAACAAAGGGAAAAGTATATATTTTGCTTTTATGGACATCGAAAAAGCTTTCGACAGAGTCCCCAGGTCGAAATTATGGGAATGTCTAAAGAAAATTGAAAGTAAATTACTTAGGGTGATTTCAGCTGTATAATAAGCAAAAATATGAGATAGGAAATATTTGCCACATGTGAAGGACAAGAAAGTGGTTTCAGCTCGTTTTTCTCTATAACCTTTATGCGCGAGATTATTCAGGAAACAATGAAGAAAACGGAAATAACATCTATAGGATATTGGAATCTAGAAAGAGTAGACATCTCCGCATGTGCCTTCGCAGATGATGTAACGATAATAGGGAATAGTAAAGAAGATCTGCAGTACAATTTGGAAATACGGAACGAATCACTTACGAATAAACAAAGAGAAGATGAAAATAATGGCAAAAGAAAAGTACGAGAATTGAGCAAGTAAATCAATTCCAATACCTTGATGTTACTCCAGAGGAAACAGCAAAACATAAAATAGAGTTAAACAACAGAATAGCTAAAGCAAAATGTATTATTCGCTGAAGAAAAGATTATTAAGCAGTAAGTAAATAACGCGACAAACCAAAATCAGTGTATATAAGGCAATATATAGACCAATACTAATTTACGAATGCGAGTCCTGGGTTCTAACACAACGAGAATAGACGAAATTGCGTGCAAGTGAAATGAAGTACTTAAGAAGAATCAAAGAAGTTACAAGGATGGACAAGATAAATGAAAAAATAAGAAAAGAGCTAAACATGGGATGGTAGGGACACTTACAGAGGCTGTGTAGGGAAGCACCAGTAAAGAAAATATGGGAAGCTAGTGTTCCGATTAAGAAGAATCGAGGAAAGCTGAGAGAGACTTGGGATGGCGTATTTGGAAAGATATTGCAGAGGCAGAAACAGAAGGCAGAAGCAGAGGAACGAGTTAGTCAGGAATAAAAAGAAGAGGAATACATTTATAATAATATTTTGAAAGATTGCATTATATTCAGCTGTTGAAGCCATCAGTTATACAGGTTCAGTGTAACAATTATTTGCCTCCCATACTTCTTGTTTGTTTAGAAATCGAGCCTTTACGTATATAGATATTTCTAATGAAGCATCCTTCGGCAATTAACCGAGCAATTTCACATGTTGGATTTAAATTATATTCAGATAAATGGATTGCCTGTTTTCATATTCACGTAATAGGAAGCAATTCTTAAAGAATATTGCTCACCAAAGCTAACGCTAGCCTGCAGCGGTTAGTAATTATCATTGTTGGCTATTTGTGAATCCGCAAATAACATTTTATTCTAAATTATTTCATATAATAGTAATAATCGGACATTCAAACGTATTAAATTTAACACTGTGCTGCTAACCAAATCACTTCAAACACAAGCAGACTTCAGGAGATTAATGTTAACACGTTATAAGCGTAGAACAAAATAACTAAGATTATTTTGGTTACAAAAAATATTTTCGTCCCCCACATTATTTCCTTAAACTAAGATTGACCCCGTACTAATAATACCATTTATGTACTATTACGACACGTATTTTTCTAAGTCGCTAACACTTTCCATTGCGTATTTATTAAATTAACGCCGTTAGTTAGGTAAAAAATGGAACAGTAATTGTAATAATTTATACAGGCGTAAAATGTACAAAGGTAGCAAATATTGTTTGGAAAATTTGTTTGCTGTTCGCATATTTACAAATTATTTTCATATAGCAGGAAGTACTGATTTTTACCATTACACTAATTGGTAGGTACACATTATGTATTTTTCGGTTACGTATCGCAATAGTTGTTGAGTAAATTTGTAGTTCGTGTACCCAAGCAGTGTACAAGTTACACATTAATTCCCGAGGCGGGCCTCGAGCGAGCAACCGTTGTTGGATGAATGGGATTTTTAAGAATTAAGATTTGTATATGTAAAATTAACTTAATTTAGGGAAAGGAAGAATATTGGCGACTAGAACCTCATGATGGATGGCCGATATTTATGAAAATAGTCCTGACCGGCCCCAGAACCTGAAATGAGTTTTCAAAATTTCCTTCTTCCTTGATCCACCGTTAGATCTGATTCGTTAAAGTTTTATCATGGGTAGTTTCTATTTAGCGATCTCTACGTACTGTACTAAAATGGACAACTATTCCCAACACCGAATTAATTTGAAAAATGAAAAATGAAATAAAAATAAGAAAAGAAAGTGGTCCGAATACAAAGAATAACAGCTTTATTGGAAGCAGAAAAAAATGATTTTTTCCGTTTTTTAGTGATATCTTGCTCTATAACACAAAAATATCGTTTGCTGCTAAATTTTGTTGTTCCTAATATTTTATAAATTTTGGAGGTACGTGTATGTAACATACTTTGCAGTCAATATGAAAGTGCCCCAAAACTAAAGTTGTTACTGGTATCACGAAATGGAATATCCCCTTCATAAGAGACACAGTACAAGAATACCTGTTAAAAAATTGAGTAGAATTTTTTTTTGTGACAGTAAAGAAAATGACGAAGATACTGTTTTTCACCAAGAATTCCTGTCCGGTTAATTGCTTTGGGACGAAGTACACCGCTGATTTGAATAAAATATAGTGGAACGATATGTCGATCCAATAAAATCGTTGATTGTGAATGCTCTTGTGTTTGTTCGATTTTAGAAGGTGGTGCTTGTTCTGAAGACGGTGGCATAAATTGTTACGGACTTTCTTTTAAAGAATCTTGGTTTTCGGATTGAAACCGCGTCCCAGCACCCCGCCCAGCACCGTTTTTCTTCCTTATAGTAAGATGTTACCGATAGAATAAGCAGAAACGTAATTTCAAAACAATTATTAAACCATCGCCAAAAATCTCCGAATTATTACCGCCAGTCAAAGACAAAACTTCTCCCTTAAACACCCAGGGTGTTTACCGGATTCAAACCGGTAAGTCAACACACGCGTGGTGGAACACATGCGTTGCACTAGATTGCTGCGGACGTGACGACGATTTTTTTTCGCACAGAAGCGGTACAACTTCCAGCAGGCCAGAGGAAGTTGCATGCAACTGAAAACGAAATATGTTTGACAGACTCATGCGATTTGGACGCGGTTTCAACCCGGAAACCAAGATTTTTTAGGAAAAAAAAAAATAAGGACCGCGGAAGTTTACAACAGCATTGTGCCTTCGGGTGAGTTAGATACGTTATCGTTCTTGGAAATGTTTCAGATCTTCCTCTACTATGAAAATAATCAGGCACGAGGAAATGAAGTGTGCAAGAGGAGAAATCAACGTTCATCATAATTATAAAAAGTTGCTTCCGGAGTCTCATGAAAGTAATGCAGTTATCGATGGGGTCGAGGTCACACAGAGCAAGAGGTTTAAGAACCAACTCACACCATCCTCAGGAGATAACAATGTGCTGGGTCTTCATATTCAAAGGCTGCTCTATCGTATCACCCTGAGGCCATTACTCACTTACGAGTCAAGGTTACTGATAACAAAGTACCAAATGAAGAAACTGGAAATACTCCAAAGCAAAGCAATAGGGTACCTGGCCAACATACCATGGTTTGTATACAATGAAAACAGGCAAGATCTGCAGATTCCATCTCTGTGGGAGTATCTTTAGATCTTCTCCGACAACATCTGGGATAGGGCTGAAGATAGTGAAAACCTCTTGGTTATAAAGGTGGTAGAATCGCAGGAGCGTCCATCGCCTAAGATGTTTCGAATCCGGGACCGGTTATTATGGCATCTTAAGATCGAAGACAGTTATCTTGTGATCTTGTGCTTTGGATCGACGAGATTCATAGAGGCGACGAGGATACAGGTGCCTTGGCGCAACCCTAGTACCAAGAGTGTGGACCTTGTGAAAGTCTAGGAAGTGCTGATGAAATGTGTAAAGACAGTGATGCTAACAGTAAGCTCTTCTCCTGGGAAAAAAATAGTGTTGAAGGACACATTTCGTTTATTACTATTACTTCATTACTTTGCACAAACCATCCGATTACGCAATCATATCGAAAAAAGGGACACGCCAATGGAAATCAGAAGTTGGCGTCAATTTCTCAAGCATTAATTAAAGATTGTATATTTGTTTAAGAGGAAAAATCAGTGCTTAAGGTGCTGCGTGCGAAATATAGAAAGCCCACGTACAACTGCATATATTTCAATTAAAGTTATCAATCCCTGTTGTGTTTTCAAAAATGAATGCTTTACACACAATTCTTTTTTATAATTAATAAGCTGGAGTCGTATTTTTGTAGGAATAATTTTCATTTTAATTATTCTTGTAAATTACTTGAATGTCTTATCTTTCTAATAAAACTTTTAAAATTTGCAAATTTAGTATTGATTGCCCTAAAGATTTTCTACCAAATGGTAAAAGATAGTTTTATTAAGGTATTATGGATTATATGCAAAATACTCTTCCTTAAAGAAGCGATAAAGAAGAGAACCACGTATCGTGCGATAAACGTTGCAGACGAAGTAGCGATAGATGGGAATCGTTATATTTTCTGAAGTGCGATAAGCGCAATACACTCGACGCCTGAACCAGTTGTCTGATGAAAATACACTTCTTCAACACATGCATATTTGTACAGTGCTTCCTCTTTCTTGTATGCTTTCTATGATAAAAGCCACTAGCATGTAACGTCTAACGAGTACAGTTTAGCAACAACTAAAGCAAAATGTTCTGAGATGAAATATTAACCTTTAGACAAGAGCTTCTATAATAACCAAATATTGCTGCCTTTGTTTCACTTATAATCTAGTTCGAGCGCATGCTGGAAAGCCCACATCTATACTATGGACTGTACATTAAATGATTTCGAACTTAGTGTTTGATCTGTACAATCTGAACGGAATAACAAGCAGCAATCGCCGTGTGGGCTTATTAACTAACCACTTGTATGTATTAAGCGTATCTTATGCCTACTTAACATACCCAACAAAAAAAACTCAACCTACTGATAAGTGCACCTATGCCCGACAGTTAGTAGCACAGATACATACGCCGATAACATTAATTAACTCCGATCATTCCCTCCGAAGTTTCGTCTACGCTTTATGCAACTTCCGCTCTACATATTAACGACATGGCGTATATAAAACGTACCTTTAGAACTTGACGATATTTATTGTTATTGCCGGTGCGTAGTTTCATTAAGCGATGCCGGGGTCGGGTAAAAGTTGGACGCACGAATAAACAAGAGAATAAGCGAGATAAGTTACGATTCCGCGAAGTGAACAACTTGCACAATACGAACAACGACGTGAACAACAAATGTGTGTAAATGCTCGGCCTGTACGTGTGTTGGTGAGTTCGGCGTCTTCCCGGTAATAATTTATATAATACAAAACGTGTGGACGGCGGTCGTTGGCACCTGAAATCTTCTTTATTTCGACTTTTAAGAGTTTTAATGTTTTATTTCATGTGCAGTGGATACGTTTTAATTTACGAGAAGACGTTGTTATTCGAGGAAGTACATTCGTGTGGATTATTTTTGGTTGCAATAACATGAATTGAAGTTCTTTATGTCACCATCTTCTTATCAGTTCTGAAACATTGCAGCACTACATTTTACATGAAATTATTTCCTTTTTGTGATAGCAGAAAAATTGGTCTTGGAAGCTTAACGGTAAAATAATACAAAAGCTTCTCTTTCAGTAAATTCAGCATTTAATATAAGTACCAATACTTCATCAATACTAAAATAAGGAAAACGACCCTGACATCCGGTATAAAAGAAAGAGCAACCACCTTAAAAGTATTTTCATCGAGTTGGAATTGATTCAATTAGCTTCAATCCAAATTATTAAAAAAAAAAACGAATTTCTACAGGGTTTTAATCAATCGCCCTGTATACTTCTGTTTTTAGCAACAGTTTCTGTAGCGGAACCTATTTAACCTTTTACAAGCGTGCATTGTCAACATTTTAATCCAATTCCCATATTGCCAACAATAACATATTTTTATACCGTTACTTAAATAACGGACGAGTTCTTTGAGAACATCATCGTTTCGAAAATCTATTCAGCGGGGAATAAATCCACGAAAGCGCTTTTACGAGCGCGAAGTTCAAAGAGATACACTAAAAGCGATATTTCACAATATTACCTAGTCGGAAAAACAATAACGTGGCACTTAATGTACCTTTTGCGCGATAGCCTGAGAAGATAGAGTTCAGCGCGCTGTTCGCTGCGAAACGTAATGGTCTATGAATAGTTACCGTTATGCATTGTGCTTATTTCAGAACGACGCTGCCGCTAAATTTAACGGGGAAGAATTTCGCTTTTTGCTATAGGTTCGAGCGCTGGGAGTGAATGTAAAGTTTTCTTGTGTGCTCGCTTAAGTTAGAAGGAATTTGGAATATTCTACATTGAGACTTGGCAAAGCAGGTGGAAACTTAAGCAGAAAATAGTTTATGTTTATGTATTTGTGGGGAGGATACTTTGACGAGGAATTGTGCCTCATTCGAAAGGTATTAGACGAAGCATATTCGTATTTGATCTTTCAGGAACTGGCAATGTTTGTTCCGACATCGAAGCACTAGATTTATATTTGAGGATGACATTCATGAACTGTCGGCCCAAGAATGTAGCCTTAGACGTCCACACCGCGAACCCACAGATGTGGACGTTCAAGTAAGTGTGAGTGCATAATGAAACAAAAGAAAGGTTAACAAATAGGCTGCATTTGCCATATCGTGCCAAAGTCGTTACCTGAACGAATTATAATTTTTACAGAGAAATAATATTGGACAGAAATATGGGCTAGCCAAAACTGTAGCTTGGTTAAGTTAACCAGATCGACTACAATATGTTGAGAGCCCTAACTAAAACCATTTGTGAATAATGAAGAATCCAATGATATGTGGAAGGTAATATTACGTAATATGAAAGCAGAAAACGGGTATATACAACTTAGCAACAGATACACTTGAAGAAGATGAAGAAGTTGATATGAATAGCGAAATGTTAAATTCAAGGAAGAACGATGGTATCACCTGGAAAAGACGCGCAGATTTTACGGATTTACAAATTTTAATAAAGTAGAATCTTCATTTTTATCTAAATTTATACTTATTAGATTGGCGGATTTACATAATCTTGTTGTAAGCTTCCAGTTGACGTTCTAAACTTAATAAAAGAAACTACACCAGGAGACTCAGACAACTATTGTTAATTGCTTTTAATACGTATGTTTCCGTAAAAGACGTAAGCGTTGTCAGAATGATGTACAAACGTATTTTCTCAAATTAAAAAGGGTTATTTAATTTCGAAACTTGGTATCTTTTTTCAAAATTTTTTTCGAACATTTTGTTAGAAGAGCCACGGACAAAGAATATAAGGACGTATAATAACGTACAAAGGTACCCTAGGTGTTACATGAAGGAAGCAAGCACAGCCAAAAAAGTGGTTTAAGCGAGCTGTAAGAGTGCATAAAATGGGAACTAGGGCCAATCACTACCTCCACGAGGGCGAGACGACATTGTCGGTTTTCCGCCAGCGAACCGTACCCATATTTTCTCTTATTTATCTTTATAGATATAGAATTATTGCTCTGAGTAGATTAAATTCTATTTTCGGGGGTTTTCTCTCAGTAATAAATCATACCTTTCTGTCTTTTATATTTGTTGCTCTTAACTGTAACGTCACTTGTATTCTTCCTTGGTTTGCACTAAAATATTAATTTTCGAAATCAATTTTTTCGTTTCATGGTCCATGGCTACTCATCACTCATTACTCAAGGACCACGACTTGCGACAGCTGCGTGTTACGATATAATAAAAATTTGCTAATTTAATTGTTAAAAATAATCACAAATTTAAGTACTTCTTTTTTATTACAATTTCATTTAGTTTGCATTATTATTATTATTAACAGCACCCTTAATTTTAAAATATAATAAAATTTCTTTCAACGAGGAGGTGTATTTGCAAATTTTTAATTCAGAATAAATGACCCTTTAGAGACAATAATGGAGGGAATCGTTATTTGCACCAGAAAAAGGACGACCAATCAACAGCAAGAAGTTCCGAATAAAGCATATGGTTTGTTCTAAAATTGTAGCATTGGTTATCATTGTGAAGTGAAGTGAAGATCTATAGAAACGGCTAGATGATGAGAATCCTCTAAAACGAGCGATTACAATTCCCCTGACGTATTACATCCATAATTGAAGTTTGACAATAATAAACTCAGACAGAAGCAGGTTTAATTTGCATTCATTCATCAGTTCCCATAAAAACTTATTATAATGTTTTCCACTAAATTGGTTCCTATAGTTTGTCTTAAATAGCAAATAATGGCATTCAAAAAAATCTAGGACGGATGAAAGATTCTCAAAAATCCACACCTGTATTTTAATATCATCAGCTAATGTTGTTAAATTCCGTACTTCTTGCAGTGTTAATGATTACGATGTAGTGAATAAAGCTTTCACGAGTCGGCTAACAGTAAATTTGTACGTAAACAAGAAAAACCGCAAGCAAATAATAAGTTTGCTAATTCATAGACAGAATATATTGTACTTTGACTTTAACGGGGTAGCCAATAAAACCACTATTTTCTGGAAGGCAAAATAAAACACGAGAAAATCGCAAGGAATATAACTCAAATAGGTGACACGTTATTCATCGACGTTTAAATGGATTTTTCACGCTACGCCAGTAAGCGTAAATGTGATATTAAAACGGTAAAATTATTCATACAAACCACAATACAATTTTCGAGCGACCGAGACACGCCGGCGGAATACAGCTGTTCAACAATATGTCAGCGGTTTCTCTTTTGTACAACAAAAACAACCACCGTGCGTTAGAAGTGGATATACAGCAGCAAAACGCCACGTAGCCGCATCGGTGGCGTCGCTATGCTTTCGTGTTTCTTTTTTGTGGAGCAGTCCTTTTATTTCTAAACGAGGGAATTATTCCGCTTCTGTCGCTGCAAATTAATTTAGCAAGAGCTTTTAGCTTGATTTAGCTTGATTTAGAATCAAGATCCCGTACGCAGGTACTGTATTTAATGGATATTTGTTACCATTAAAGACATCGCTAATGCGCATTTGCATCTGGGCGAAAAAATACCGTCATCGCCGGTCGAGATAAATGCACCGTTATGCAAAATGGTGAAGACGTGAGGACGGACGGATGCATGTGCAATGGGAAAGGTAGAAAGATATAGTTGGTAGGTACCATACATGCATAGGCGCATACAGTAGGTTTCTCTGAAAGATGAACATTTAGCAAAACTATTGTGGTTTGCGTTATGTTCTTCAGTAACGTAATTTGGATAGTATCAATAAAATTTATTATTATGTGCCTTAGTTCAGCATATATTTTTTTGAAATTGTAGCTATCCGAATCGACGCCACGGCAAACGCAAGACACGCTTTTTACTCCAGGCCGATTGAGTGACTAACTGTACAGCCACAAAGAGGCTTAATGAGGAAGAAATCTTCAAGGGGCACATATTCTTATAAATCCTGTGGTTGATATCTGGCCTTTCCCGAGCTATTAAATAAAAATTCATATTGATTGATTGGATGGAACTTCTACTTTTCATCTTGATCAGACCTTGTTTTTCGTTTATTGTATCCTAAAATGATGAAATTAATGTCGTCGCACGTATCATTGCAGATGTTACATAAATCGTTTTCCCGTAGTTAAAAATTATTCTCAGAAATTGTGCCAAGACCATTTTCCTAACGTTGATTTTATTAAACCACCGATGGCTTTTGATGCTTCTAAAGATTGTATGATTATTGGTGGGATTACGTTTGCAAGAAAAAAAAACAATCGCTTCCAAATGATCTCCCTGTTACACCAACTTTTAGAGAAGACATTATCCTGTTTGTAGTAGTACCAAACCAGTAAAATCAAATAAACTGAATTTCTCGAAAATAAGAAAATAAATTTACACTGTTGCCATGTATTGCAGTTTAGAAGGACATGACTGTTGGATCTCTTTCTTTTGAAAATAGAAACAATTTTGTGGGTTTGCAACGAATTATTAACCATGCTTCGGCAGATATTCCAGCCTTCATAAAAAATCAAAAGATTACATTTGAAGAAACTGGGGAATGAATGTTAGTGAATTATTGAACTTATTGAAAAAACGACTCAATTTGACAATTTTTCTGCCTAGATAGTATGAATTTTCAAGTTTAATTTGAATTTTAAGATCTTATGAGGAAAGAAACCATCAACCGTCTTTCTTTTAATTTGACTTCATTATAGCTACGTTTCGTCGCACATGTCGATATCTTCAGATATTTCACAAAAAGTGTTTTTTTTTCTTTCTAATATGCTACTAAGGTATTCTGTTTCATTTATTATTATTATTATTTTTTGATTGCAAATTACCATTCCCTCTGCTCTTTTATATAATCAATGTAATTCTTTCTCATTCCCTCCTACTCTCCTACATTTATATTTGAAATGTAGGTTCTTTTTTTCTTCTATGTAATAAATTTCACTTTCTTATTCAACAATTACGTCATAATAACTTTTCGATAACTTCTTTTTTTTACTATTTATATTATATTAAACTATTTGTAAAGGTAAGCAGACAAACATGTACTGTGAAAAAACTTAATAACCGAGGTTTTTTACCTGTAAAGAAAGAGGTGTCTGAATGCAAGGGTCTATCCTTGATAAACAAATACAAATAATATAAATAGGCCGTGCAATAAAACAGTGGCCTGCATTTAACATACATAAGTTTAATTACAAGCAAACCAAATATTTCCATATGTTTTAAGACGTCTAACTTTATATTGTGTCCTTAATTTCTTAACCCTACTAATTTACAGATATTACGAAGAGGAACCATTTTTTATTAGGATCTTAGAAGGCAACAGAATATGGCCGTGCATTACAAAATATCCGGAGAAAAGGAGCTCAGAAGTAGATGGATGTGGTAAGATTGCTGGGAAAATCTCAAACCTATATTACCTGCTGAAACATTCGCAATAGATAAATACAGTTTTGGCACGTACAACAGATAACTGACATTGTAATTAGTTAGAATGGACAATATGCTAATATCCACTTCTTGCTACTTTACTGCAATTTGCAATTGAAAGAATATTGGTTACGGAATGGCTATAAAAATGATCCGACGATTTAACTCGATTTAACTTTGTAGGAAAAAGGCTTTAGTAAGCTTCCAGAAAGTTGAGAAGGAATGAAATAAATGATGACGACTGTATAAATTAACTCATTTTAACAATGTGGTATAGTTTCGCATCTCACGTCAATAGGCGGTACTATTAATTATATATTAAAAAAATTGTTTTTTAATTGCAAAGAGTCACCTAAGTGGTGCCGATTATCAGATGGCATTCCCTCTTAAAATGTCGATGTAGCTCTTGAACCAAAAAACAGCTTATAAGCTCTCGCAATTAATCAAGAGAACAATTATGAAAAACATCTTCGTATATAATAACCCTTCATACCTTCAGTTTCATCGTTGTTATTAAAACTTAAGAGCCACTATCACAACCTTTTTCACAACACAGAATTTGCTCAATAGATGTTTCAAAATCTTTGAGATTTTAGTGCAAACGTAATATTCCCCAAATACTTTTTGAAAATACATATTGCCAGTCTGAGAAACTAGTATTTTGCGCACATAAATATAAGGGATTAGGTCGTGTTCAGAAGGAAAAATCGTTGAATTATGAGAATACCTTCATCGGTTACGAAACGGTCACGAAAGTCGCGAATTCTCTCTATTTAAAGGTTAATATAGATTCCAAGCTTTACTGCCGGTAATAAATTTAATGCGTTTTGCGAGAATAATATTTGGATGCAGTTATTTCAGAAGTTTTTGAATCTACTGGCAGCGGAATAACCGCATCTCGATGAACTACCGAGCAATTCCTAACATATTTACATTTCTGAAATTCGGTTCAAATGCAACATTAATGTTTAACTATTCTCGGCGTACTTATTGCTATTTTAAATGGTTGTTAATGAACACTAACGCCAAGGTTCATAAATATTACGGTTTATCTAAAAATACAATGTAAAAATACGTTAATGGCTGACTCCTTAGAAATCAACCTTTTAGTGACGTCTGAGATGCTGCAAGTAATGTAATATATCGGCAATCATTCCGTACTGTAAAAAATGGTTTTACTTCAACGGAAGAACATCAGTGTATCCGATGCAACAACACAATATGCTGTTGTAGGGAAACAAAATGGTTAACTCTTTTCTATTACATACATATGCAGCTATTAAGTCAGATGTAGCTGAAAGCGGGTACAAGTAAAATAGGTGGAGAGTCTGCTGGAAATGTTGATATTGTGTGTAAAGAATCATATTAAAGGGCTTTTTACAGAGAATATCTGAAGGTTCATAGTCTATATTTGATAGAAAAAAATTGATTCACAAAGGTTAGGCATACGCTGCCTTAGCATTTAGTAATATTCTTAAATTAGCTGAATTCATACTAAATGTTACTATGTTTGAAACCTAAACTTGCGTTAGCACAGTAGCTTCTTTGGACAACCTGCCTGTGGTTAAAATCAATCAAGTAATCAACGGTACTACATTATTTGTGGTCATCTTAAATGAATATTGAAACATGTATTGTGATAAATATTTAATAAATGCATTTGAAAGTGAGTTTATTTACATTTTTAATTGAGTAGTTGCAAATTTGCGTGGAGAACCAATGCTGGTGGTCTCTTCCCTCGATTGATGCCCAAAATAAAATTCACCATCAGAAATCTTAACTGTATTTCTTGATTTAAAAACGGGTTTAAATGCAGTGCATATAAAGTGTTTGTTATTTAATTTTAATGATAAAGTAAACCTTGTATTTACATTAGAAAACAACAATAGATGGGAGAGACAAATTTTTAATCAACGACAGGCCTTTCCAAGATTCTTCGATTAATTGAAAACTTTCAAAAAGTATGGAACTATATCGACATTAATGTTTAGAAACAACATGGTAAATCAATTTGGATTCCCCAATATCAAAAATATGAAATATTAAAGAAAATTTGAAGAACGGAAACATTAGGATAGAATAGATTATTTATCTATATAAATAAATCGTCACGAAAAGAAACAAAATATAATCAAAATTTTGCAAGTAAACAAAATTAATACGATAAATATAAAACTTACTCTAGTAGAGAAAAATTAACAAAAATAATACCATTCTCACTGGAATTGAGTAAAATATGTGTTGCAGAAGGTAGTCTTTTGTTTTTTTTTAAAAACTTTATAGCTTCCAGCATTTTTTTAAAACGGCGAGTAGTTTATTATAAATTTTCGTATTCAGATTATGTGGCCCCTTCCTTATTATATGGAGAGTGGCCGCTGGTATATGAGGGAGTTTTCTTATTCTTCCGTTGTATTCGTGAACTTTATGATTGCATAAATAAGTGTGCTTATTATTAGAGATGAGCAAAGTAGAGGAATTTTGTTAGCGACTAGACAGACTCGTGTTTTGTCGATTCTCGGGGAAACCATTAGGTCTCCTGAGTCGATAAAACACGAGACTGTCTAATCGCTGCAAAAAAGCAATAATTTCCTCCACTACGGTCATCTTTACTTATTATGTATTAACATATATGCGCGGCTGAGGAACTATATTTATCTTCTATTTTTTTTTATTAGATGCGGCGTGGAGGCAAGGTTTTCGCAAAGGGATATCTATCGGATAAAGAACTAAAGTGAACAGTATAAAATTAATTATCTAGTTAAATAAATTTCATATAAATACAAGCAAATTTCAAATAGACAAATAAATTCCAAAATTAAATTTATCTGTTTTTATAAGTTTACTTAGGAAACTTTTAAAATATCTATGGCCTGATATTTTGCGTTGTTTTTGAGCTTTAATGGTGCAATGATGAGAATTACCCGTATTTAACGTTTCCGCTACCGAGCTAAATGTATACTTACGTGAATTCTAAACTAGTGAATATTTGTGAGTCTCTCAACTTACCTGAAACAAAGAAAGAGAATAAGTGAAATGTACAATTATCCATTTGTTATAGGAATGAATATTCGATTGGTGAATAGTGGAGCAGGAAGGAACAATTATGAAACACATATAACATAAAAAAAAATTTAATCTGTATACAACAATTGAAAATGTTTTAAATAATAAACACTTAGCCAAATACGTCTTCTTTCAAAGGCGAGTCGAACTAAAGAGGGAGAATGTCGTTATGTCCCTTCGCTCCTTTGTTATTGATCACTGCCGATTAAGATACACATTGCACATTCCTTCAACTAAATTTCAATCAACTAAAATTCCTTTTCTTTAAAAGTACCATATTACAGTCTGCAATATGTCACTGGAGTTCACGATCTGATGCTTAAATTTTGACGTTAGCAAGTACATATCGGTAACGATTCTCCAACCTGGATGTCTATTACCGGATTGGCCGAATTCTTACCGAGTGATATTTAGTTTGCGAAATGATTGTAAAGACGAAAGAATTTTTATTTTTGACTTTTCTGTAGAAAGAACTTACATTAAAAACTAATTTTTACGACGCGAAGAAAATGGAGAGAAACGAGTAATACTGCCGTTCCCCGGGATTATCGTTGGCAGGAAAAAGGGAACCCGAAGTTATGTAAACAGCAAAAAATCAGAGAAAGGAATCAGAACAGCTTAAACTGGCCAGCTCCACATGACACTAAAGGCAGCTACGTTCAATACTGAAATTTTTTAATATTGCAATAGATATGTTTGTTTTTCAAGTTTGGTCAGATGACAACTTTGCCCTTCACCCTAAATAAGTACAAATTTATCCTTTCTGAAGACACTATCAATGCCTCCTTAAAGTTTCAGCTATTTCAATACTACCGACATTTGAGTTCGAAGACACGCCGAAGAAGAAATTGAAAATGTAATTGGATTAACTCCAGATTTGTATGTATCCGTGTAGTGGTTTCTTTTGCAAAGAAAACGATAAGACAGTAGACGAAATTGAAGTGGGTAAATGTTCCTGAACGGCAGTGTAGCTAATCCATATTCACCGATCTTGAAACAATGTTGCGTTGCAAAGCGTTCTCGGTACCTATTTATTTCTTGCCTCACTAAAAAGTAGCTTGAAGCCGACTATATCGTTACAAGAAATAAAGCAGCAACGGAAATGTCTTCAGTACGACCACAATTTCGTTATCTGTCGAACGGTGAGCGTCTAGAATTGACATCGTTGTATGTACAAGAACTGGTCTTGCACCTAAATCTAACTTGCGATATTTTTGTCGAGCACGACCGACATGCAGTTGACGTCGAAGTTGAGGAAGCCATAAAAAAGATCTTCGGCGTTCTCCGACGGGTACGATTAACATCTCCGAGATATAAACATTACACACTGTGCACTGTAACGCGCTCATTGTCTTGTCGTTCCCAATTATACGTCCAATGATTTTTCCACCGCGTCTTTCGAGCAACAGCCTAACTTGTTCGTTGTTCTGGCCACGTAGACACGCATGATCCGTCTTAATTATTGCTGAGGCGCTTCGGCGTGCAACTTGCACGAAAGTTCGACGTTATGGTAAGCGGGGAAAACAGTCAGCTGTCGTAAACGGACCGATTTCAACGTCGACAAAATAGTCATTTGTCAAAATGTCAGAATGTAAGCGTCGGTACCGTTTGCAGAAGTAAAAGAGCGCGGTAATTTCGACGATTATTCGTAATTATAGGGTAGGCATGTCTGTAATTATTGGGCATGAAATTTGTGGGAAGTGTTACCTTTTATTCAAGGTTGTCTAGCTTAAAGTAAAAGGAAATAAACGATATATGACATTCCTTACAAAAGACACATTTGAAAAAATCATCGAGAGCAGACAAAGATACAATAATATCAATAGGAATTATATTGAATTGTTTCGCAAACAACAGCATTTTGCTTCAGCATAAAGAATGAAATAGTAGTGATACTTTAAACAAGGTTCAACTCAACAGGATTAGAAAAAAAGTTGGACTACCACCTAACTACCATGTACACTGCCGTTCAGTGAAGTTCGGTCATATAATAAAAATCTATTATATCACACTGTATACAATTATTAATACATAAAATTAGAAAAATATTAAGCATACACTCTTTTCTGAGGGATTAAAGCCATAAATTATTATGTAAAGTAGAAACATTGCGACAACCACAATCAAGTCCCTTTTATTATCATTCCAAGAATTTCTTGGAAGTACCGATCTTTTGAAACGGGTCGTTTGAGGATTATTAACGAACAATACATTTAGGAAATATACCGCAGTATCATTCTTGTTTACTTATCACGGGCGTAAAGATATAAATTTGCTTCATTTTACTGTTGAACGTGTGTTGGTGTGCATCTGTCGTTTTTGCGCGAAATTTTTAAGAAAATTTACTTCAAAATGGCACGTGGCAAGCCTACTAGTGTAGAAAAACGTTCACGCATTATTACGCTGTTTGAAGAAGGATATTCGGGGCGACAAATTGCTGAAATAATAAATATGAGAAGTTCAACAGTAAATGACATCATAAAACGATATCGGACAACTGGAACTATAGAAAATCGTGTTCGTCCTGGAGCATCTAAGAAAACAACAAAAGCTGAAGATTTGAGAATTGTATTATTAAGCAAACACAATAGAAAATTAACAGCGCCACAAATAGCAGCCGAAGTCAATCGCGGCCGTGAAGAACAAGTTTCGGCAAGTACGGTAAAACGTCGACTTCAACAAGCGGACCTTCATGGACGCATTGCCATTCGAAAACCCTTATTACGTCGGGGCAACAGAACAAAACGGCTACAGTGGGCCCGCTCTCATCTAGATTGGTCGTTAGATGATTGGAAACACGTGCTTTGAGGTGACGAGTCAAAGTTTTAGGTTTTTGGGCAAAATCGACGAGTTTATGTCCAAAGATCTAAAACCGAAAAGTGATCCCGGACTGCATTGTGCCTACAGTGAAGCAAGTGCGTAGTTCTGTGTTAGTGTGGGGATGTTTCTCCTTTGCTGGGACGGGAGATTTATGCAGAGTGCAGGGTGTAATGAGGAAGGAAAATTATTTTGCGATACTCCAGAATCATGCAGTGCCATCAGGATTGCGTATAATAGACCGTAACTTTACATTCATGCATGACAACGACCCAAAACACTGCATTAGTGTGTAAGAACTATCTAAAGGAGCAAGAAGAACAGCACACCTTGAAAGTAATGACATGGCCCCCACAACGCCCAGATTTGAACCCTATAGAGCTGTTGTGGGATGAACTGGACAGGAGGATCCGAAAAATATGCCCAACTTCACAAGAACATTTACGGAATATTCTGCAACATGAATGGATTAACATTCCACAATCCGTTTTAATAAAACTTATCGTAAGAATGCCTAGAATAGTTCGAGGGGTGATTAACAGCAAAGGAGGTTTTTTCGATAAAAAAAAAAAATAATGTTCACTATGTGATATTAGGCTAGAATAACCTTTTATTTATTTATTTTTGTCTTTTTTACCTGTGCATACAATAAAATTGCATTTTGTCTTTAGTTTCGTTTGTTTCTGTAACCTTTTCATGTTTTTTACCAACCGACCGAACTCCTCTGAACGGCAGTGGATAAGGTAGCAGAGTATGAGTAAACATATATGGATGAGAGTATCTAACTAAAGACAGTCTAATCACATAATTAGCCGAAATTGGCAAACGACCTTTACAGTTGCAACCACGGATTTTGGATGTCACGATCTGTGGGAGGCTGCAAGAATTGATTAGCCACCCAGTTAGTTAGAGAATTAATTAAACTAAGAGTGAAGGCAAACTACCAGCCAACCTCCATGTACAGACGAGCGTTTCGTCGTTTTACGGCTCATCAGTGTACATTTGTGGAAGATCAATCGGCTAATTGTCGTATAAATACGAAATACTCAATCTCTAAAGTACTTTCTCATACAGAAGTTTAGTGAATGATAAGAAAATTCATATTAATTCTTACTTCGTAGTTTTTTGTGCCATTTTTGTAACTAGAACTTGTACATTATTGTATAGCAGCCATTGCAACAGACCATTGTTTAAATTTTTACAACAATAATGATTTAATAGAAATACAATCTGCTAACTACAATCGAGTAGTAGCGGCATATTTGCAAATCAAATTGTAGTAAATTGTTCTATAATTGCTTGGTTCTTTAAAAAAAAAAATTCCGCAAATAAATAAAGTTGGTTGGGTCGCTCATCTCAATCTTTGTGACGTGGACGAAATTTACAGATTATTTTCAGGTAACTCTCACAGAAACAGCGACGTGGGCTCTGGTTATAATGCTCGTAACGGATTATTGAGAAACTCCATTCTTCGCGGAAAATAACCGACTTTCTCAAATTAAGATAACCATCCGTACTGAGCGAGGTTTTTCTATTGGAGAGTTACTGTTACTATTTAGAATCCACAGATGACAGACTTGAAGCAAGCATTAGTTCAAATTGAAATGATGGACTAAAGCTTTCTAGCTCCAAAAGAGATTGAACTGAATGTATTACATAACTTTGTCAAAGAAAACTCCTGTTTGAAGATATTTTTTGTCTTAACTCTGAGCTATTGATTTATACGTTGCTTCGTTATAAAATTCTGCGAAAGTAAGATGATATACGTGGATAACAAGTGTTGTTTAAATACTTGATAGATCAGGTAAAAGAAGATTCTTCTCCCATAATTAATAGATGGTTTCTTTTATACGTATTCGACAGCACTCATACCCACATCCCTTTAAAATCCCTCCACTTACTGTACCGGATAAAGCTGCCTTAGTTACTTTACATATATATGTTGAAATACGTGTTTCTACACGCAGTGCCACACACACGGCAAAGGCGTTCGGGTTTGTCCTTGAAAGATAGGATCTTGTGCAACATTCACACCTGTGCAAATAATTTAAAATTCAAGTCACGAATTTTAAGCTCGTGATCGGGAACTGCGGAACATTAATTATTTATCAGTTGTCATAAGCGGCAAAATAGCGTCAGAGATCGCTTTCATTAATGAATTTATTACAAATGTATACGGAACGGAACGTACAGTCGGGCGATTTGTTTACGGCGCGCGCGGGAACTCCCGGTGAGTCAGTGGTGTAAAAAATAGTTACTATAATCCGATACTGTCGTTGTCATATTGCTAACTTAATAACAAATCCGGTTGTTAGTGTACACCGTTGTTTATGGGTATTTGTCCATGTTAAAAATAGGTATATCAAACCCTTATGCGAATCGATGTGGAGTTTTCTTTCCAATCCAAGGAGTTTTTTCAGTTTGAAGATACCTATATTTGGAAACAGCTTATGGACACTCTGTATAAAATTTTATATTTTAAAATTTAGTAACCATAAGGTGTGGCACGTATGGTCTTCCATTTCTATTTCAACGTGATCGTAAATATCTCGAAAACAGTTGATTTTGGGGGTGCCTTAATACAATCGGTTAAGCAAATAAAAAGTATTTAAAAGTAATTAAAAGTAATTAAAGAAAGTTGGTAATCACTTCCGGTTCCACTGGAGGTGTTTCGTAGGCAAATATATTTTTAATTAATAGGCCCGATGCTATAACTACCTATTTTAAAATTTCACAGTTCCATCCAAAATAACATCATTAAAACTTCCAACTAACGAGTTTCGTGAAATAGCCTGTATATATCTGCAACTTTGTTCTTGCTTTCCAAATCTTTTACTTTATTAAAATTATAAAAATAAATATTTTTGGACATTATTGAGTTTCTCATTGTTTAATGTGGGATGGAATTCACGAGCCAATAGTTTTGAGCGGTAATGTATACATGGCTATTGTATAAAAGATCAATGCTTCGATAACTTTATGCGGAAACCTACCAGAATATCAATTACATCCTGTTATGAAATAATAACGTTAATTTTTTGCGTATTCCGAAGACAAATTGGCGTAATCTGTGATAAATAATTACGATTCGTGCTTTCCCATGGTTCGGTTCATGAATGTTTGCGATTGCCATCTTGATAAGGAACGTATACGTATAAATTGAATTTAGTCGACATATTGCATGTACATAGTTACATGTACATGTCGGTATGTGTTTGTTTTATTTGCAGACGGAACAAAGGTTATTTTTGAAAAGTTCAGAACAATAGAATGATAAAAGGAGCTTTAAACAAAATTCAGGTTCTACAACATGCGAAAGCAATTAAAAACTGTATTCTGGTTAAAAACTGAGGGAATTAAGTGCAAAATCTGTGAACCATCAAGCACCTACAAAATCTGCTAAATTTGCAAGTTAGTGATGTTTTTGATGCATTCGTAGAAAAACGAATGCATAAAATCAAACTCGACAAAACACCCTGTATATTATAAAAAGTGAGTAGTAAGAAAGTTAGTTGTAATAATTGTTACGTTTTCCAGATTTGGAGAATGTCGTAGTCATCTGCTTCGGTATATTTTCCTTGTAAAAAGGAAGAACCAATTGTTTTTATTTAGATGCATAAACTGATTGTTCATTTGCTTGGTTAGTCAGTAGCTTTCGAAATGAACAACGAACGAAACAAAGAAGTGGTTTGAACATTTATTTACATGTTATATTTGTTGCCTAATAATCGGTGAAAGATATTGTCGGTCAAATGGCCACCCCTAGCTCCGATGCATGATTGTTCTCTTGTGATAGCATTTTTCATTGTTCAAGTCCCTAGCGGCGTTAGAGCCGAAGGATATTAACTTTTAGCTGCCATTTAGTATGAGGGTTGTTAGCTTATACCTTTTCTCTGAGGTAGCCTCATAAGAAAAAGTCAGGAGCGGTCAGATCTGGCGAATTGGTCGTATATGCTATATCATCAAATCGAGAAATTAGGCGTCATTAAAATCGCCATTGTCTGTCTGCATATGTGCGCCGCTGTACCGTTTTGTTGCAGCTACATGTCCTCCAGTCCATGCTTCTCCAATTGGGGAGGAAACAATTCTCCAGCATCGCTCTATAGCACCCGCCGCTGATCGTAACAACAACGTCTTCATCATTCTCAAAGAAATACAGATCTGTCGTACCTTGTGGAAAAATCTCCACCACACCATGCTGCCCGCTGAGGATGTAGGGGTATTTCCTGAAGAATATGAGTCTGTTCTGTTCTCCAGAAGCGGTAGTTCTGTTTATTCACAAATCCATTTTCGTGGGTCATAATGAGTTTGTGTGGAAAATCGTCAATCATATTGTTTGAGTTCAGCAAATCGTAGGCGTTGTTGTCGGCTTCTGGGTTGTATAGCGTGTACCACTTGGATCCTCCATGGAAAAAAACATGCAAATCCAACCTCAAAATTTACCTCAAGGAAGTCCGAGAAATGTGTGACTCGACCTTTCGTGGACGTTCTTGAGTCGTCTGCGTTGCTTACCCTCAAGCACTCCTTTGATCGTGTTTGTTGCAGTCTTCCACCATGTTTTGCGTCAGCCGTTGTTCCACGCAGCCAAAATAGTTCGGCTAAACGATGTACAGTCTTTGCAGTTGGAATCGGGTGGCGTGGATAATTTCATTTATTCTTTTTGAGTGCTATTAAAATATTTTTGATGACATTATTTCATTCTTGCAACTATTTAACATCGTGTTACACCTTTTACATTTTGCTCTAATTGTTTCTTCGCTGCATAATTCTTCTTCAGAATATTCCCAAATAGGGTCTATTCTCCTAACAGTCATTATCACCAAAAATTGAAAACATGATACAAAAAAAAAACAATTTTGACTAACAAGCAAGGGAATCCCAGATGCCCATGTAGAAATTCAAACAAGCTGTTTGAGGATATCTGGCTGTTAAATATTAAAAATTGTTTAAAACACGTTCTAAATATATATTTAATGCTACCGTTTAAAACATGTTTTAAACAAAAAGAACAACAAAATTTTATACCTAAAATACACGTTACATTTAAAAATAAAAAATAATAAATGAGGTTTTTTGCCAACCTTGATCTAAACTAATTACTACGCCGAATTGTTACACAAGCATTTGAACGGAATTGCCGTTTATTTTGCGAAGGACATTGCCCGCATTCCTAAGAACCATCGAAGAATTATACATTTCCGCCAGTCGGAAGGAATTTGCAAACAGTGTTATGGAAATAAATCAACTGTAGGTTATTAAAAGCACGGACGAAGATGATTTGTCCTACCGCTTCCCCCTTTCCTCATACGGTTTTCCGTTTCGGATGAACGCGACCGAACATATGACGGGCGCTGCTGTAATTAGTATTCGAACGTAGCGATCATTAATAATACATACGTGAGTAATTGGAGACGTGCGAAAGTTAGCATCGCGAACGGAGCCGAGGAACAGCTCCATATCGACGTACGAGAGGGTACTGCTAAGTAACTCGCCGAATTGTAGTAGTAGGAGATCGCCAAACGTAGGTTAAACGCGGAACATGCGCGGGTTATGTATGGTTAGCGGCAGTTGTGTTAATACAAATGGAGTAATTGTCCTTTCGCACAACTGTTCCCGCTAAATATTATGGTCCTCTATACGATATCTCAAGCAAATCACGTCCGTTCAGGTAGCTGATATACGAGGTTACAGGAATAACTACGTATATTGAGCGAAACTGTCACGTTTAGAATTTAATTTGTACACAGTTTGGTGCAGCTTCGGCTCGTTTACAAATTAAGGGCGGGTGATTTAGGGACATGAAAAATTTGTTAAAAGTGTTCATGTTGAACGTAAAGTTAAAAGTAACGGGAAACAATCACAGAATTACACACCAACAGCACTACTGTCGTTAAATTAAATTTTGGAAAAAGTCATGCAGAAAAGAATAACAAAGTATCTCAACCTCCATCAAATAATTGCAAAACAACAATATGCTTTGTTGCAAAAAAATTCAGATATGTTATCAGCTGTATACGCTCTTGCTAGCGACATAAAACATAGACTTGACGAGAAAGAGAATGCAGTGACGATTTGCCTAGACATGAAGAAAGCTTTTGATTCTGTTTTCAAAACGAACATAATTACCAAAATATTGGATTTCAAAAACAAATTACTTAAACAAAACAGACCATAAATAACAGAGAATCAGTAAAACAAAAAGCCAAAAAGAGAAAAAAAAAAAAGCTAACTACGATTTTTTGCAAAAATGCAACACAAAAGTATTCGTTGAGTGAATTCGGTTAACGGTTGAAAATGAGTATCGACGCATCCTTGAAGCAGCTGTCCCGCATTAATTAATTAAGATTGTGTGGTGCGGAGTGTGACGATCCTTTTGCGTTGTTTGCCAAGTTTATACGTATAGTACGTGCATTTACATTTTAATATATCAATTTTTATTATTTTAACTTCAATCTTTGTAGGCCAACCACAAAAAAAGTAACAAATCAAACATATTCTTTGAGAACAAACATTTTTCGAAAAAGGTCTTAGAAATTCAATTTACAATTAACGATTAAAGCATCGTATTCACTGAAAACTGTTAAAATTAATTGAATAGGTGCTCTAAAGCGAATAAACAATAACCAAGAGCATTAACTCGAGGAGCTAAAGAAAACAACTAGAGTGGATTTGGAAGAAAAGGATTTAAGGCATTAACCTGAAACGGGAAAAACAGGATTTTAAAGAAGTATTTCAGAAACAAACAAACAAGAAGAATTCATAAAACCCAACGACATCAAGAGAACCAGAACGAAAACATTTCACGAAAAGATCCATAAAAACAACAACTCCCCTGAATCAACTATCGATGCTACGTAAAATAAAGAATAGTTAAATTAAAGCTAGAACTATATTGAAACAAAGAATAAAGAAATACGCACATGCGAGAGAAGGAGAAAATGAGATTATAAAAGCAGAAAAACTCACGACACAGAAATATACACAAACACTAACAACAAGAGCAATAATGATATACAATGCAGGATATAAAAAAAATAAAAATAATACTATTGAAAGAGCAACATTTTAAACAAGCTATAGAAGATACAAAAAAATCAAGATTGCACCATTAGTCCCAGATAGAAAACGATACGGGAAAATCTCGTGGCGAAGATGCTTCTTCTGCATATTTTTTTGTCTCTTTCTTCTTCCTTAACTTATTTCTCTTTCAGTTCTGCTTTTCCTTTTTTTCCTCTATCTCTCTTCTTTTCCTTCTGTTCCTGATTTTCCTTGTTGTTCCTTTACTTTTTTTTGGTTTTTTATCCCTCTTCTTCTCATTCTTTCTCTGTCTGCCATTCTTTTCCTTCTTCTTAACCTTTTTCTACTTTACTTCTTCTCCTGATCCCCTTCCTTCTTCCACTTTATTTTCTTCTTTTCCTGCTTCACCTTGCTTCATATTTGATTGTTATTCTCATATTCCTTGTTATTCTTCTCGATTGCACCATTAGTCCTAGATAGAAGGCGATACGGGAAAATCTCGTGGCGAAGATGCTTCTTCTTTGCATATTTTTTTTTCTTCTCTTTCTTCTTCCTTAACTTATTTCTCTTTCAGTTCTTCTTTTCCTTTTTTTCCTCTGTCTCTCTTTCTTTACTTCTGTTCCTGATTTTCCTCGTTGTTCTTTTACTTTACTTTGTTTTTTTATCCTTCTTCTTCTCCTTCTTTTTCTGTCTGCCATTCTTTTCCTTCTTCTTCACCTTTTTCTATTTCACTTCTTCTCCTGCCCCCCTTCCTTCTTCCACTTTATTTTCTTCTTTTCCTGCTTCCCTTCCTTCATCATTGATTGTTATTCTCATACTCCTTCTTATTCTTCTCACACGCTCATTATTTTCCGTTTTTTCTTTTTTTTTCTTCTTTGTTTTCTGCCGTTTCTTCTTCTCCCACTTACAACAAAGATAATTGCGCTCAAGATTCTAATCCAATGACGAAACTTTCTTATTATACTCAGCAGCATAAAATATGCATTTGCGAAAAAAGATCATTTGGTAATTATAAAAACTTACAAGCTGGAACACAAGCAGTTTTAAGAAATTAGTTAGTAATTTTACCCACTACCAAGTGATAGACGGGAAATTCATCCTATGTACTCACGGTAAGTCTAAATATACCTGAACCCAGGAAGGAAGTTGTGCACTTTTCGAAGTAGTAACCAGTGTTACAACGGAAGATGATCGAAATGTAGGTCCAGCAAGTCAAGTGGAGTATTGTGGTTAGAGTGACTAGTTTAAAAGATGCATTTAATATGTTTTTTCTTGATACTTACGCATTATTGGAAACTTTGAGCGACTGCTAGGGAGAAATAGAATAAATACTTTCTCTTGATAAATGTGTTTATAAATTAGTCCAAATGGAAATGTTTTTTTACAGTAAAATTTATTTGTTACTTTACCTTGAGAAAACTATTTTATTTCAAAAACAGCTATGTATAATGTATTTATTAGCTTACCACTTAACATTTAGAATATCCCACGTGTATTTCCTTAACATCAGACTCGCTCAATAAACTTCTCAATAATTTATATTTTTGAGCCCAACTCTAAAACGCTGGTTAATTTTTGCTAACATAAACTTCACAGTTATATTTTGTATAACATTTACCTATCGCACTGTTAAGTCGTAAATCTTAACAATATTACCTTGAAGTATATTTGAAAGACCTGAACTGCTTTTATTGAAAGTAGAACGGACATTAATTACATTTAATATTGTTTTATGCGCCTTAGAAACTACATGATGACTTTTTATTGGAGTGCTTTCAAAAGTGCAGCCAATACACACACGGCGAATACTAAGAGGTCGTAAATAAGCCGAACTTCAAACGTTTATTATTCTTTGTGAAGGCTCCCGAACGCAATCACGGCCATAACTTAGTAATTCTAGCACTTCTATTCATTTATCGTCCGATCTGTTCGTAACAAGCTAAATATTTAGCATTCTATCTCCTTATTTAATTTAATAGAAGCTGCTATTTTGAATGCAGGCTTCAAAGCGATCGAACGTCGGTTATTTTGGCGCGGCCGAAACGATTGTTTCAAGGATTTCGGTTTTGTTATGAAGTTCTAGAGCACGAAGCAATTAATTTCAACCGTCCGTTGTTGGTAAGGTTCGATTTAGATTGGCTTGTGTAATTGGCAGGTTATTATGTTAAGTCTACGTTTACATCTTGTTTGAGATAAAAGTTATTACCATTTAATATTGTTTTAATTTAACGTAAGAGGTGTAGTACCATGCCAAAGAACATGTTGCCAATGAATTTAAGAATGTTTGTTGTTAAGACAATTGGGATTTAGACCATATCATCGAAAGATCTAAGCAACATTTGTCATTCTGGTCACTAATCTAAAGAGCATCTTTAAAATTAGGAAAGGAAAAGCAAATTTCTCATGAAAACTCAACTCCGCTTTTGGCATAGTTCATACGTTACGTGAATAATTGGTCTAGCATGATTGATAGGACCGAGTAACAAAATAGGAAAAGGGTAGGCTGCGTTTTAGTAGGTATGAACAGGTAACTTACAAGATCTACCTGAGTTAATTGCATACTCGAACATTGTGGCACTGAAGCACTTCACCATTATCCTTACCACAATACTTACCAATGTTAGTGAAGTGATGCAATCACAGTAATAATAAAGTGATTTCCATCAGTTACATACTAACTTTACTTACCTCCAAGAATTACTTACGTAACATGGTTAATAACCATGAATATTTCGCAAAATATGGGATAATTATGGTTATACTTTGAATGAAACAGTATATCTCAGATGAGCGACTCTGTATAACGAAAACCAGAAGGGGATCTTCTCCCTTTAAGTCTCAATAAATTTAAAATTTTCCAGTAATTATGAACAATAATGGAAGAAAGACATAAAGGACTAAAAGCTCTTCTGACGAATTGTGGTTGAAGTAGTGGAAAAGGGTTCAATTTGTAGCAATCGCTGATTAAAAAAAAAATAATAGAACTTTGGGGCAAAGAAAACGTTTGTTTCAGGAGATGTTTCGTATTTGAATATTTACGCAACTCAAACTTGTCATTTTCAATTTCTAAGTAGAGATAAATATTCGGTTTACAAATTGTTTTGATATGTTTTAAATAAACTTGACATTCTAAAAAGTTATGAAATGTGAATGGTGTTGTGTATTATTTGGGATTATTCCATCATAACAAAATGTTATACATTGCGAATGGCACTGTTCCAAACAATGTGAAATATACATTCATCTAAACAGTAAGTATGTAAATACAACGAAATTTGCGCGTATTCTACAATTCAAAATTTCCTAAGTACGTAACTTTTCTTCCTTTTGTCTCTATTGTCTATTACACGTCTTCACGTTTTTTCTATGTCCTTTTTAATGTAATCTCTTTTTCTATAAATACGGAGAAAATAAATTCTTTTGCGTTGTTACAACCAATGGTAAAATTAAACATCACTTGGTTCTTATCAAGTCTGTTTGTAGCTAATGTCAAGTTAAATGTTAGATCGGCATATTACTAATATGGTATCTTTAAAGAAAAAAAAGGAGTCGATTGAAAATTTAATTTGTAAGAATACAACATTGTCTATATAAGACCTGCACAGTAATTGGGCGTGGTTTTTTAACAAACGCTATCTACAAGAACCAGAGGGAAGAGACATCTCAACAATCTGCTCTGTATAGTTCGAGTCAAGTGATTAATGTTCAAACCAAATGTTCTTTAAGTACAAGATTCAAATTTGATTATTCAAAAGTACACTACCCGACAAAAACATAGACGCGGTATCGTTTTTATTTACGAAACAAAGTTTATAGACATTATATAAAATGTAAATGAGGGTTATTAATACTTGTTATGTAAATAGTCCATTTATAGATATTTCTGGGTATTTATTGCTTTATGAGGGGTAATTGAGATTTTCCCAGATCAAAAAAGGAATTTTAAATGCGACAAAAATTTAGACCCTCTGCATTTATTACATTAACATAAGCAAAAATGGTTTAATTTGATACTTCTCTTCATATGCAGCGGTTGTGCTGGTAAAGTGTAAACATTTCACCGCGAGAAATTATATTTTATAGTGTTTGCAATATGGGTACAAAAAAACAATTATCCTTGATAGGAAGGGGTAAAGTTCTAGCCTGGCACCAGGATGGTGTTAGTAAGAAGGAAATTATTCGTCGGTTACGAAGAAGCGATCATTCCGTTAGAAATTTCCTAAAAGACCAGGAAAATTACGGCAAACCAAAAGGCCAGGGGTGACCGAAAGCTGTAAGTGAGTGAATAGAACAGGCGGGGGTACAAACGCACGTGTGTAATGTTCAAAGGATTTTAAAGGCTTCACTGGTAATATCACGGAAGAAAATGTTGAGAAAACCGCCACTTTCGGCGAAACACAAAGAAGCGAGGTTGATATTTGCTGAAGAACACGTATCCTGGAAGAAACAATGGGAAAAAGTTATATTTTCCGATGAGAAACGTTTTAATTTGGACGGACCGGATGGGTACTCGCATTATTATCATGATCTGAGAAAGGAACCAAAAGTGAAAATGACCAGACAATTAGGGGGTGGATCTGTGATGATATGGGCAGCGATTGGATTTCGCGATAAAAGTGGATAGTGTTTTGCACAAACAAAATGACATCTGTGACGTATAAAGACTTATTGCGTGACAATCTTCTACGTTTTGGAAACCAATGGGCCGGGCGCAATTTTGGTTTTCAGCAAGATAACGCGCCAATTCATAAAGCAAAAACCATTACTGAATGGTTTAAAGAGAAAAAGATTAAAACTTTACAGTGGCCGGCAACGGTCACCAGACTTAAACATTATTGAAAACATGTGGGGTGAATTGGCACGTCGCGTTTATGGCGGAGGCCGTCAATATTTCGCGGTACAGGAACTGAAAACTTCAATAATGACTGAATGGCAGAATATCCCTCAAAATTATGTGTTAAATTTATATAAATCTATTAATAACAGACTATTGGAAGTGATTAAGAACAATAGAGGGTCTACGCATTACTAATCACTAATTTGTTGATTTTTGTTTTACATTTGCAACAGTGCGTCTAAATTTTTGTCGCGGAAATTGTTTAAACATTGGAGTAGTAATTTATTATTTAGTTCATATATTACTGGAGGAGATATTTTTAAGTTTATTTTATTTTATGAATAAAAACTTAATTAGATATCTTGCTAGTTTCGCAAAGAAATGTTGTAACCCTTAAAACCCTTAAATTTAATGTTTGAAGGCGTTGTTACTTGTAATTCACCTTCTTTAAACTGGCGAAAGAGTATCTAGATGACGCTCATGGATATATGACAACAAAAATGATCTTTAATGAATTAAATTAAGTTCATTAATAATAATACAACATTACTATATTTTCGATCTTCCATATGGGGATTCACTTATTATTAGAGTCGGAGGCTAAGTTTAAACTGACAAAGTTGCAAAATTTTGCTATTTGTTATGAATCCGAAGAGAATATGTGACAAATTACGTTCAAGAGTTTAAGTAAAAAGCGAAGATGTTTATTTCCTTCTTTTACTTGTGGTACTGCAGAGAAAAACTAAAACCGCCTCTTCAAGGCTATTTTTAATCTCCTATCATTCGAAATTTTTATATGACGTCTCGGTTCGTACATCGGCGAAAAGAAACAAGATATACTAACATTTTCATCGTCGCAATACAAATTCAGAAATTGTTGGGTATAGAAGACTACATGTATTAGCTAAAGCATGTAAAGCTACGAACAACGAGAAGCTACAACAGAACACGCGGCCTCCAAAACTTTGATGTACATCGTCCTCAAGTGCTAATTTTTTTTTATAACAAAATATTTATAACGTATCCAGAACGACAAGTTTTCTGTTAAAGATAACAGAAAAACGGAGAATTATTGAGCAATACAGAATCCCTTTAAATTAAACATTTGGATGGGCATTTTGGGAAACCATTTCATAGGACCACTTATGTAACGAAGAAACATTAAATAGAGGAAAGTACTTGAGCCCTGAAGATGAATCAGCCTGTATTAGGCTAAACGTTAACACTGCCGCTGGTGTAATGCTGCTAGAGCACATTCTTGACTTAATTGTAATACATTCCAGAACTTTTATTTTTTTGAATAAGTTTTCAACAACTCGATACGAATCCTGCACAAGCTTTACTAACTTTTATTGAAATCACTACTCGCAGCTTCAAAATATTACCTCCCTAGATCCTTTCGTTGAGGAGTTTCACTTATTGTTGTAAATTTAGTAGTCAATATGAAAACACCTCATCTGTGTTAAATTGACTCTTCTAGACAACGAAGGAACTCATTAAAAATGGTCCTGGTCAACTTCTTCATAAATTGCCTCTCCAAATTCTATTAATCGATGTACTAATATCACCGGAGGCATCGTACAAAGTAGTTCTATAGCCGTTAACATGTTTTCCGACATACATACGTAAATATCTTAGGATGCATCAGGAACTTCGGAACATCTGGTTGAATGTTGTTGCCAAACCGGTCGCCGTTTCTCGCAATGCTTTCGTAGAGACTTAATGGACGCCTCTGTTTATTCAGTTACGCCATCCGCAGACGTCCGTGTATACCTCCTATTCCGAAAGCGACCTCGTCTGCTTGTGAAAATATTTAGAAAGGGTGAAGTCTGGAAGGCGGTTTATTATAAACTAGCGCGTAAAACGAAGTCTTGCTATTTTTTGCCAGGTTAGTGTTCCTTTATTGCATAACTCTGATAAAGCAGTCGAAATTTGATTTATTTGATTCTCATTACTCTCTGTTAGTTGCGTTCTATTATGAGCATTCTACACGCCCTTTCTCAAAAGCAGAACTTTGTATAATTTTGCTTTATGGTTTCGCATATGTCGCGGACTACCGTGATATGTACACTGCCGTTCAGTGAAGTTCGGTCATACAATAAAAATCTATTATATCACACTGTATACAATTATTAATACATAAAATTAGAAAAATATTAAGCATGCACTCTTTTCTAAGGGATTAAAGCCATAAATTATTATGTAAAGTAGAAATATTGCGACAACCACAATAAAGTCCCTTTTATTATCATTCCAAGAATTTCTCAGAAGTCCGATCTTTTGAAACGGGTCGTTTGGGGATTATTAACAAACATTACGTTTAGGAAATATACCGCAGCATCATTCTTGTTTATTTATCACAGGCGTAAAGATATAAATTTGCTCCATTTTACTGTTAAACGTGTGTTGGTGTGCATCTGTGGTTTTTGCGCGAAAGTTTTAAGAAAATTTACTTCAAAATGACACGTGGCAAGCCTACCAGTGTAGAAAAACGTTCGCGCATTATTGCACTGTTTGAAGAAGGATATTCGGAGCGACAAATTGCTGAAAAAATAAATATGAGAAGTTCAACAGTAAATGACATCATAAAGCGATATCGGACAACTGGAACTATAGAAAATAGTATTCGTCCTGGAGCACCTAGGAAAACAACAAAAGTTGAAGATTTGAGAATTGTATTATTAAGCAAACGCAATAGAAAATTAACAGCGCCACAAATAGCAGCCGAAGTCAATCGCGGCCGTGAAGAACAAGTTTCGGCGAGTACGGTAAAACGTCGACTTCAACAAGCGGACCTTCATGGGCGCATTGCCATTCGAAAACCCTTATTACGTCGGGGCAACACAGCAAAACGGCTGCAGTGGGCCCGTTCTCATCTAGGTTGGTCGTTAGAGGATTGGAAACACGTGCTTTGGAGTGACAAGTCAAAGTTTGAGGTTTTTGGGCAAAATCGACGAGTTTATGTCCGAAGATCTAAAACCGAAAAGTGAACTGCATTGTGCCTACAGTGAAGCAAGGGCGTAGTTCTGTGTTAGTGTGGGGATGTTTCTCCTTTGCCGGGACGGGAGGTTTATGCAGAGTGCAGGGTGTAATGAGGAAGGAATTATTTTGCAATACTCCAGAATCATGCAGTGCCATCAGGATTGCGTATAATAGGCCGTAACTTTATATTCATGCATGACAACGATCCAAAACACACTGCGTTAGTGTGTAAGAACTATCTAAAGGAGCAAGAAGAACAGCACACCCTGAAAGTAATGACATGGCCCCCACAGAGCCCAGATTTGAACTCTATAGAGTTGTTGTGGGATGAACTGGACAGGAGGATCCGAAAAATATGCCCAACTTCACAAGAACATTTACGGAGTATTCTGCAACATGAATGGATTAGTATTCCACAATCCATTGTAACAAAACTTGTCGAAAGAATGCCTAGAATAGTTCGAGCGGTGATTAACAGCTAAGGAGGTTTTTTCGATGAAAAAAAAAATAATGTTCAGTATGTTATATTAGGCCAGAATAACTTTTTATTTATTTATTTTTGTCTTTTTTACCTGTACATACAATAAAATTGCATTTTGTTTTAGTTTCGTTTGTTTCTGTAACCTTTTCATGTTTTTTACCAACCGACCGAACTTCTCTGAAATGTAAGATCCACCTGTTAGGTTTGCTGCTGAGGTACATAATAGAACTCCAAGAGAACACTCTATTTACATGCCAACAATAATTATTGTTGAGTCCAGTGTTTGACCGGGAGCATCCGAGGTCCTCGATGATACTGGTCACCAATCGAAGAATGATTACCATACAAAGGCGTTAGACAATAAGCGCGAAGCAACAGAAGTTCTTTTCTAAAAGTAAAAGTAAAAGGAAAGCGTTTATTCGCAACAATATTTAAATGATATGTGCGTAAATCCTGGATCAATCGCAGTAAATATCACCAGCATGGAACTCTATTTACCCATTTCCAAACGGTTATCATCTCACATTGCGTGCTACCATTATTTACCATCCGTACGGATCGTTTAATTTACGTCCTCCAAGATTATTCAACGCCGCAACCTCTTTGTCTGTAAAACAACTGAACAAATGGGGACGCCCGTTTCAATTAGACCGCAGCAGATTAGTTAGAAATCGGCGGTTATGGCGGTGGTAACGCGTTACCGAGATCGTTTCCATTTTCAACCCTTGAAACTCGGTCTAATTTATACCCGTCTTGGGAACGGGGCGGCCGAACTCCCCACAGGATTAGACGAAGCGACCTAGCGAATCGAATTAGTCATAGACAATAATTGATTCCCTTCACCTGGTTGGAGATAGCCAATGATTAATTTTTGTCGGAAGTTTGATTTATATGCACTTTGCTCTACTTTACAATCTTCTAGCATCACCGTAATTAAGTGTATCTGTGTTGGTCTGTGCTACTTTGAAGTGACGAAGATACTGACGTAGCAAATTGAATTTACTCGATTACTTTTGAAATTAAAGATTAGTTTCTAATGCTATTGATCTTATAAATTTAATATTTTGATTTCACTTATAATTACAGTTTTTCTGGACGTTGCTTTGCAAATATGTTTAATTACATCCATTCCGAAATATATAAAAGAAGGAACAAAGGGAACCTTAATTACCCAAACAAATTATAAAATAACTTGGGCATAAAACTAAAATATATATAGTGATGTCCTTTATCCAAACGACGTTAGATGGTGTGACCGAAGAATTAGTTCACAACTTCATACAGTTATTGGGAAGACAACTAGCTGTAAGGGTCACATTGAATAATTATTGTTAAAGCAGATGATATAGATAATTACATAATTGACAAAATGGTAAGGAGGAAATTCGAAGAATCTTTACATAAACGAGGGAGAGTTTTTAAGTTCGCGGAATGCCGGGGTTGGATGATAGTGAGAGAGCTCTCTCAAGTCGTAGTGTGTTCAGTGACTTATAATTAGTATGAATATCAAGCTGTATCAGAATTGCGAGATCAGTCTTTGAATTATCGTCAACCAAACTCAGTCGGGAAGAAAGTATGTAATATGGAGAAAATCGGGTATCGAGAGGTTATAAAGTTCGTTGCAAAGCAAGGAAAGTCTGTTCAAACCATTCTAGAAAAGATGTCGTCGGTTCTTGGATCCTTGACGGAATTCTTGCCCAGGATAGTTTATAAGTGATGCAGTCTCTTTAAGCAAGACAGCGAATTATTAGAAGATTACCTACGGCCGGTGCTTATTCAAAAAGTCGACAAATTAGTATTAGAAAATGTCCGGCTAAAAAAGAAACAACTCGCAGAAATGATTGGGGTATCCAATACAACCATTTTTTATATTATTCATGATCACTTTGGCAACACTGAGGTCAACGTATGGGTACTGAGGATGCCTACCCAGCCGCAAAAACAACAATGCGTGAAATGTTCCCGTGCGTTTGGGACCTTTGTAGTGAAGACAGGGATGTTGTATTAGTTACTCGGGTGCTTCATTATGAACCTGAGTCCAAGCAAGACTCCATGCAATTGCCGAAAAAAGCGCACCGCCCAAGAAGTTTAGTATCGCAGTCGGCTAGAAAACTCATTGGGACGGTTATTTGAGACTCAGAAGGAGCCCTGTCGCTAGATCATAAAAATAAAGGCGTTTCCATTATTGGAGAATACTTGGCTTCAATCCTGGAGTAGTTAAAAGAAACTGTTGAAGAAAAAAGAAGGGGGAAATTGACGAAAAGCGTCTTGTTCTTGGAAAACAATATTCCTGTCCACAAGAGTCCAATTATGCTGGGTTAAGTTGTAAATATTGGTTTGTATGTAGACCCAAAAAGATTTTAATAATGATGCGCACCTTGCTTTAAACACAAATATGTTTGAAGTAATTCATCAAATGCTCTTAATGCAACCTTCGAATTTACGGATATCGATCTACGAAATTGTGATGTTCCACGGTGCATCTTCGTTTTAATTAAACATGAAACTTAACACTCCGTTTAGATGCGTTAACTATAAGCAAATGTGGTTGAATATGTCCGGTTGGCAACTTGTCTTTAATCTTTGCAGGTATCTGAAAACTTGCGAATTTTTTAGTTACACAATTTAGCACTGGGGATATACATTTCTTACGTCATGAAATACAACGAGTTTGTTAACTGTATCGGATATATAACCTTATTTTAATCCTGAACGTAACATTACTAAGTAAGATCACTATTTAGTAATGTTGAAAAACTCCGCATTTTTGGCGGGGGCAGCATTTTACATTGAAAGAATTATTTTTAATAAATTTAAAAAATTAAAATAATTTTTGAAATTTCTGCAAAATAGTAACAATGATCTCTCGGTTATTTATAAGCACTGATTGATGTATTGCAGTAATTCAGTTTTATGTTTATCATCATTTAAAAACTATAAACTGAAGAAAGGGTTATAAATGTTTAGAACGAAAAAGGGCAGCATTTTACATTGAAAGAATTATTTTTAATAAGTTTAAAAAATTTAATAATTTTTTAAATTTCGGCAAAATGGTAACAATGGTCTCTCGGTTATTTATATGCACTGATTGATACATTGCAGTAATTTAGTTTTATGTTTATCATCATTTAAAAAGTATAAACTGAAGAAAGGGTTATAAATGTTGAGAACGAAAAAGGGCAGCATTTTAGATTAAAATAATTATTTTTAATAAATTTCAAAAATTAAAATAATTTTTGAAATTTCGGCAAAATAGTAACAATGGTCTCTCGGTTATGTATATCCACTGATTGATACACTGCAGTAATTTAGTTTTATGTTAATCATCATTTAAAAAGTATAAACTGAAGAAAGGGTTGGTTATAAATGTTTAGAACGAAAAAATGTACATTTAAAAATGTCAAAAAATATAATGAATAAAAAACCATAATTTAAAAAAATAAATAAATATGTGGAGGGCCGAATAAAATAAAACAATTTATTTCGTGACGGTGCTGGCTATGATCTTACGAAACTAGGTAACAGAGAAAATATTCTTCGTTTTCAGCTAATGTAACTCCCTCTTGGTACAAAATTCATCCAACGTATTTCGGTCTGTCAATTTTCACGTGAAGCTGCCAGATATATAGCGATTCACATTTTTTCAATAAATCAGCTCGAAAATGATTATTTTTGCCAGATGAATTCAATTTCAAAAATAATTAGAGCTAAGTAACGATGCATCTTCACTTCTTATGCATTATTCAGTAAATATTTTACAGCAGTAGGTATTTATTGTTGTTGCCTTCTGATGTAACAATGTATTTGTGAAAGCTTACTCATACAAGAGGCTTTAAACGTAATTCAAACAAAAAATAACTTCAAGGTGCTAGTAAAAATTAATTGCCCATTCGCATAACTTACAGAACCATCAGTTAAGTAATGAAACAAGCAATAGTGAAGGTTATAGTTTGCAATTTATTGCCGGAGAGATTTGCAAAATATTAAAATAAATTTGAATTATTTACGTTTGATGGGGTACTTTATTACTTTTCCATCTACGTCGATTTATTTATTTACTTTTCCTTTGATAATATTTGCCTCGGTCAGAACAGGTATAACTATGTAGTAATGTAGTGCTGCATAATAAATCCGAGATCTATATCGGTGGTATTTTATCTGTGGAGGTTAAATTATGCAAACTAACTGATAATTTAACGTTGCTATGGCGTTTACGAGAAATGAATACATTAACGTTATCAAAACAATTTCCCTTGTAAAAACAGAGCGAATTAATTTATGCGTTAATCGTAAAAACGATTAACGCATAAATTATTGGCCGGTGCGGTGCTCGGGATATTTAAAATTCCAACGAGACGATTACATTTTTCATTGACCGCAAATTTATCGACCGGAAATTTAATTAGGAAGCGCAAAAACAGATCTGACTGCGCACTTAATCGTTTGGAAAAAGACGAGTCTTTTTATACGTGAAAGCTTTGATTCATATCGATAAATGCACATTCTAAAAATATCGTTCGCAAATCATTTCCTTCAGTTTTAATATTAAATAAACATTACAAAGGAAGCGCATACATTAAATATTAATTATCTCAACCAATAATATCCTGCCACGGGGTATCTTTCAGTCTTGGATAAATGCGAGAAATCAATATTTCTTTCTCTGCTTCCTGTCGAAAATATATCTAGAATTTTATAAAGGCTAATGAACTTCCTTCATATATTTATTTCAAGTTGAGTGAATTCCAACAAGGGATGTCATTTCCTGAATGTTGAGTGAAAGCTTTTAAGACCGTAGTAAAACAAACATGCATCTTTCAGGTGCTGTTATGGTATCTTTGTTGACTTCTTCTCTCGTGACCTGTTTTGAACTCATGAAGTTTGCAGTCAATTTTTCTTTGTTCTGGTCTACGTCGAAATTCGCCTCGATTCGATGCACTTTTTCTTGTGAAATTTTCTTGAACGAAGCGCAATGAAATCTAATTTATGCCAACAAAGCAGAAACCTATTTATTTTTGTCGAATTGCGGTAACGAACAATATCAAAATCAAAACAAAAAACATAAAACGTTAGCGAAGTATTTTCGTATTGTTGGTGAAATGTTGAAAAATGTGCAGTTGCTACTTTTGTTTTTCTTTTGTCGCTTCGATGACTGAAAAATATATTTATTTTGCCAATCCAATGTTTGAAGAAAACGAACTCCATACATAGTTCGGGACCATGCGAGAACCACAGTTCTATGCATGCCCATTAATTACGGTTCTTATACCGGACTTAGGTTCGAACGGTTTCTTTTTATAAAAAATTGTTTAACTGTGATAAAAAAGAAAATAACTATCCTTCAAAAATTAAATTGGCTACGATCGAAGGCATCATATTTTTCGCATTCATTTACATTTAATAAATCAAATGAATTTATTTTACGATATTTTCATATCCTAAATACTACTTTGTGTACAAATACAACACATATTACGTCATTATTACCGTATGTGGCATTTATATATTTTAAGAAGTCCGTGAATCCATAAGAATGGCTAAAATTTGTATCAACAATATAGTTTCCTTGCTGTAAAATAATGAATGCGAATGCTCAAGTTTGGCGAGAATTTCAAATACCTGCTCCCCGGCAAGGTCAGAAATTGTGAGGGATTTGAACGGAGAACCGATAGTTCCGACAATTTGTAATTCTAGAACTGAGTGTTTCGAGCAGCGTACTCCTAACACTAGTTCTGAGAATTGTTTAGAACGGGGGCCTCGAACAAACCTTACACATTCTGTTTGAATAATTATATATTTAGTTGCTCAATAGATCGTATCGTGTTAGGGTTTAGGTGGCAATTGATAACGTTAACAATGCAAATAAACTTAAAATTCATTCAAATACACTGTTTATATAACCTCCTAAGTCTTCTGTCTTTTTTTTCAGATCATTTTAAACATGCTATTTCTGGCTGAATAAACATTAAGCATATATTGTGATGACAAAACTTTCGATTACTTTGTTGCACGTATTCAAGTTAATTTCGCCAATAATCCCACGAATATTGTTTTTTTTTTAAACATCAGTTGTTCGGGTATTATCTGCATAGGCCGGTTCCTTAAGACAACCCCAAAGAAAAGAGTCTAGCGGTGTTAAGTCGTACGATCTTGAGAGTCAACCAATGTCACTGTTTTGGGAAATTACACTGCCAGGAAACCTTTCGTGCAATAAATTTATAGTTTCTTTGGCAGTGTGGCAAGCAGGGCAATCTTCTTGGAAGAAAACCAAGAGACCATAAAAAGTTAGTCAACATTTGATAATATCTGACAATATCATATTTTCGAAAAAATAAGGGCCAAGCACACCTTGGTACGAAAATCCATACCAAACGATTACACAACGTGGTTTCTTTCGTTAGCAATTGCAGTCTGCTCCAAGTTCCAATCGGCAGGCGCACATGCTAACTAAGCTAGCTATTATTCCTTGGGATATTTCCTATCAAGCTGTTTTGATTTGGTGCCATAACTCGTTTAGGTTGGTAGCCCGTACGGGATTTCGCAAGAACTAGGGACATACGATATCCTATATGTGTTACATTGGCAATCTCGCAGGTCACGGAACACTGTTTGCAGACGAGAAATGCATAGTGCATGGGGTCGAGCATAATCTTGTTGGAATATTCTACTCGCAATGGCCTGCAAACAGAGTAATACCACGAGCTTCAGGGGATCCTATATGTGTAGCTGGCAGCTGTTTCGGTGCCACAAATTAATACTGGTGGTAGCCTAGAAATAGAAGTGATATCGTCCCAGACAAGTAACCAAATTGTAGGTACTGTATGACGGCCTTCTTTGCCCCTTTCTCCTGACTTTTGAATCACCCTAATCCTACCGTCATCTATGAAGAAAATCGGGATTCATCGCTGAACACTATTAAATTCCATTCATCACATCATCACTGTTGCCGTTCCGAGCACAAAATAGGGGGGTACAGCATTTTATAAGTTGCAGCCAGTGTATTATTGTCACAGGTTTAATACTGATTTATTCTATATTAAAATGGAACCCGCTTAATATCCACTGTCATTTTTTTTATAACAAAGTTACATGATTGCCATATACGCCTTACATGCATATTTATGCGGCTTTTAGGAAGCTACTCCTAGCTTAAACAGTAAATAATATGCATATTAGACAAGAGATTTATTACTAACCTATACAGTATAATGATCAACAATAATAAGAAGAAAAAAAAGGTGATCTAACCCACATATCTCGCAGGGAAGTGTAAATACGCAACTATAAAACCATATTCACGCCGTGCTGTACCCAGTTATTCATTCAATGTCTAAAAATAGACACACAAACATTACGGAACGCGCTTGGATCGCGACCACTGGCAATCTTATTTACCGGCCCGGTGTGCCAACGTATATAGTGCAGTAAATACCGCGCTATAAACTTTTAATTATTTTTAAACGGTCCATAAATGGAGATATGGACACGGCGATTACCGGCCAATATTTATTGCATGCACGTGAACGCGATTTATAGCGCCCTTAACCTAAATAAATCAATAGAGCGGTACCAGTTCCCTTTACCTCGTATCTCTGAACGGTTCTTTGTTCGACTCTTCTCTGTTTATAATTATTACCTACCGCGCGCATAATGCAAAACTGGTCAGCACAGCGTATGTTAACTGACCTATATTTTGGCTCGAAGGAAGTTCGAGAGGTAACCGATTCATTACCTATTCTACAAAATTCAAAGAAGCAAGTAAAGGGTTTATCAATTAGCACGTCAGAACTTCGATGAGACACAATAATAATTACAAGTGAATCTTTTAATTTTTATTTTATTTAGAAGAACAGTCGATGTGATTACGTTTTTAAAATAATATCCTTTAAATGCTCTTCCCAACCTTGCCCCTATCTGCAACTATCCTTTCTGGCTTATTTTTGTAAACCCGAAATTTCACATGACCCCATAGGAAAAAGTCCAAGGGCGTGAGATCACATGATCCTTGTGGCCAATTGATCTTAGAATTGTTCCAAGTAACGCGTCCAGAGAATTGCCGTCGCAATAGAAACATTGTTTATATTAACACTTCTCAGTTCAGACCAAAGATATTCCGCTGGCACTTTCCCATGCCCCTCTCCATTAACAGTGACTCCAAGAACCGCACCACATGGTGATCATCTCAGGACAAAGGGGTGCTTGGTGAATCTCTCAAGGACTTTTTTTGGCCCAATTCTCTGTTTGTGTTTTAGCCAGAAATGTGCTTCATATCTTTTCTGCAAAACGTAGACCGATTTCTAACTGCTTAAGAGCACAAATCGCGAAGCTTTGGCTTCAGATCTTGAATGATTTGAATTTTGTCAGCCTTCAGATGAAGATCTTCATGCAAAATTCTTCACGTAGTAGTTGGAGAAAGGCCGAGTTCTTGAGAACGAAGTGGAATAGAGAGATTGGGATCACTTCTTACACTTTGAATTACAGTATACTGACCTCCGATCGGACATCTCGATGACACAATAAATAATGGGTAATTTTAGAAAAGAAATTAATATTTTTATTGAAAAGGAAAGATTGCCTAATTTGTATCCAAATTTCAGATATTTGTCGAAATTTCAGTTATAACTTAAAAAATACATTTGTCTCACAAAAAGAGCGCTTACTGCTGATCTCACCACAGTCTCCGTGTGCCATTCTTCATCGCGTCTGTCTTGAAAGGGTAAAAACGTCAGCTTCAAACATTAATTTGGAGTCAAATATGATTCCTAAATCAGATACACTGTCAACAGAACGAAGCCTCTGACCACACAAACAATACCCATGTACAGCTGGCGCGCGGCTACGAATCAAAAATATTTGCGTATAAAAATTAAATTGTTGTCAGAACAATAACCGGAGAATCTATTTAGGTAAGCCTGAAGCGTTACAACGTTGATATACGTGGATTTTAAGATCGTCAGTAAATAGAAGAAAATCTGTATTAAGAAAATATTTTTTTTTCATTAATAAAAATTAAGAAGAGCAGTGGTCCGATATGTGAACCCTGCGGCATTCCAGACAACGTCGAGTATAGATAAGATTAAAAATTATTAATAACAATTATTTGCCGCCTACGAGCTAAATAAGAATCAAACCAACGCAAAAGGCTCCCGTACACACCGACGCACTCGAGCCTCCGTAGAAGAAAACGATGGTAGACCATATGGCTAGACGCAACCGAAGTTTTGATGCGCAAGACTTTGGCCATTCATTGTAGTCATTATCAAAGTGTTTTTCCAGCAGTTTTTGCGTCGTTTTGTTTTTCATTGGATATGGGGTTCCTGAGCGCTATATTTTTATAGCGTTTTATAGAGTTTAATGGTCCATAAATGTCCATAGCTACAGATATACTATAAAGATCCTATTCGTGCCTTTACTTCCAGAAGTTTTACTGTACCTATGTATGTGCCAATTTTTTAATTTCATATAAACGCCAACTCGTCCATGTAGAAGAAACTCTTTTTATTATACTTTTCGGGGTTTAAGATTAGATTATTTTTTTGTGCTGTTCAGCGCAACCAAAAACATGGCTAGCAGGTAGGAATGTCCACGAGTATGTGCAAAAAATTGGGAATCTTGGTTAGGCCTCTACACAACAAAAAGTGTATTAGGTTGTAGACTCAATTTGTCTGCTTTTGGTTGATCTAACTAGTTAAGCGGATTTTGATTAATCTTTGGTATTTTAACAGACTATAATGTGGAATTTAGCTGATAAATGGTTAGAAAAGTCTAATAGTATGAAAACCTGTTTTTGTCCCAAAAGTGTACATGTTTGAGTTTGAATGAACGCTCCTCAAATAATTTAATTTACAGGTTATTACTGGTATTAGATACACCGGCTGCAGAGAGATAAATTAAAAATTTAATTAAATAAATTCCATTCTTAAAGTTATTTAGAATTCTTCCAACATCTAAAATATAAAACATTTATTAAACGTACCTAAAGAAATATTTCTATCCTTTAATACAGGTAGCATCGTAGGATATAATTACCATAACAACAGGTACGTCTTCCTTTCAAAAGAAGTAACGGAAAGCTAAAAAGAAGTTTTGACCTTGACCCGCGTCTCTTCGCTGCCGCTAATTAAATCTAACCACCGCACTTAATTACTTCACACAGACTCCGTGTAAAGACGACGTCTTCCATTTTTCTCTCCAGCTACTACAACGCCATCCATTCAAAAAGGGACCTATTCAGAAATAGCTACATGTTGCATGTTATATCCATGAATTTCGTGTGCTTTTCGCCATTTATCTCTGTGTACGTGGCGGTTCTCATTTACAGATTGAATGGCTACCTAATCCCCAGCGCTATGAATAACATTGGCAAAAGCCCCATCAATTACATGCAGCCGCTGGACATTTTGTGTAATCGTTAATGGGTGGCGAAACTGTGCGTACATACTACATTTTCTACAGCAACTAATTCATGTCCATCTAGCGCCACTGTTACAAGCCAGTACATGTACGCCTTTGACTTTGAGTAGCTTGCTTAGGTGTGTAGGGCGTGCAAAGGAAAACAAAACCAACGGATACGTGGAGCTATCGTTTGAAATGTTTATTAACGTAATATTTAGAGATAAAAGAGATACAAAAGTGTAAAAGCAAGTGTTATGCGCTTTTGCAACACCTGTTTGTAACGAAGCTTTCAAAAGCAAAAAGTTACATTCCAATATACGTAAGTAACAGGTATTTGCAAGTGCCGGCATAATAACATAATAAACAATCTTGTAGGCGTAATATAGGTATATGTGCACGTGCAACACGTTCTTAATTGAAATTGAATTTAAAATAAATCGGAATAATAATTTTAGAAAAATAAACACCGCTTCCACAGAAAATGTTACTAAAATTCCATTTTTAAGGAAATGAAAAGCACGATAATAAGAGTTACATCAAGTCGTAATGCCTGCCTACTTCTACCTACTAAATAAATAAATTTCGGGGTCTAGACATCGCGAGATTCAACTGTCTAGTTACTAGAGTAAAAGGATACACGTGATATGTGATGTACATGTCGTTGCGAGCAGTCAAGAAAGCGTACTTAGAACGTGTTAAAAATTGTGCCTAAAATATATTTGTTCTAACATGGCGAGTCCAAACGGAAAAACGTTGCATTCCAAATCATTCTAAAACCGTATCAAATCATTCCTGAACATTGTTAAATTAGTGAAGGTTGCTAATATTTGAAAGGCTTCGAAGACCGGCTTAAGAATCATCCAAAGAAAATAAATAGCCTTCAATATTAGTCCCTTCAGAGTCTGTGCAGATGTACATGTGTAGTGAAAAAATTCAATAAAGCCAGTAAAGAAAGAGATACGTAAATGTAGTGACGTGTATCTCATCTTTGTGAGATACATTGTAAATACTCTATTGAATATAAAACAAAGGGACCCTTGATGCATAAATACAAATGGAACTAAGCAGGTATAAATAGGCCGCGAAATGAAACAGTGTTGCAAACATTAGGTCTACATTTAGCATGCATAGATCTAATTATTGTTGAATAGAGATTGTTTTCATAAACTCGAACTATTTAAGAAATTTCAGGATGATGGCTCTTTACACCTGATATGTCCGTCTTATTTTATTAAAAAAAATATTTTGTCTATAGCCAATACCGGATAGTGAAGAATGAAAAGCACATCCTCCAGTTGAACCGGAATCCACCTGATACACTGACCGCTCAAAGACAGAAACTGGAAGCAGTACCAGAATTACTAGAATTATTGCAAAAAGTGAATAACTAAGTCTCAAAATGCCATAGTTATCGAAGGGGAAATTGTGTCGGTGCTAAGGTGTATTGAAGAAATAGACATAGCGGGCTCCACAGAAGCAAATGTGAAATTAGTGTGGGACTGCAAAAGTGCTTTGAGTGGACTGGCTAGTCGTGCAATGTGACCCTGATCTAGAAATCTCAGGACATGAATGTCACCGACAGAAGGTCAAAGCAGATAAACTAGCCCAGAGTAGGCTTGGATAGGTGATAGAAACTGATGGCTCTCTAGCAAGCTACTAAACAATGGAAAGAAAGGGAGATTCAAGACTTATACTACTAACTGCGGCCTACTAATCAGGGTATTGTTTGCATTCGAATAATTTGGGCTGGACAAAGGAAATAGTATTTAGATTCTGTCAAGAGCAAAAAAAGAAACGTATACTGTGGTACTGTACAAGATTTACAAGAATACAGCTCTTCTAAACGAAACTGGAACATCCAAAAGCCGAAAGCTATGGAAAAGGATTTCTCACAAGATCGGATGAAGAAGGTAGAAGGGTTGTAGTAGATCTGGGTTGTAGTAGATCTCGTGCAGTTCACTGAAAAAGTAATTGTATTTCCTACCATAGACTATTAATAACTTCGCTTGGAAAACTACTTTTTATGTGACTTGAGCACTATTGATTGGAGATCTTTTCTAATCATTTTCGCCAATTTTACATCTGGATTACATTCTGTATTTCATGGGTAAAACAATTATGTATGTGTGGATGAAAGGCCATATATTAACTTTTTTCTAAAGGTCCGGCAGGTACACCAACGTTAGCAAGATAGAAATTATGCAATAAATGAGAATAAACCCACGAATTTATGTGAAAGATGGTGTGATGCTGGTAACAGTTTTTAAAAGTATGGGACAACAGCTACTGCCGAACGTCGCTTATATTCTGGCTCCGGAAAGTTTTGAAGTAAGCTTCTGAAATGTTAAGAGCAGGCAACAAAGCAACACGGCGAATCTCAAAAACCGTTACGACCAATTGTGATAAACTTTCGATTCTCCTATAGTTTCATTCTATGGAGGTTTTCCTTTTTTTCCTGTGAGGCCTACCTGTGTTGTTCTTATTGTGAGTCACCCTATCGGCCTCGGGAGTGAAGTGCTTTTTAATTTTGATACATTTGTTCATTTGGGTTGTTAGACGTTCTGGGTAACTGGCCAATGGCGTCAAGGGGCTATTTAATAATAGTAATCATAATAATATATGCCTAATTTAAAAATTCTGTAGGTTGAGATAATCGAGGTTACTTCCAATTAGAAAATTAAAGACCGAAATAATATTGGGTGAACGCGTGTTGTGCTCTCGTTGTTGTCTCAAAAGCCTGAGCTCGGCTATAGGTCCCAATAAAGTAAATTTTGCTGGATGCGCATGGCTGAACAGCGCTAATATTAGACTTATTTGAAACGTCACAGTATTGTTAATACTGGATGGAATGATTCTAAAGTAGTAATAAGTAAGCCTGCAGAAACGAGTACATTTTCCGTGCGCTTCATGAAATTAGTAGAGACTATACAGGCTCATGTTTTGTCGATTCTCGGGGAAACCAGTAGGCAATACGAACCCATTCTCATGGGACGAATAAACACGAGTCTGTCTAGTCTCTGATAATTTCACGAGGCGCAACTCACTCAACTTAATTCATTCACTAACATAGTAGCATCTAAGTCTGACTAAGGAGGCAGTATTGGCAATCAAATAATATAATCTGTACTTATTCATTTCTAAAATATGAAAAGTACCAACTTTCTCGACATAATACAAGTGTACAGCTGGTTGTCGCTGGTTTATACACAAGACAGTTATTAATTTCCACTTAAGCTGTCACGTTCTCTTCTCATCTTCCGTTAGTGTATTACGTAAGTCGTCAACGTAAAGAAGACGAGCCAAGAGGTCCGTCGCGTACACGCACACCTGTTTTAATTACTGGATATACTGCTGTACGTAGAAGTTTGCAAGATTTATGCGACCGGGACGTGCGGTCGCCACGGTTCCCGGCCATACTTCCAAGTCGACCTTACTCACTTCGGGTCTCATTACTGGAGGTGCGGAATGGAATTTCGTGAAGACGGCGACGTGATAAAATATGCTACTCTTGATATTAAATTACCGAAGAAATGTTCATTATTTCTCTTTCGAGCGTAACTCACAGAAGGAGAACGCGATACGGTGACTACTATACGAGGGAAGATCTGGAAGTTCACTTGCTTCTTTCCAGCTTTGATCCTGTATTGAATATCCAATAATAATTGAGAAAGAAAATAGCGGTCTACTATTAGGAAAAAATATCGTATCTTTTAGAAAAACGTGTAAAATTTTATTTAAAACCACCGGAAATAACATGAAAATAATATTTTCTTTTTACTTAAGAACCGACAAATTTATTTGTAAAATAAACTTTGTGATTAAAAAAGATACAGGAGCATGTACACTACCGTCCATATTAGTTCGGACACCTAGTAAAATGTTGTCAACTCTACTAAAAATTAATATAATTGCATTTGTATCTAAATAACATATATTAGGTCCTTTATGACGATTATAACCAATTGTACAAGCAAACTTCCAAGAATATCGATTAGAGAATGATTAAAAACCTATTATATTTTATGACCCAATACAGTAATTTTCAGAACAATCCTCATCGGCACAAATAGGATTATTTTTGGGTCAATACTGCAGGTAATAAATTTACAATATTCTTTGGAGCGGGAGCAGGCAACCTGAAAGTTTATTGTGTATTGATAAATGCTTTAGTTTCTAAATAAACTTGCTTGTGCGTGCGTTAGTGTTAACAGCGTATTAAAGTTATTAAAATGCCGAAAGGAAAACCGATAAGTTTAGAAAAGCGCTCTGTAATTGTTGCTTTTCATCAAGAAGGTTAATCAGTGCATCAAATTTCCGAAAAAATACATGTTAATAAATCGACTGTTAGTGATATAATTCGGAGACATCAACGCACGGGCAGTTTAAGAGATTGGGCGCGTTCAGGTCGTAAGAGAATAACAACTCACGCTGAGGATGAGCATATAAAATTGCTGAGCAAGCGAAATAGGAGACTGACAACATCAGAAATCGCCGCCGAAATGAATCGCGAACGTGCAAGAAAAATTTCTGTTACTGCAGTGAAAAGAAGATTAAAAGCTGCAAATCTTCACGGCCGCATTGCAACAAAAAAACCCCTACTTCGACGGGGAAACAGGCAAAAACGGCTACAGTGGGCAGAAACACATATAAATTGGACAGTGGATGATTGGAAAAGGGTGCTATAGACGGATGAGTCAAAGTTTGAGGTGTTCGGACAATCAAGGCGCGTTTTTGTAAGAAGAGCGAAAGGCAAAAGAATGTTGCAGGATTGTGTAGTGTCAACTGTCAAGCAAGGAAAAAATGTTGTGCTTGTTTGGGGTTGTTTTTCCTACGCCGGTACAGGAGACTTGAAACGAATCGAAGGTATTTTGCGAAAAGAAGGTTATTTAGAAATACTGCAAGAAAATGCAATACCATCGGGGCAACGTCTAATCGGCGAAAATTTTGTATTCATTCAGGACAATGACTCCAAACAGTCAGCAGTGATACGTAAAAATTTCTTAAATGAAGAAAAAGATAGTGGCACTTTACAAATAATGACATGGCCGCCGCAAAGCCCCGATCTAAACCCCATCGAGCTGTTATGGGATGAACTGGACAGGAAGGTCCGAAAAGTATGCCCTACCTTCGTAGGCCACCCGTGGAACATTTACAAGAGGAATGGACTAATATGCCAAATAGAGTATTTGAAAAACTAGTGGAGCGGATGCCTCGGATTGTAAAAGCTGTTCTTCGCGCAAAAGGGAATTTCTTTGATGAACGGAATGTTTGAGAAGTTTTTGTTTATTTTTCGTTAGAATTACTTTTTTTTACTTTTATACTTTAATTTTAATCGCTATTTATAAAATGCAACAAAAATTTTAAGTTTTGGAAAAATGAGTTTGAATATTTTCTCGTTTTTTTTAACATTTATTTGTGTCCGAACTAATGTGGACGGTAGTGTATGTCTGTCAAATTATCAACTGATTGGATATGTTATATTTTTAAATAACTATGGCGGTACATCTCATCTTTGTCTTAATTGTCTTCAAATACATATATATCTTCAACTCTTTTTCTTCTAGCTTGGCTCGCTTACGAAATTGCTATTCGTTTTGGCTATTAGCTAAATTACCCTATTATCTTCTCCCATTAAACACTTTCATAGCCTTTAGAAGCAAACGCTTCACGTGTCAATCTTATTTATAATTGTTAGCTATACTCAATTAATCACGCACCTATTACTATTATTGTGCGCTCCGCTACTAGTACAACTGCCGTAGCGTGACGTAATTTATTGAACTTGACCTTGACATTTGCCGCTGTTGCGCTATATTTGTAACCGATGCTGGGAACCGATATTTACATCGATGTCCGTACATGTAGATCGTCGATTGGGCGACCTCATTACGGAATTTTAGCGAACGGTTATTAGAATAAATTGTTTCTATTCCACGTTGTGAAGTCCTAAAACGAGCGAGTTTTGAGGGTTGATGATCAACATTGTTGTACATTTGAAGATCGAATTGTTGCGCAATTAACTATACATTATTTAGAGGCGCTCGATTAGCTATTTGGTAAATGTCGTCTAAATGAGATTAGCCAAAAATAGTTTAATAAAGTAGCATCTATTGTCTTCAGTTGTAAAACTAATTAATTGAGAAACAACCAAACTAGGACAAAATATGTATATTGTAATATAAATAACAAGAAAAATTATTCTTTTTTTAATAAAAAATAATTTTCACGGTCGATGTATCCGAGAGTGTTGCCTAGACATTCTTACGAAAGCTTATATAAAACAAGTGGCAAAATTAAATTGACCAAACAAACATTAATCTCGACACCAACTGTGAAGTGACCTTATGAAACGCGAGGAACAAGTAGAGGGGATCCGAGGCTACATAAGCCACTGAAGACTTGAAAATGCATTGCTTGCTGCAAGTGGTTCATTAAGCGGAACATGGCGCTTAAAGTGCAAAAACAACAAAGATTAACGAAACAAGTAAAAATAAGTGAAAATAACACTGATAATGAACGAAAATATGAAAGATGCGGGATATAATATGATATAATAATGATAAATAACAAGGATAATTTGTTCTTCTTCTAGAACGGAGAACTGACACTTTAGCAAGGGTTAGCAACGAGGTCTTTGCATCGACCTAGAGTTTGGGGGGCCTACTTTGCAAAAACAACATCAAAACATTTGTTGCTGCATCGACTGGCATTTGTTAAGTTGAGGTATGTATACTACTGTTGGATACGTCTCTTCTCGGGTGTTCCATTTAAGGCGTGAAGGTTGACGTCACTTCCGATATAACATACGCTGTTGTACTACAGATAGCGTAAAAAAATTAGAAATTATTTTTGTTTTCTAAAGAGGCTATTTTCTGTCGTTCAAAGGTTAGTACGGTGGAGGGGGGCGGAGGTACTCGCTGCATATGTATAAATATTTGCAGGTTCCTCAGAAGCAATCTTTCATATCCTTCGCTATTTGTCTTCGATTCTTGATCCCTTTCTTCAAATATTCCATTTTAGATTCAGTCCATCCTTTCGCTGGTCTAACCTTCCTACGTTTTCCAACCAACATCCCTTATTTACCTGTTGTTTTTTAGTCTTCTTAGGTGGTTAGTTTTCCTCATATGAATTTATTGGTTTTTGTATTTCTTATTGATCACCCAAGCTTCACATAAGCTAGTGTGGGCGTTCCATACATAATAAGGTACCTTCGTTTTCTATAATACTCGTTTATAATTTATTATGTTTAATCCTCCAGTATATTTGTTAGTTCTTGCTGTTTTTAAAAGGATTTCCTTTCCTTCGTCGTATTTGTTGTCATTTAAAGCTCCCAGCCTCAAACATACTCTCACAACTCGAAATTCAAAGAAATTTTAGTAACAATAATTCACGCCTTCACATCTCCCAACCAACAGCTTTCGCCAACTACTGGAGGCATCGGTCGGTCTTGAGTTTATTATTCCGCATGCGCCCGTAGAGCGTCTTAAGATGTTTATCCTTAGCATTCACTAAATTTGGAACAAGGGAAACCTTAGTCTGAGAGTGGCGAGCCCCGTTACCTCGAGACTGCTAGCACAGCGCGGTGGGTAATGCGCCACCAGTTCCGTTTAAGCGCAAATCGCATAGTAATATTTAAATTTTATCTAATACAATTTCGACAAATATAATGAACTATTAGGACTGACTCTTTAGTTGGTAAAGGAGAGTAGCCCCTTACTACAACAGTGCGGTACTCGAAAGAGCATTTAAGAATAGAGGAGTGTTCCTATATGAATCTCAAATAAAATACAAAACAGCAAAATCTTGGGAGCCACTGTCGTAAAACTCCGTACTAACACTCATCCAAAAGGTTTATGTTTCAGTTTATGTAACTGCGAAGTTACTTCGTGTAATGAACGACGTCGTCTTCAAGAGGAACAATTCCACGACAATAGAATTCCAAACGCCATTTCCATAAACCGACGTAAGCTGTTAGGAGCAACAGGGCATTTGCCACAAAACGTAGAGAATAAAATAACGAAAGACGGTCACGATATAACAACTATACGGCGATCGAGAGATCGCTTTAAAATTGACCACCAATTAAATAAATCTTTCGAATATCAAGCATGCGCCGCTATAACGATCCCATCAAATTTTAAGACGTTTCGTGCGGTTAAAATAGACGATCGATCGTGCATCGTTAGGGAATAATATAATCTTCTAGGCGGCGTTGCACGCAAGAGAGAAGGAGAAAGAGACCATTTTCAATACAGTACGGACGCGTCCCGATAAAATAAAATTCCTAAATACGAAATGCAGCGCACAACACAAACGGCGCGGGGCAAACGTTAGGGCGACCGCAATTGTACTTCTAAGTATATAGGTAGGTACTCGAGAGGCCCGTAAATACGAAACGTGCAAAGGCCCTATTAATCGGCGGGTGTCCTAATGGCGAATCGGCGGGTGGCGTTCCCTACTAGCGAGCCGATGCCAGTCTGTCGGGGCCGGCCAAGTTACTATAAATACGCCGACAACTTCCGTATGTCTGCGGTTGTAATAAGGGAACTTTCATGAGAGAGACGCCGATCGAAACACAGCAACCATGATTGCGATGTGCGATGAGTGGAATCGTGATAATGATGGTGGCGGCGGCGCTGTTGAGAACCTTGAACTTGGAACGATTGAGTTATGCCAACCGGTATAATATGAATTGCGTATTTTATGTATACTTAAGCTATAAAAATTATAAAATGTATTCTTTTGGTTGTTCACATGCATGTTTATCTTACCCTAAAGTCGATTAGACATTAGTAGATATGACAAAGGCAGGTGAAATTATTACTTTCTTGCAGAGACTAGACAGACTCGTGTCTATTCGTCTCATAAGAAAGGGTTCGTGTTGCCTACTGGTTTCCCCGACAGTCGATAAAAACACGAGTCTGTCTAGTCGCTGCAAAAAAAGGAATAATTTCACCTGTCTTTGCCATCTCTATACATTAGTTGATTTTATATATACGAATAATGGTCATGCTGAAGTCGTTCAGCCAAACTTGGGCGACCGCCTGGTCCTAGCACTTGGTTTGATTTTAAACATATATTTAACGATAGTCCTCTTAGAGATGAGTTTCAATGTAGAAGACTCCCGGAACATTGACATATTGGAAAATCATACTCATTGGATTATGTTTCGAACATACTTCAATATAATCATTCAATGATATTTTCTGTGAATTCATGGATATCCTCTCCTTGTAGATCGTGATTGTTCAGTAATATACAGCGAAAGAAAGAATGAAGTAAGTATGGGCGTAACTGATCAAGTAATTAACACAGGACGAAATCTGAAAGATATGAATTGGCAACGGAAGAATTCTGGTAGTGGCAATGGCAAACACTCTTTAATGATACCATCAAACTAAATTGATACTAAAAACCCACCAGCTTAGGTCGCTACATTAATTTAAACATTAAAAGTCTCACCACAGCCAATTTGACCGTTTTCAAAGTTTAGCTCGTGGTTAAACATTTATATTGCCCCTTAGCCAAATTCTATTAAATGGAATTTCATAACTTTTGACCCTTCACTTCTTTGTAAGAATATAAACAATTTAAATGCATCTTGGCTAGCGTAAAAAACGGTCAAAGTGACTGTTTATCGGTTTTTCGTAATTTCGTCTCCTTTTTCACAGAAAGTTAGATAACGTTTTATTTTCTGATTGTGACACAGAACTCATTCCTCCATTTAGCAGCTCTTCTGATCTCTACCAAAGCAACTTATTTGATATTTCTTCTATTAAAGTAGATGATCAAACAAATTGTAATTATAGCCGTAATGCGGCAAGTTTCCGAAAAAACGAATAAGTAAAAGTCACTTCGAATTAGGTCGCAAACATAAAAAAAAGGCGAAAATAATGCGCGAGGGAAATAGTGTCTCGGGCCAAGCAAAAAGAATGGTCAGGAACCTATTTCGGAAATTACTAATTTAACAACCCAACCTGACAAAGATCGAGACCGTTGTAAGAGAGGATTTCTTTCTGTTTGGCACAAGAAACGCAAGATTAACAAAACCATTGAAGTTGGAAGCAGCCACATTGGAAAAGACGAGGAAACAGCATGGTCAGTCATTGATTACCATGATAAAAATTCCGACAGAATTTCAGCTCCAAGTGTGCTGATAGGAAGATCTGGCCCAACAGTTCATATTAAGAGAAATGTTGTGGATGGAAGTGTTTCAGATTCCCGGCGATTATTCGATGATGGGAGAATGGTTTTCTATATATGGGCCAGTATAGAAGCTCTCAAAGAGGCGATGGAACGGAATTATACGCAACCTGCGTTTTGACAAAAAAAGCACGCGATCGGAAAGATGCCAGGAACATGGAATTCATTCATCAACAATTGTGTATTTTGTTATACATCCACCAGAGCAAAATGTTACAGCCGATGAACATGCCTTCAAATAAAGCACGATGTCGACAGCAAAGCAATGAGTGCGACATAAACCTGATAAATTCGGAAAAAATGGCTGGAAGCTCTGATAAAATATATCAACCCAACTGAAACGTTGACGAATCTTCCAAAAAAGAATTTATACCCCTATTCCTTAATTAATGAAATGTCTACCATTCCTTCAACGCGTATCATCCCGCTTACACAATGCTCAATACAATTTCTCCACCCAATAACAAACAACACTATTACTGATAATAAAAATGAAATAGTTTACACAAACATTTGATTTAACAGTGCCGGTAACAAAAATGCATTTTTTATAAATCAAGTCAAATAGGAGTTGCATTTAATTGTTCCGAAATTTTACGATTAAAGCAATAAGAAGCATACCCGTCGAGTCTCCCGTAGTAACAGTAAAATACGAATATGAACCCCTTAATAGACGGTTTACTTGTTCCCCGTCTCCTTCGAAGAATTTGTTGAAGTACCATTCACCTAATTTGCAATTGCAGAACAATATGTGGACTTACGACTACCATATATATTTTGGAAAAACAATTGTCCACTTTCAATTGCAACTATTCTTGGGAAGAGGCATTGTTGTATTTGAGAAAGTTCCAGTAATTTATTTCACTTAAGCTCACTTAAAATCGTTGACATTTACACGTACTTTCGAATTAAAATCATTCACAAATTTCAATAAAATGCATTCAATATATTGACTGAGCATTACAACAGAAACGAAGCTTCTTGATGAGAAGTTATTTGAATTCTTCGCAACAGGGTTCCAGCTTAAAGCAACGGAAATTAAGTCTGCATCGGACGTAATTTATTTCGTTGGACAGATTGATTGAGTTTCGGAAAGTAAATCTCCGGAAGAGAAATTACTTTTTTTCTTTCCCATGCGAGACGTATTCCACCCCAACAGTAAATTTAGAAAAAACGAATTTCTCAGCCTGTAGCACAACAAACAACCTTACATATTTCGAGGTATAACCAAACTTACTTGCGCATAACGCAATAAATACATAGTTTACAAACTTGAACAACAACTACGTAAATCAACCGGTTTAACCTATTAAAATAACAATTAAACGTGTCGAAAATATTGCGCTAGGTCGTTAATCTTCTACAAAGGTTGTTGATTTGATATTGTAACTATTCCTGCCATTCAATCGCGTCATTGCTCAAGTATTTTAAGCCGTATTTAACAAATACATGGGCACGTATAACAGAGTAAAGTTGATACCATGCGTACGCCTTAGATCAAAATCACACAATGGTATCACAATACACCCAAGATGTAAATGATTTGGAGAATTTAAATAATAATTGATTAATAAATCTTATCTCTAACAATTGATTTTTCTGGGGCATGATTTATACAGGAAATGCCTTGGTTTTGGTAAGTGGTTAAGTATTGGTGAGTGTTTATTAGAATGTTATTTAAATTACTTAAATTGTTATTTAAATGCCATTTAAATGTTACTGAAAGTAGGTACTGGTTGCTGGTTTACCCTCTAGATCTCGTATGTTTAGAATTTGTTTTGTTAGGGGAACGTCTTTTCTTATAAAACTGCCAATTTTGCAGTGTGAAATTAAGGAAATTATTATGATCTACTTTCTTCTACACCAATTTTCAAATATATTTTAAACCATTGACATCAATTACTGATATGACAGAAATATTTTCGGAATAGGTTACAAAAGTTTAATTCACAAGAAAAAACATTTATTTTGGCTTTTAATGTACTTAAAGGCATTGATTTCTATTAATAATATTTACCCTACTCATATTTTGCCACAAATATCTCGAATGTAATTCTTCAGGAAGAAATCGATCGATCCAGAAGGTATCCGAATAAGATAAGATAGAATTTGAAAATGTGACCGCTGCGAGAATATCAACTTTTAATTTCTACCTTTGGACCATTTTTCAGGTTACTGGCGGATTTTAAGTAGCCAATTTTAGTGTTTTTTTTTGGTACTCTACCCCCTAAATCCATCTTCCTCTCTCCAGAGATAGACCGAAAGCCCTGTGAGTTCTCTTAACCTTCAGAGGGGTCCTCCATTCTATTGATGTTGGTGTGAAATGCGGTTTATGAGGTCACTTCTTAAAGATGGAAATCAGTGCCGCCGCTGCTACAGGAGCTGTCTCCCCTCTTTCATTGGTTTTAGAAAATTGACAATGCCAGTTACTTTGTATTTAGGTGGTGGTCGATCCTATGGGAAAATTATCAACTTCGTCACCAGTGATCTGCTAAAGTCTTTTGCCTTGTGCCAGTTCCCAAAGGACAGCTTTTTTTTGCCTTTGCCAAGAAGCGCGTCAGAAACGTGCCACATATGTAACGCCTATTCTCATCGCGGGTTAACATGAAACTATTTTCGAAAAGATCTAGAGCACATCACCGTAATGTTACAACTGTCCATCTTAGAGGTTATTTGTCATCAGCGCCACCCACACATCTCGTTTAGTAACTTCCTATTCGAAATAAAGGTCACTCTATTGGTTGGGAGCTCGGTTTCTAGAACAAAAATCCTTTTTCTGGCCGATTATCCTTGAAGCGTAGGTATTGCAACTTCGGTCAACGACGGCATTTAGCGTACACATATATTTAAATTTAGTAAGCTGTCTATTATATCGCACATTTCGTAATCTGCTTCCTTTATAAAGTATAAGAAAATTTTACTTTTGAAATTGACAAACCAGGGTTACTTGAATTTATTTATTATTTATGGAGAATCTTGAAGAATTTTAAGTCGAGCGTTCGCTCTGTTTCGAGAAAGGCACCCGGACAGGCCAAATGCCGTCGAAAGATGTGTGTTTAGAACATGGACAGTTTAGGCCAAAAATTGTTGAAACTGGTGTTACTGGATGCAAGCACAACTGGATTTTTTCGTAGGGTCCGTTTTTGAGACTTTTCACCATATCTTGTTGGGAAGATGAAAACCTCATGAAAATTATATGGACAGACGATGTAATTAAAAATAACTGCATTGTTTGCCCATACTTTGTATAGTGAAAACTTAATTAGTGAAAGTTAGTAGAAATGTCTTTCGGGTGATGTTGCGTAGTTAATATTTTATTTGACGTTTCGCTGACCATGCTGTCAGCTTCTTCAGAAGATTTCGTTGTATACACGTCGTTCGTGTCGTGAAAGCCTACACTCAACTATACTGAAAGTTATTCAGACATATTGCGCAATATTGTCGAAGAAGAACTTGATACTTTGCCACTTGTCTGCAGCTGCTTGATGTCAAATGAATAGCGCACCAACTCTCAACACAAGATGTGTCCACATGTATCCTTGGAGGAGCTATATGAAGGAAAGTGGATAACAAAAGATGGTCGGCACTTGTGGCCTCCACGTTCTCCAAACTTAACACCTCAAATTTAAATAATGACACACTGTGTAACATTTGTACTTTTCAATAGCCTAATTAATAACTGGTAACAATTATTAATCAACACATATTACTTCCGGTGAAACAAGAAGTGGTGCTGATATTTTTAGGTGAGGTGCCCCCTGCTTAGTTTCTGATGTACGGCTAAACGCTAACTCGTACTGTGACGCCTTGCATGCTCACAGTAATAGGTTTGTCTCGTCATTATTATTAATTGCTAAATTAATTAGTCTTTATAATGCAAAGATTATTATTTGTAAGATTATGAATAAGTGTTCAAAAGAATATTTCAAACGAGTAATAAAGAAACCAAAAAATATAATGCTAAGATAGCGTGGTTTCGAGAGTAATTTTTTATTTTACTCTCGAAACCACGCTGATGACGCCGGGCAGGCAGAAACATGTCCGTGTGTTAGTGTAATTTTTTTTCTCTCCTTTTGTTGCGTTTGCCGTGAATTATTCCATCAATACCATGAGGAAGCTAAGCTATCTTACCATTACATTTTTTGGTTATTGTTTCTAGGCATTTTCTGATGTGTTCTGAGTAATAAAGTAATAAAGTAATTAACACAAAGTCAAGTGGTGACATTGTTGCGTCAGTGGAACAAACACTAACGGTGAAAAGACTGTATTTCATGGAAATTAATTTTAATACAATAAAATGTCAACAAAGCGCTTTAAATGATTTTTAATCACTCTAAATAGCTTAACTACCGCAAACATTGTGTCCTTTTTTCCACCCAAATACACATCTTTTCCAAACCTGCAAACCTTTTCTTTATGTAGTGCATTAGTAATGCATGCTTGCTTATATTCTAGTATCGCAGAGATCACGAACTCCTCTATAACAGGTTTTTGAAAGGATTTACTGTGCCATACAAAACAAGTTCGCTAAAACTACATTCTCTTAGAAAACAAATGCATTTTTATTTATTAGAAAAGAAGGTCAAAACATGCAAATCAATCGCATATGTAAACGACAGAGACTAGTTTTTAGATGTATTTTGTGTAAACCACACCTGTCTCAATAGATCAATTAAGATTTCACACCTTAGTGGTTATAAAAACTTCTATGTAGACGCTGTATTATGAAAGCATTCGATAGATCTAAAGGTTTAATTAATTTATAGTAATGTTAGCAGCAAATTGAAAAGGACGTATAGAGATATGTTTATGGGCCAATTAAGTAAAAGTGGGACCTTCTGTTGAATGTTGATTTATTGCTATCACCAGAGGAATTCGTTAGAAATATAAAATGCCAATGCATTACATTAATGATTAGTTTTTTGGATTCAATTTCTAGGTTAGTCGCATATAGAAGGTATTTGGTTGAAATGCATTTTTTTGATTTGATACTTAATCAGGCGTTTTTAATAAAATGTTTTTGAAAATCAGCTTTGTCACTTTGGACTGAAAAGTTAGTTAAAAAACAATGTACGCGAAAAGCTATTTTTTGAAACATCGAAAATAAGTGAAAAAAGCTAGTATTTTCTGGTGGTAAACAACCATGCAGCTGAAAATAAGGGTAAACTAAGTATAATAATGATAGGCAGGAACTCTAGGGTAGTATGGCGAACAACACTAAGGTATCGGGACAGTCCGGACCATACAAGTTTAATTAATTAGCCCAGAGCAGCTGTTTCGGGACTGTTTGGTCATACGGTTGATAATGGGAATTCACGCCTGGTCATCACTTGCTTCGCACTTATTAATTAAACCTGTGTGGAATGAAGTGTGCCGATACTTTGATATTGTTTGCCAAGGCTATTTTATGTAGTCTTTTTGGTATTTATTTAACATGCAGTTGGACAGAATAAGATTTCTCTTTAGCCTTACACGCTAAAAAATTTAGAGTCAATATTCTACTCGATTCAAGCTCAAGATAGATCTAAGTCCAATCCCCATGGTGTAAAAATTTGACATTAATTTTAGAGTTCTGGCTAGATTAATTAATTCTTTAAAGGCAACTTAAACCCAGCGAATTTATGCACATGTAGTGAAAATGTATTTTCTTTTAACGAATTGGAAAGTATCTCTATATGTAGTAGATCATTGCATATCAATGAGAAGCGATTAATGAGATGATGAGCGATTTGGCATCACTGTGGATTTCCAATTCCAAATGTCGGTCGGTAACTATGCGACCTTGCAAAGCGTAATAAGGAAAGTTGTGGTTTTACAGTGCGTTACAAAAGAATGGAGCAACGGTGTGCCATCAAAATTTGTATTAAGTTCGGTGATTCCGCGGGGAAAGCGCCCGGGCTTTTCAGTATCATTTTTGGAGGACCGCGAAGCAGTGGAAGAGTAATATCGAAAACTGAAACGAGTGAGAGCTGTCGTTGATGTTAAGTAGTGAATTACGTTTGAATCGATTTATACCTCATCAGATTTTGATTCAAGATTAAAGCGTGAGAAAGGTATGTGCCAAAATGCTATCAAAAAACCTCACGATTAAACAGAAAAACCATCGGAAGGGTCTGCGCATTGATCTTCAAGACAGATTCGAAGATGACCTGGATTCTTTCCGTCATGTGATCGCTAATTAAGTATCATGGATTTTTTATTACGATCCTGAAACGAAGCATCAAAGTGCAGAGTGGCACACCGACAAATTTCCCCGATCGACGAAATCTTGAATAAGCAAACCCAAAATCAGGTTCATGCTCATGTTTTTCGGTAGTTCATGGGGGTGCTTTGTATTAAACCATCCTGCAATAATTGTTCCTCTTGTTGTCACGTTAGTTTTCGACGTCGATCAGCATGCGAAGAACGTTTTGAAGCGATACATCCTGTCTCACAGCACGTGTTTCTACTTTTTGTTGTTCGGCTTGGTTTTCAGAAATTTAGTATTTTCTTTGTCTTTCTTTGGTGGCAGAACACATAACCGAAGGCTGGGCAGTGAATATTGGCTCACACTGTATATACTGTGTATGTTAATTGAAAGTTTTATTCTTTTCGCTATATATTGTTATAGCTTCATCAACAAGTTTATATGATTACGCAATTCATTTACATTTCCTAATTTTATTAATTTCGTAACACAAATTATTGTTTAATTCAATACACTATATTTCGACACACTTCTCTTCCCGCCTCATGTATCACAATAGCACGTGCAACATTACGACACCGTATACAGAGAAAAAAAAATATTCGATTCCTTTCATTTCTTCTTTCTTTCAACATCACTTATTCTTTTCTCTTAATTTATTAAGCAATATTATTTCGAAATCTAAGATAGCTACAAGAGTTTTCACGATTCATTCTTATGCTTAATCCTATGTAGAATTAACCTCTAGATTTAAGTACATTAGCAAGTCATCATCATTATCGTTAATAAATTAATTTTAACGGACATATAAAACCTATTAGAATTTTTATTAAAGTTGTAATGCTGCGTTGTACATGTGGGAAGCTACACGTTGATATACTCGAAACAAAAAAATAGAAAACTGAATAAATAAAGTGGAAAAACAAACGATGAAGAGCCAACAACGGTATTGGCTCGAAGCCGCAACGAATTCTGATTATAAAGCAGAGGGTACCTTGTACGGTGAATGCTGAACAAAGGTCGAAGATGAGTACAGATGATCGGAAGGAGATTTATGTCCTATATGATCTATGCTTCATTATAATTGCTAAATACTCTGCGTTTGGAATGCAAGTACGCAGTCGTCGTTTTTTTTTCCGTTTTTATACTCGAGTCAATCAACAAATTATGTATTTATTTTACGTTGAAGTTCAAAGTCATCAGAGGATATCATTGCCAATGATGATTTTGTTCCTAGTTTTTTGATGAAGGGCGCTCGTTATGAGCTTCTGTCTACAATCAATCCTTCTAAGAGTCCCTACCATTCCTGAACGCTGGTAGCTAACTTTATACTATTTGATCTCAATTGTGTGCGAAAGGATCTACAATTAATCAGCTGCAAGTCAATGTCACATTCTCCCATGCTTTCGATAGAAAAAGGCGACAACTTTTTATGCACAGTTTGACACGATCCCGTTTGAAGAGCAGGATGTAGTTGTATTTTACAAACGGTTCAGCTCCCATAAGTATGCTACTACATTCGGATCAAATTTAGGTTTGTTATTTGTCGTCTTCTCGGATGACCCTGAAACGTTAATCTGTATTATATGTGCTTATGCTAATATTATGTGTGTGGGTGTCGAAGAATCAATTTCTTCGATGGTTAATTTGCAAGAAAATGCCGGCTTCGACAGAACAATATTCCTTCAAATCCTTTAATTTATATTGATGTTACTTAGTATTAGTAGTAAGATGAAATTATCAAATGGTTATCAGTTGGCCAACAGTAATATCATGAAAATACCTGGGTGCTCCAGCATTACAAGATTCAATGAACAACAGTATCCTTATTACCGTGATCGTATGGGGATTCCTTTGTCAGGATTTTTTGAGATTTTCCCTTTCATAAGTGCGGGGGATTCTTTTAATATGTACACTACCGTCCATATTAGTTCGGGCACGCAAATAAATTTTAAAAAAAACGAGAAAATATTCAAATTCATTTTTCCAAAACTTAACATTTTTATTGCATTTTATTAATAGCGATTAAAATTAAAGTATAAAAGTAAAAAAAAGTAATTCTAACGAAAAATAAACAAAAACTTCTTAAACGTTCCGTTCATCAAAGAAATTCCCTTTTGCGCGAAGAACAGCTTTCACAATCCGAGACATCCGCTCCACTAGTTTTTCAAAGACTTTATTTGGCATATTAGTCCATTCCTCTTGTAAAATGTTCCAGAGGTGGCCTACGGAGGTAGGACATACTTTTCGGATCCTCCTGTCCAATTCGTCCCATAACAGCTCGATGGGATTTAGATCGGGGCTTTGCGGCGGCCATGTCATTATGTGTAAAGTTCCATTATCTTTTTCTTCATTTAAGAAATTTGTACATATCACTGCTGAGTGTTTGGGGTCGTTGTCCTGCATGAATACAAAATTTTCGCCGATTAGACGTTACCCCGATGGTATTGCATTTTCTTGCAGTATTTCTAAATAACCTTCTTTTCGCAAAATACCTTCGATTCGTTTCAAGTCTCCTGTACCGGCGTAGGAAAAACAACCCCAAACAAGCACAGAATTTCTTCCTTGCTTGACAGTTGGCACTACACAATCCTGCAACATTCTTTGGCCTTTCGCTCCTCTTACAAAAACGCGCCTTGATTGTTCGAACACCTAAAACTTTCACTCATCGTCCATAGCACCCTTTTCCAATCATCCACTATCCAATTTCTATGCGTTTCTGCCCACTGCAGCCGTTCTTGCCTGTTTCCCTGTCGAAGTAGGGGTTTTTTTGTTGCAATGCGGCTGTGAAGATTTGCAGCTTTTAATCTTCTTTGCACTGTAGTAACAGAAATTTTTCTTGCACGGTCGCGATTCATTTCGGCGGCGATTTCTAGTGCTGTCAGTCTCCTATTTCGCTTGCTCAGCATTTTTATACGCTCATCGTCGGCGTGAGTTGTTATTCTCTTACGACCTGAACGCGCCACATCTCTTAAACTGCCCGTGCGTTGATGTCTCCGAATGATATCACTAACAGTCGATTTATTAACATGTATTTTTTTCGAAAATTTGACGCACTGAATAACCTACTCGATGAAAAGCAACAATTACAGAGCGCTTTTCTAAACTTGTCGGTTTTCCTCTCGGCATTTTAATAACTTTAATACGCTATTAACACTAACGCACGCACAAGCAGGTTTATTTAGAAACTAAAGCATTTATCAATACACAATAAACTTTCGGCTGGCCTGCTCCCATCCCAAAGAGTATTGTAAATTTATTACCTGCAGTATTGACCCTAAAATAATCCTATTTGTGCCGATGAGGATTATTCTGAAAATTACTGTATTGGGTCATAAAATATAATAGGTTTTTAATCATTCTCTAATCGATATTCTTGGGAGTTTGCCTGTACAATTGGTTATAAGCTTCATAAAGGACCTAATATAAATATGTTATTTATATATAGAGGCAATTATATTATCCTTTAGTAGAGTTTACAACATTTTACTAGGTGTCTGAACTAATATGGACGGTACTGTACATGTACTGTTGCGCCATAAATCCGCTCTTTGAGGCGAATAATTATAGCATATTGTTAATTAAAAATTTTTTGAAGCTAGTGATAATGCTATCTACCGAACCTCATATGCATATACAAAACAATTATTGAAAATTGTTTGTTGACTGATGTATATTACTTTGGACAACAGTAAATGATGAGCGTGTAGGTTTCGCTTAAGACATTGATGAGATTAAATAGAAGCTTGTGTAACTCGTCGCTACCCTTACTAGTTTATATTTCACCTTAAATAGCTTGTGGCGATTCTTTTGAACGTTGCTGATTTTGATATTTTCGTAAAATTATCTACGATACCTATTGTTGAATAAGGTAAGTGTTTTACATGTAACAATTCCTAAAAATTGGAACTAAGGTCGCGTAATTCACAGAATCAATTTTTTAAACTTCAAGGTATTGAAAATATTTCAGAAAAACAATTTTCCTAGATTGCAGTAATGACCGGCATACGGTTCTTTTTGTTTCGATAAACGATTATATTGCTTGTTTACATACTAAATGCTTGCTTTACAACCTCCCATTAATAAATCACTCATTAAAGCATTAATTTCTCGTGTAACTAATTAAAAACCACACTTCAAAGCTCAATTTTACATTTCAACGGTATCATAAATGCGGCCCATACAAGACGTGTTAACAGCACCATAAAGCGTTTTGGTAGTTATAACATTAACATTTTTAGAAAACACAAACTACGTCGTTTTGAAGAGGTTATCGAATACACTGCGCGCGTACAAATGAGGACTTCATAATGTAGATTGTACAAAGCAAGCAATGAACAGTAAATAGCTAAACAAACAAACAAGGTACATATATCAGCATAAAACTATAAAACAAGAATTCTTGGCTCTCTGTGTTAGAATATTGAAAAACGCTGTTAATAACCATAATAAAATCTTGTTATTGAAGCCTGACTAATCATATTAATGGAGAATGCTTCTACTGAAGCAGCTTGTGAGTAGTTTGGTATTCCACTTAGAAAGTTAGGCAGTAAATGAAGAATTACTATTGCAATTCTTCACAGCATTCTGTATTAAAAAGAATTTTTTTTTGCTACTTTAACAATTTAATATAGAATTAAAAATTAAGAATTCCTTAATCTTAATTATTTGACCCATAACTTAAGTTTGGTACGCTTAATCTGCAGCTAATCGCCATTGTAATGTATCTCATTACATCTCCCCTGCGTAATTTTGTAAAGCGCTTTCCTTGCTTCAACAAGTACTGAGGCCCAGACGAAATACACCAGCATACAGTCAGTGCGCAGTAACAGCTCTGAAGATGTCCTATGAGTATAGAGCAGGATGAAGGTTATTGCACACTAGTCCGATGCTCTCTATCGCCTGACGGCGACGTGCAGTTTTGCAGTGGCAACCGGCAGACCGTCTATCGTGAATGCAGATTTTTAGCCGACACGGTAGTTCTGATATGTGGAGCCATCCCATTAGCCAAAGGAGAGCAAGTCGTGAACTATTTCATCATTTGTTTAATGATCTGGAAGAAGATGAGAAGAAATTTCTCCAGTATTTATAATGTCACCTCTGAACAACAAGTGAGGAGATATTGTAGTAAAGACATGCACTTCATAAATGAAGCTGGCCGACGACGACCCAGCACGGTACGTTGCGTTGTTTGCCGGTGAAGATTGGAGACCGGAAATCCGTTCCAGCGACATTCGCCCTGGGCCGTGCTCTGCCGGAATAGTGGGCGTTTGTCTACTTATTTGCATTGTTTTAATTCTATCCGTCTTTTGATAATCTGCATCAGATACACTGCAAGATATACATTGAAATACATCAAAATCATCCTTACCGTAAAACTTCACTAAAAATGAAAGTGTTTCAGTGTACTAGCACCGCAGTCATCTTTGATTTAAGTGACCTTTAAATGTTAGGATCGTATTATATTGTCCACGATGGCACGTCTGATAGATCTAACGAACCGATTTAGAACGCGGCGAGCGAAAAGAAAAACAAAACCGAAACATCGTTCTGTCTATACTCCACTCCAAAACTCGAGAGCATCCACGACTTACGTAAATCTAAACAATACGAAAACGAGGTTGAAAAAGGACTCGGCGGCGGCGGGCGTTCGTGAACACAATGCTTTATAAATATTTACGCAGGCCAAATATTCAAATTGTTCGCTGTTTGAGCGCTTCCTAATTGCATTGCCCAGATAATGGGAACAACAACAGTAACAACGGCAACAACAACATCCCGACGCTTTTAGTTTAATTGTATTCCCGTTTTTTTCCCTACACGTACTGATACTAATCTTGCTTTCTGTTTTTCTGTGAAATGCAAAAAAATTGATAACATTCCGTACACAATGAGGATATTTTTTTAATTTCCCAAGAATTTGTATTGAATAATGGGTCATGTCAAACTAAATAATCCTTCTCTTACTGGGATCAAGCCTCTGAGGGTAGTCTGAATACTTTTTACAGCGATGTCCTTGCTTCTTCAATCCGGCCAAGCAGTAATAAATACCTTGTTTTGCAAAATAGATACACAAATGTGATTTGATGGAAATCTCTGCCCTCTGAGCGAAATCTTCAATACCAGATCTGGTGAATATAGTGGGTGTTCTGTCGATTCGAATACCAATTCGTGAATTTTTACCATGGCTCATAGTGGGTTGTCTGCATAGAACAAAACTTTCAAACGCACATATTTTTCCCACAATTTCTGCCTTCAATTTACAAAGTAATAATGCATGGTATGCCTTCGTTATTGTTTTTCCCTTTTCAAGATCGTCCATTAACACAACACCGTTACTATCCCAAAAAACAGCTACCATCACTTTTCGAGCTGATGGAACAGCCACTGCCTTTTTCGGAGTCGATTTCCTCTTCGTAATTTATTGTCTCGACTATGCTTTAGTTGCATTTTGTTCGCCAAAATTATTTCGTTTAAGGGAGTCACACAGTTTTTCAGCCGAAAAGTGAATGTTTTTAACCTTAGCATTTCCGGTTCTATTCAACAGATTTTCTCTTTCTTAATCTCATCTTATTATTAATTAAATACTAATTAATATTAACAGATGGATTAAGGCGTACCTTGCAGATGGAGAGCAGGCTACTGAAGTAAATGGTGGTAAAAAGTTCTCTGAAGGAATGGAGTTCCTCAGGGCTCTGTGTTGGGTCCTCTATTGTGTGTTATTTTCACTAATGACTTGCCTAATATCTTATGTAATGGTGCAATTACGATGTAATGCGGACGATAATACCTACCTCTGCGAGGCTGCTATTCTCAACAGCACGATGAGAGTAAAATTCCTTTTTTCAACTTTGAGGCCAAAGAAACCCGCCAAAACGAAGCGCCAGAGCC
>LR737390.1:8811987-8839332 GCA_902655005.2 Marronus borbonicus
TCGACTAGTTTCACAGAAAACGGTACTTAAAGATGGCAACGTTTTGACAGCATTAATAGCACTATTAGAGCCCTCTAAAACTTAATTTACTTCACTAAAAAATTAAATTTTTGCAAGAAATATATGGCAAATGTTTCTGAATAAAATAAGATTAAAAAGATCCATTGAATAGAACTCCAGACATTAGTGTAGTGACCCCCTTAAATTGTTTTAACAGAGCTTTGGAAATATTGATTTGAATGCGTTTTTGGTCTTGATTGAGCGAGCGTTTTCATGCCCAAATCTTCAGCCAATATGTGACAAGCATGTTCTGTCGAGATGACCACAGTCTCTGCTACCTCTTTAACATTAATTTGACGGTCTTCCGGTACTATTTGGTGAACTTTTCCGGTAATAGTTGCGACTTTTAGGCGTATCGAATAAACATTGTCAGCAACATGGTACGACCACGTTTAAATTCAGCTGGCCCAGAATTTTAATGTGACAAATAATGGTGGTTCTCGTAAGGAGCGTCCATTACGGTTTAAAGTTGCGTAGGCGTATTGTCTTTCAAGATGCTACATGTTGTTTCAAGAACTTCAAGAATTTGATGATGGTTCGATATTGGATTATTTCCAGTTTTATAGAAACACTAACATCGATTGACACGAGCCACTGTTAAACAATAACTGAGTGTCCAACATGGCTGGAATTTTTTTAAGTATCGAGGAGACGATTTCATGAAGAGAAGAAGATGTTAATATAATCAGTTCATTTGAACAACGACAGTTTTAAATCAGATAATGTACTGACTAGACACAAAGACAAAGCCTACTGCCTTTTTGATTGTATCAAACGCATAAAAATTAGTGAAACGAACTAAAAGAATTGTTTCGAAAATATGTCAGAAGTTACGCGGCAACAATCCGGAAATAATTCTTTTAAAACTTTATTTGTATTAGCAGATACGTGCATTTTTCATGTAAAAACAAACGATAAATTTTGGATTAGGCTCATTCTTTACCTATTCTAGGATGTGAATTTATCATTAATTAACATCAAACATTAACACCAGAAAAAAATTGATTTCTGGTCATTTTCTCTCATGAAATACAACTTAATTTACCAAAAACTCCCGGTATATGCGACGGACTCCAAAACAACAATAGACATCAACTTTTACCGAGGATTGTACCATTATACGGGTAAGTAGTACATGTAACACGTAGATATGAAGTGCGTAATACAATATACCGTATTAAAAGCTCCAAAAAAAGTTAATTAAAAAAGGCGACCGCGTTATTATTACGAGAAGTTGGCGCGGACGGGCGTTCGTAGAAAAATAATATCCACTCGGCGCCTCGCCTCTGTGAGAGAATTCAAATAAGATGGATACTGCATGCTCGCGTATGGTCGTAAAATGAAAACAAATATCCCGCATTACCGCGGGAAATTATACGTAATTATCTTAATCGCTCTTAATAAATGTACTTACGACACGATCGCAGAAGGGGAACGCTAAACAATCACGACCGTCATTAAAGTTCGTTGTGTAGTTGTTGTTGGTAGTGGGTAGCGGACGTAGGGAATTCTATTAGGCTGGTAGCTGAGGTAGTAATAGCTGTTGGATCTAATTTACCTGCTGAAAAATAAAAGAGAAACGTATTAGTCAGGCGCATATTGACGTGTTACTTATATAATTTATCTCATCGTAGAAACTTGTAATGGCTTCCTCTCATACTTTACATGCGAGAGAGTGACTTTACCACCGTCGAGTATAAAAAGACACGTTGCTTTCTTATTCATACTTAATTTCGCGTTTAGCTAAAAATATACGACTTAGCGCTGTAATTCCATCCATCGACTTCTTATTCTGATAATGGCTACAGGCTGTAGCCAATAGATTGATAAATTGAAGGACTTCTTATACTACATTTTGTGATTTGGACTACACGAGTTTCATTTTAGGGTTGCAATTTGATGAAGTATTTTTCTTTGGCTAATAGTATGCTGGCCTGTTTTGAAAATTGTAGAATGTAACAGTATTCTCTTACTTAATAGGCCTAGTTAATAAAAGGCCTTAAAAAACTCCTATTTTCTTTAATTTTAATAAAGGGGATGACTGAGAGGTCAAACATCAGTAGCAATAAAAAAGATAAAAATATACTATCATGAATTTGACGCCGAGACAACCGAGTCAGCAACGGAAATTCGGCGGTTTTCTTATTATAGACACAGCGCTTGTTGCTGGCTTTTATAGCTCTGGTAGCAAAATATTTATTAATGCTGTTATCTTCCTGTTAAAGTATACCGGCTGATCGCATTCGAAAGTTTTTAACTTTGCAACAAAATCGAATTTAAATTCAAATTCGAAGTTCGGATTTCAAATTCGAATCAGAAGTTAATGTTTGCGGATTCACATCTTGTGCACGCCTCCAATACGTTAATGCCTTTTTTATTGTAAGTTAAAAATAAGGAAATCGACAATTAACAAAGGATAATTAATTTATTTCTTTTATTTTTATATTACTGCCACACACAGCATAAGACATGAGTAAATTACGAAAGCTAAGCTTCATTTGTGCTAATTGAGTTGCAGTTTTTGTTTATTTCTAAAAGCGCAATGTTAACTCTTGTATCTGCAAATTGGTTTATTTCAAATGAAGAAAGCTGCTTGTTGAACCTTGGAATCGTGCAAAAATGTTTGTAGTGTCATTCTGGAGCAACAGATTAACCACAAAGCAGTTGCCTATCTCATTTTTACACGTGTCTTATTAGCTCGTTAATTTCCACATGGTATAAATACAATTCTACATGCTTTGTCAATTGTATTGTAGACGAGCATCAATATCTTTTTACATTTGTCAGTCCATTTCGTCAAAGTACTGGGATCAGTCAGTTTAATGTCCAAAGCGTGACTCAAATATTTAGCATCATGATCGATCTCTTTCTTTTGAAGGACTTGCGGGATTGATTTTAATGTTATCATTGCATGTAGCTCACATGGTTTAGGAGAACTAGAAATTCATCTATTATCGCAGTGTGCAGTGAAGACCTTTCCCATTGTGCTATTACTAAAGAAACCTTTGTCCGCATTAAGAAACATTATGAAGTGAAATATTGTGGTGTACTCTAGCCTCAAAACTAGATAGTGGACTGTAACCGGATATATCTTTTCAACATCTGAGCCAAATCAAAAAAAAAGCAAATCTTACCTAACTGAAAAATAAACGGAGTAATGTAAATGTTTCCTCAATCTTACAATGCGAAATAAGCGAATTAAGCTGAAGAAAACAATGAATCCAACCAGTAGTACAGTGACAACACGATAAAGGAACTGGATGGAGTGCTTAACAGAATGAGCAACAAATGGACCTACATTTCAGGAGCTCAAAAAGTAACTTCTGATAGGTCAATTAAAAAGTTCCTAAAAGAAGCTGCTAATTATGATTTCCTCCCTCAGTTGAATGCGCATTAGATAACGTATCTTTAGCATCGATATATGCTGTTGTGAAGAAATGGAGGATTAACAATTTGCTATACACCTAAATCACCTAATATATATGCCACCACATCGTTTTGGTAAGGCCCGCTAGAGGACGCCCATAGAGCGGAATGCTTTCATCTCTGCAGCAAATGGTAAATTCGAAGTTGGCCATTAACAGCCAGGGTAACTCATTGGATCTATATGGTTGTGGTGATACCAATAATAAATATTTGCGGCTTATTCTAGTTGAAAGACACCGATTTTCAAGAACGCCGGAATAAACTAAGCAGAATACAGCCTCGGCATAACCGGAGCAATGATGATCCTCACTGGAGACCTTGCTTAACCTGTCGCTTCGGATTTTACTGATGCGGGCCTAGGTAAGAGCATACTATGTGAGTGGCAGTATGCGATGAGAAAAAAGGCGGAAACGGACGGACATGCGTCCACCTTCAACACAATAAATCCCCATATTAAGTATGGCAGGTACCAGACAAGAATTCCCAGGGCGTTCACCATTGTGAAAACTTACGAAAGCTACTCTAAATGATCTCGTCTTTTTCACGGACGGATCTAAAACCCAATTTGGAGCAGGTGCGGGAATATGTTGAGCGGGGAGCTTCAGGAAGCTCGTAAGCGGAAATCTATGTGCTCGGGAACTGGTAGAAACCTCGTCCGAAAAAACAGGACTTTTATAGCAACATTGTCAGTTGCAGAAGCATTTATTATTTCAATAGCTAAAATGAATTTTACAGAAAATGGTAAGTATTTAGCATTGGTCCCTCGCTATCATAGGTACAACATATATATTCGACATTAAAACAACAAGAACCTACAATTTAAAATGCCAACATCTCGACTAACACATCTACATTAACCTGTACATATTTATACATCCTAGGCGTACATCTTGTTTGCGTACTAGTCTAAGCATACGTTTGTTTTAGTTCTTTTTGTTTCAGCGAAACACGTTTCCCCGATGGTAATTTGTCCCGAACGCGTGCACTTTTATCTAAACCGCGTTTACCTAATGCTTTCCCAACCGCATCCGATGCACAAGATCAACAAGACCGAAGGCTGCATGTTAAACAACCGGTCGTACATGGACGGCCGAACGCGAACATCATAATTTGCAATGATTAAATGTAAATTTCTTCGTCGCTGAGCATTCATAGCCGTCTACCTCCGTAAAAGTTGCGAGAGCACAGCAGCGCCATCTCTCTGCCCGGAAAAGAAAGAAGGAAAGAAAGGAAACAAGGTACACGAGTAAGCGCAGGAAGAAGGAAAAACAATCGCTGCAGCTTTCGTCGGACTTCGCGTCGTCGTGACGTCACTGACTGAGGAGATTTTGATTGAAATACAAAGAGTTCGTAGGTAGGAAGATAGAGACGTTTGTAAACTAAGAGTTCCTTCAAGCGAGAAGGCGGGTGTTCTGCGGAAAAATAAAGTTGTCTGAGGAAATGGAAACGGAGAAGGAAATGATGATGAAAGTTTGAAGGGCTTAAATGTAATAAGTGGCTTCCCTAATTGTGATTTTAGGTTGCTGAAAGAGATATAGATCAACGGTAGGAGTTTGTTTCCTTTCCCCAAGTTTTAGCTTTATATAAAGTTGTTGAACAATAATGGTAAACATGTTAGATCAAATCGGGCTAGGTTAATAACGTCCGCTTTTGTATGATGGATTCTTCCGAGCCATTTTTTCATATTCAGGCAGAGGACATAATCGTGAGAAGTTAAGTCTGGCGAATATGGTGGTTGCGGAAGTAATTCTAACTCACTCTTTAATAAGTTGGCCGATAAAGTGGTTTTAACCTTCTTTGGCGCCGGTTAGCCACGAAAAAAACACTGTTTGCAAGGTAAGTTGGATACACTCGCTAAAGCGTTTAATGAACTTATTTTGCACAAATAAATATTCATTATGATCATCACGTTTGACGGTATTTTGTTGGTAAGATCTGCTGAAACATCAAGAATATCTTTCACGACACTTTCACTTTTTAACTTTTTCGAAGAGAAACTCATTATAGAATTTGGCTGTCCCTTCTTAATATTGCAAACGAGCTACATCATCCTCTCGGAACCACCTAAATGCCGTAAATTTCGACGTACACATTTATTATTCCTTCCAAAATGTAACGGTAGGCGTCTCCTTAAAAATAAAAACCCCGTCGTAATATACAAGGATTTAATGAGCACGAGCAAAAAAGAATTTCCGTATAAAATTTTAAACGTTAAAGTTCTGTGTACAACAACGTCATGTCATCGTAAATACGCCATGATAATAGCGTGCTTCCTTCGCTTTCACGACGCTTCCAAAGTGGTAAGGACACTTCAGAAGCGGCGTAAAGATACCTCCGAAGATAAAATACTCATATACTCGCGTATTGTATAAAGACCTGTACAGTCTCGGGTAATTGGATTAGCCGGAACATGCATTTCCTCGTAGTAACCTATTTTTACCTCTATTATGAGATATTGTGCCTGTAAATAATTTTCCGAGACATCAGCGCTTTAAAATAAGATGCTGGCGATATAATTTTAAACATATGATGGCGAAAAGTATTTATTAAGTTCAAAAATGTTATAACACCCAGTTAGGAGTCTCTAGCCCAACCAAACTTAGCATTGAGAAGGAATTCAAGGATTCGAGGAAAAGATGTACTTTGACTTAAAATTTAAATTGTAATGAATTAGAAAGTTATGGTAATAAGTGAAGGATTATTATAATAATTATTAATATTACGACATGACAAAGCCCTCTGCCTTATGTGATTTGAAAAGAAGATATGTATAATCTCTGTCAAACATAAAGCCGGCTTTACATTTACGAGTGCTCGTGTAGATATAGGATATTTTTTCGTTTGAAATGGCTCCAACTGAGCAACAGGATGCAGTTGTAGCTGTAGTTTTGTTAAAATGACCACGAAACTATGCACACAAGATCACAAAAACACAAAAGAATTTGGGTAAAAGAAGCATTACAAAGAAGACAAATTTTTGAAATTTATCTCACAACAGCTCTGATTGCAATCCTTTTCATCTTTTGGTTGTATTTCCACCGAAAACTTTTTTTTTCTTCACTACATCATCTGTTATACTCATAATATCGGCACTAGCTTGTTAGACAGAATGTAGCCAGCTAATTGCTTGATTAGAAATTAATTATTGAGACAGGTTTGCTTACAGGCTTACCTGATCCATCCAGAACTTGGTTTTCATGATATGTAAAATAATATAATAACAGCTACATTAAATTTGCTCCACCTGCTTAGGCTTGTAGGTAAGTTACACGGTTTAACCAGAATCCTGGTATTCCTACAATCTAACGCTATAATTGACCAATTAATTGATTAATAATGTAATATCAATCTTCAATTTTCAATTTATATCAATTTCAATTTTATTATTATTCAAGTGTGTCTCCAATCCTGTTCCTTCGATTTTTATCTGCAAAAATCTTCATTCTTTTGAAGGCATAGAAACACACCTATCGACTTTAATGTTCTACTCTAATAGATTTTTTCTGAACCCAGGAAAACAATTTGCAACTTCAGCTTCAATAACCTTTACTAATCGAATTAATTAAAAATATAGAACATAAAATATTGAATGGAAAGTGTTGCTTTTAACTGAACGTGGGTAATTTCGTGTTTTGTGTAGTTTTGTTAGATCACGTAATGTTTTGTGCCAAGATAATCTAAAAAACAGTAACATAATCCGTACAAAAGGTGCGCTTTTATAATGGAAAAGAAAATACAAAAAACATAACAAAGGGAACACGAACTGCACTTTGCTCTTCTTAGAAAATCTTTCCCTTTCGCCAAAAATGCTCCGAGTTTAGTTTTTTTCTTGCAGTAGGCCATAACAATATCCATCTCCAATATCCAACGGTAGTCTGCCATCATGTTGGTATCTCATCGTCTCTAATATCTTTTTTCTATTTCTTTAATATTCTGGTGCAATCGTTCATCATGTTATTCACTGATATCACCAAGGTTAGGTTAGGTGCCAAAACACCGAAGGTGAAGGTATTAACATTCTCAAGACAGACAATTAATTTTTTGATCAAGTTCACCGCATAAGTCATTAGTAAAAACCAAGAGCAGCAAGGGACCAATGTGACTCCCTCGTGGCACACCTGAGTGTCAAGGCGGGTGTATTCAAATTCATGATTCCTTATTGCTATGTGCTAGATAACTCAGAGCTTCTAGTTTTCATAGGAATGTTCAATAATTCAGCTTGTCAGAAATAAATGTATAAATAACATCCACCTACTGATTCTCATCTATGTTTTCAGCAACAAACTGACCAATAATGCTGAGGTTGGTCACAGTAGAGCGTTAGTTAACAAAGCCATGCTGGTCATCAGAAAGTGTTTATTTAAATTGATGATAAATATTCTCTCTATTAATGACGTATCTCCCTTTTTATGAATGGGTGCTAACCGAGAAACTTTTCAACATTTGGGAAAAATACTTTTACTAAGAGACAGGTTGACCAGGTAATGCAAACACGTACCCTAGTGTTTGCATTACCTGGTCACGTACAACAAAACTAATGGTACTTTTCCAACGTTGAGTATCGATTGGCTCTAGGTCAGCAAAATCAATGGAAAAAGGTGATCAAGCTATGCTGGGCAGTAAAAACTTGACTGGCAAGTCACTATTGAACCAATCCAGTCGGTGCAGCGTCGGTTGAAGATCAGTTGCCAAGCGTTGTGAAAATGTGACTCACGGTCGGCAGATAATGGTGAGGAGGAATGTTCGTTAAAGGTTGGTACTCAACAAAGTCGTTCGGTGAAAGATCAAATAAGGTCCGTGATCGGGAGCCAACGTTGATCGGGAGCCAATGATCTGTGCTACTACAGAACGCATCATACAAGAGTACGTTATTAGCTAATTTAAAGTTATATAGCTTTTATTATTTGGATTAGGAAGATAAGCAGTATAACGACTATGGCTAGTTGTATATGCAAGCTGAAGAGCAGCGTGGTAGGGGCCTGATGACTTGCAATCGTTCGTGATAATTTAACAGATTGTTTCATTAGACCAAGTTTAATATGGGATAGAGGTAATAATACCTTTGCAGAACCAACTAGGCTTTCACACAACATATCCTTGTTGCTAGGTACTAAATGCTCTTTTGGACATGGATATTTCGTGAATCCAAATTAAACTAAAAATGGGCCTAAAATTTCTAGGTCACGCCAGTAGTAATTTCCACGAGTAGCTCGCTCTTGAAGAGGTTCGTAATTCTCTTTCCAGTAAATTGAATGACCACCAAGAGCAGAAGCATAGAAGTTACCGCAATGTAAAAGAAACACTCTTAAGACTCCTTTTGGCCAATCTATGAAAAGTCTCCAATCAACCGGCGTATATTCAGAGGCACTAAGCGAAATTTTTACAAAATATTCGACAAATTTACTACATTTACTATTTAATTACTTTTTATTTAATTTATATTAGTTTATATTTAATTTATTAATTTATTTCATATTTTTTTTATTTAATTTATTTACTATACATTTACTACATAATTTACTACAAATTTAAGCAGGGTGCTTTCTTATTAATCGAAATTCTAGTCATTCGGAGAGATCTTTGGGAGGCCCTAAATCTCTGAGTAAATCATTCAATTCATGTTAGAGAATTAAGAGAAAGGTATGCAAATCTGCATAGAAGCCCGGTGAAGTGGAAGCGACAGGCTAGTCTGTTCAAAAGCCCGACAATTAGAGACTACATAGATTTCTATAGTTAGGCTAATCCTATTACAAGGGACTATACACAATACTACCAAATGGGCGTATGTATGTATATGCATAAATGTTGTACAAGCGCACTTGAAAATAGAGTCAGTCGCTGTAGTGTAACCACGTTACATAATTCCGACCCGTACTAATAGAGTCGTAAAGTTTTTTTATTGTCTCTCCTCTTGTAGCGTATACGTACACTTACGTACGTCCATTTTTTCCTATTCCGCCTCCTTATTCTACGATTCCGGTCGCTCTTAAAATTCCCTCTCCCGAAATTAAGTTTACGTATCGAATTTATTAACGTTAAATGAAGCGCTTTCCTGGAAGATCTTAATTACGTCGAACGAGCGAGAGAGATGCTTATGACGAAGCAAGTTCCCATCGAAAAAAACACTCCAAAAACGAATGTAAATGTATGGAAATGGGCATTTAAATATTTATTTATGACGGTGTTTCCGCATAGAAACCCGTAACAGAGTACCTATTCTACGAACAAAAAAAAAATCTAACGATCCTGGGCTCGGAATAGCTTCAGCGGAGACGGTGGAGTGAAAAGTAATTATAAAAAAAAATGGAGAAGAATGAATTCGAAATATCTTCTTGGAGTGGGTATATATCTCGTTAAGATACGGGAAGCAAGAGGAAATGTCTTAACTTATCATTAGGCGTGGGTTAGGTACCTATAATATAGTATAACAGAAAAAGGGTTAAATAAATATGAATAAATACGTATAAGTGTATGTAAAGGACCTTTGGTATTAACTTAGCCCATATATCTTAACCTGCCTCTAATCAAATAAGTAACCATTGTTAATTAAAATTTAAATTCTAATTTTAGAGACAAAAAGAAATAAAGACACCATAGCCACATTATTTGGCGAAATACTTGCACAATTGCGACTAGGAACTCCCAGCAGCATGATCTGCGAGGGCAGCACGGATTGACTAACAGCTTAAATAGCTAGACAATTAGAAAAATGTTCATTCCACCTGTGCAAACGATAACAAGTCTTAGCTATTGCGGTTAACTCTTTGTAACTGAGAACTGATTCACACATTTGGTTATATTTCAGACTGAGATTCGCTAGCTCATCAGTTTTATTTAGCTTTACAATCATCAGCGAATACAGTCACGGTATTAGTAACTTGGCCCATGATAGATCAGAAAAGTTCACTATCATAATCACGTACTCTGATGTATGGAGGATTGCCTTTGGAATGGAATATTTGCATTTATATTCGATCATTAAAATCTGCTGTATATCTCACCAAATAAAGGAGGCTCCTTCTTTTGCCAACTTTTTTTGGTTAAGTGTAAGATCGACCACATACAGATATTGCTAGTCGTGTCTATAGCTTCTCATCGTATTGTTCAGCAGTAATTTATTAGCATCGAATGGATCTCAGGCTCAATACATGCTGGTTAAAGCGATCACCCTATTTATCGCTAACATCTCCCATATCTTGAAAACGCTAAAGACAGTAGAGACGATATTATCTCCAAACGAAAGCAATACTTATACACACAAGCTAGTAAATGATGAAGATCAGCTCTAGTGCTGCTTATGCCAAAGCTATCTAGAAACACCGGAAAATGCACTAACAATGAAGCAGATTTTAGGTAGCAGAAACTACGGGCACTGATGCCGTGCCTTAACATATGTATATAATGTTGTTTATGGATTCTTGCTTTGCTCTATGAGCTTCCTGACAATATAAATTTAATTAAATTTAAAAAAATCGTGTTAGGTATGCTGCAGGATGTACGTAGGCAAAACAGTTGCCACGCCTTTACAATTCAAAAAAAAAAATATCTTCTAACGTTCTCACCGTTTAAGCAAACATGGACGTTTTAACTTTGGCTTTTTAAACGTAACATAAGTAACAGACCTTGTTGCAGCTCGATTTGCTTTTATTTATTCTAGAATTTAGTAAATCTAAATGTTAACAATTATCGAATATATTACAGATTAAAACCTCTTTGATTTATCTTCTTTTCCTTTCTCAAGACTCTGGTGCTCTATGGGTATCGGGTTTGTTGCTAGCTTCAGTGTCTCACCCACTTCTTCCATTCTTTCCTATCTCTGGCCAGTCCTCTCATATCTTTCTTCAAACCTATCTCTTTCATTCTTCCCGGATTTATTTTATCTTGCTATGTTTCGTCGTATCATTTCCGTCGACATTCTCAAACCTATTAATAATAATTTTATTTATTTATTGGCAACCTACAACTTCCTCCTTTCTTTTTTAAAAGTTTACTTTTATCAAATGATACTTTTTTACTTTATTTTGTTTTTACCCGTAAGTATATTTTCCAAGTATTCAAAACATGCCACTCGTTCCGGGTCCTTTCTTATACTGTATTTCTCTTCCTTCCAGCTTATAATCATTTATTTGGTTTTATCTATATTGGTATCCACTTCCAGCTTATTTATCTCTTCTCACGTGCCATTGTCGTTTGGTTCCCACTTGCCAGCTTTCTAGTGCTTTTGTTCTTTGATTTATCATACACAGAATTTTTAAATTCCGAATCTGGAACTTTTGATGAAATATTTACACGTAAAAGATTAAGAATCCCAAATTTGGACCCAAATTCTGACAATTATTATTGTGGATAGCAATTTCCATATCATATCGAAGATCTTCTTAAGACTGTATTACTGCTAAGAACTTCTCTAAACATCCAAGAAGTGTCCTCCGAAATTAATGATTAAAAGCTTCAAATTAAACCCATTTAGTCTCGTAAGTGTTCGTGGTTCCCTCTTCCTATTCGAGATGAGATTAAAAACCACTATTTAAATTGCTACTCCCCGATTGTTTTGTTTTTTTTTTCTTGATCGTTTCATTATCTATACATTATTCTGAAATAAAAGCTTGGATTCTGCAATTCGAAGATGATATTATTCGATCCAGAAGAAGACGCACGGAATCAAAATTTTTGCAAGAAATTTACATGATGTACGGTAAAAATACTGTGAAGCCTGAAGTAAACAACGTGATATTGCTGAAGTGAATAAATTAAATTTATTCAAAAATAAAATATATTCAAACATTAGTAAACACACCGTTTCTCTATTTCATTTTATTAGTAATATTAAAGCGTTTCATTCTATTAAACGCAGCGACAATACATATTTCATTTATAATTCTGCTCCCGTAAGCGTATGCGTGACGGGATAATTTAATTAATACTGCTGTCACTCCTTGATTTATTTCAGTTTCAGTTTAGGCTTATGGTTAAATATCATATTAAAGCGAGAATACAAATTTCGACCGAAATGGATGGTAATAAAATCCAAAAACATCGTTGATTTATTGTACATCGTTTTTTGGTCTCTGCTAATTGCCGCAACCCACGCATTATAATTCAAGTCACACCTATATCGTACCGGGAATTTTCTTTGTTACGCGATTATACTATTGTTGAATAATATGTACTAATTGTGCTGCTAAATACTGTTTCCATTTAATTAACAAGCTCGGTGCTAATATGAAAGATTTAATCTGTAATTTAGAATTTCATGATGATAATTTTAGTTTTTACCAAGTATAAATGCTGTTTTGCATAATGCGGAATTAACCAACCTATTCATCCTATCAGTCGCTGTTATCTCCAGCATTTTGTCACAGATATAGCTAGAAACTTTCGTTAAAGCTTCCTTTGTTGATTAGCAAGGACAGCGGGTTATAAATGACTTAATGGACAATGCTAGAACGTTATTTTCATGTTAGGTTTAGGGTGTGGAAAGAAAATCTTTCTGCTCTGAACCTCCTTTTAGTTCCAAATACGTTTTGACCATAAATTTATCCAGTCATACCATGTTTATAAAGTTTATATTTGAATCACCGGTAACCTCTGTTAATGTTATTAAATGCAGGTCACATACTTTTTATATATTACATTCCAGCGTTTGTCATCGTTACGCAACCATTACAAATGCAGTCCTTGTAGATACATCTATGCACATACGTTGTTTTACGTACATACTGGAAACACGAGTTTAATATTCATGCACGAAGAGATTATGAAAACAAACGATTATCAAATACGATCTAGATTTATTACATCCAACCAGAACGACGACGTTTAGCGTCATATTAGAAGGAATGTAACAGCCGAGCTTGATTTTAAAATTAGATGTCTATTGTTATTCTATATATGGTTCTTGTCTAGACGCCGACGATAAAAATCAAATTGAAAAAGCTCGTGGTATGATACGTCACGAGTACGGGTTTGTGTTTTGACAGGAGTAACTATTATTGGGAAAACATAAGTGAAACGCGTATATACGAGGATGCTACGAGAAGTGCCCGTGCTTGGGCTTGGACTATGAGAAGAGCCCGCGCGCTTTGTGTCAAAATCTGTATTACCGATCTTGAGCACTATCTTTAGTCGGTGTCTGTGAACATTTCGGAGAAATTCTTCAAATAATGTTGTTTTGAAAGCAGTTAAAAGTGAGTTAGAGGAGAAGTTTATGCATTAGTGGATTCATGGAAAAAGAACAATGCTCCTCAGCGATTCGATTTCTTTTTTGGATGGGAAACATGTGCAGAAATCACAGAGAAATTAGATGCAGTTTATAAAAACCATGAGCCTTCGATGATTGCCTTTAGGTGCTTGTTTAATCAAATTATACATGGCTTAACATCCATGTTGTTGAGGAATGGCCAAGTCCAGTTTATGATATAGTGTTCGCAGACCGCTGGATAAACATTAGAGAGATTGTTAATATGGCAAACATCTCAACTGAACGTGTGTAAAATATCCTTTACGAAAAATTGCGCATGAGAAGGTTATCGGTGAGATGGGTGCCGAATCTGCTGACGATTGATCGAAAACGGAATCGCTTGATAAGTTCAAAGCAATGTTTGCATATGTTTAAGCCCAATACGGCGTTATATGGCTGTAAATGCGACATGGATACATGACTACACGCTAGAAATCAAATGTCGGTTGGCAAAATAGCGTACGTGCACTAAAGAAGGCGAAAACGATTCCAAAAAGGCGGAAAAGTTTCCTTCCCCTTCCCTTGTTTAAATAAAGAAAGCTTGTTAAATTCTGCCCACGTAAGCACATTTTGTACTTTTGTGAATCAGAAGCTTCGGAACGCAAAAGAGGCGACACTTGCTACATAGAGCAAAACGGCATGGTCCGTCTATTGTGTTTCTTTAATAAAAAAAGTCTACTTTTCTGAGTGTGGTCGCTCCTATTTACGTAATTTTACAAAGCTCTTTTATCATTTTTGCCTTTTTCCTTTAATTGAGATCGTTTGACGCGTAACCTTGTGTGCGTTTACGATACTCGATACGAGCCGCGAGTTAGCAAAACGAGCCAATCGATGAGCGTTGCACCTTTCCGGAGTGTCCCGCTTTGCTAACTCACCGCCCTTAAAGAATATGTCAGTTTCACTATAGTTGTACCCTTAACAAGCTCATTATTTCAGCTTCCATTCTCTTATCGTTTAGTTTTCGAAGAATGCGTCAGTTTCGACGAGAATGTGTATTGTGTAATTATTATTATTAGTAGCTATCATTATAAACTGGAAGCTTTAAAGGTGTGTTTAATTCCTTTCGTTTATTCCTTTATTCTCTCACTGAAATAGTATAATTTTACCATCGTTACGTAAAGAAGAGGAAATTAAATATCGAACACTAGAACATTACCTTTATCCACAATCTACCTTCACTAAAAGAATTATGTTTCGGTAAATTAATTTATAGAACTGAAATTTAATCAACAAGCATAACGGAGTATCGATTACGCCGCGCCTGGGAAAATTGAAAAGAATGATAAACGAAGCTTTCTACAAGATAGAGATCGGGAATTTACAGTTAAATTGCTTGTCAAAACTTTCCCGTCTATTGACGGATAGAGCTCGTAGACAAGGGCTTGAGCGCCGAACGCTGAACGCCGTCTAAAATAAAGACCCTCATTATTATCATTCGGTCCACAAATACTCCTAATACAAAACAAACACATAAACGTATCTCTTCCTCGGAATATACGACCGCGCAACAGCCTGGCACTTGTAACCAAGGAATGGAATAGGACGAGAGTGTATCTAGTTCCATAGGTTCGTGTTCGAAAGGTAGAGCGAGGTATTTGTATAAACACAATAGCTTATTGTGATACACTCACTCGAGTCGTTTTAATATGTATGTATAACTTGTATATGTAAACGGTTCGGTAATAGAACACCGTCAGTGTAAACATGGAGACAATGTATTAGGAGCGAATACAAACAATACCGCAGTAGTACAATAAAACAACAAACAGAGATGTACTCCGCTTGTTTTCTTAACCTGCGTGTTTGCGAAGAAATGTTCTGTAACCACTAAATGTCATTGTATGCGGAGAAACTGAGAAAAACCGCTAGACGTAGCTGCTAGGTAGATGTACTATGCAAATTGTGATTCACTGGGGAAACCACAGAGAGCAATTTGTCCCGTTGCTAAATAGCTTTACAGATTTATACATTCATGTTGCAGTATATTCCGTAAATGTTCTTGTGAAGGTGGGCATATTTTTCGGATCCTCCTGTCCAGTTCATCCCACAACTCTATAGGGTTCCAATCTGGGCTTTGTGGGGGCCATGTCATTACTTTCAGGGTGTGCTGTTCTTCTTGCTCCTTTAGATAGTTCTTACACACTAACGCAGTGTGTTTTGGGTCGTTGTCATGCATGAATGTAAAGTTACGGCCTATTATATGCAATCCTGATGGCACTGCATGATTCTGGAGTATTGCAAAATAATTTTCCTCCCTCGTTACACCCTGCACTCTGCATAAATCTCCCGTCCCAGCAAAGGAGAAACATTCCCACCCTAACACAGAACTACGCCCTTGCTTCATTGTTGGCACAATGCAGTCCGGGATCATTTTTTCGGTTTCAGATCTTCGGACATAAACTCGTCGATTTTGCCCAAAAACCTCAAACTTTGACTCGTCACCTCAAAGCACGTGTTTCCAATCATCTAACGACCAATCTAGATGAAAACGGGCCCACTGTAGCCGTTTTGCTCTATTGTCCCGACGTAATAAGGGTTTTCGAATGGCAATGCGTCCATGAAGGTCCGCTTGTTGAACTCGACGTTTTACCGTACTCGCCGAAACTTGTTCTTCACGGCCGCGATTGACTTCGGCTGCTCTTTGTGGCGCTGTTAATTTTCTATTGCGTTTGCTTAATAATACAATTCTCAAATCTTCAGCTTTTGTTGTTTTCCTAGATGCTCCAGGACGAAGACGATTTTCTATAGTTCCAGTTGTCCGATATCGCTTTATGATGTCATTTACTGTTGAACTTCTCATATTTATTTTTTCAGCTATTTGTCGCCCCGAATATCCTTCTTCAAACAGCGTAATGCGTGAACGTTTTTCTACACTGGTAGGCTTGCCACGTGCCATTTTGAAGTAAATGTTCTTAGAACTTTCGCGCAAAAACGACAGATGCACACCAACACACGTTTAACAGTAAAATGAAGCAAATTTATATCCTTACGCCTGTGATAAATAAACAAGAGTGATACTGCGGTATATTTCCTAAATGTATTGTTCGTTAATAATCCCCAAACGACCCGTTTCAAAAGATACTTCCGATGGTACTTCCGAGAAATTCTTGGAATGATAATAAAAGGGACTTTATTGTGGTCGTCGCAATATTTCTAGTTTACATAATAATTTATGGCTTTAATCCCTTAGAAAAGAGTATATGCTTAATATTTTTCTAATTTTCTAATACAGATTACAGAGTTACCTAAAGGGTTCGATCATTTAGTCAATTTATAATTTTCGATATTGTGCTGCAGGACGGACTTTGCAGAAACTTTTCAGTAAATTGATTATTCATCATTGATTCGTCTTAACTCTGGAGTTTAGAGATTTTCTTATGGATGCGATCGACATTTATCATTTTAAATACGAGTAGCTGCATTTCTTCTCCAGTAACTTGTTTCAAATTTGTTCATGACCAAATTGCCTATGAAGGCAGACAATGCCATCTATTTCAAATGGTTTTTCATTCGAGCAAAATTAAGTTAATTTTTTGTATTTCACAATTTCGAGACCATCCACATTGTTAAGTTTTAAGAACTGTACCAAACATTCGGTTGTTTTTGGGATCGGTACGTTGGCAAAGAATGAACAAACATCTCACAATTCTAAAATTTCTTAACTTTGATGATTTGTGATATACAATGACAATTTCAATTACAGCTACCGCTTTCCACAAACGTGCACTGATGCACCGTATTATGGCCAAACGCGCATCTGCACATGGTAGATGTTGGTAGCTTGTATCATTATTATTAATTCCGCGTGATGTGATGCCACTAATCGAAGCCCTCTACCCTCGCAAAACATCGGGTATAACTAGCTTTAATGTAGGTAAATAAAGATTAGGAAACCTTAAAAGTGGGAGGTAAATATCTTCAACTAACCGGCATATGAATTCCATTGGTTTGAAGTGAGAATTGTTGCAGCTCTTGGATATTTCAATGCCACAACGGCTTACAAAATACATAGAAGCTCAGCAATGAACTGTACGCCAATAACTCTGGGCAAACGCCCTATTTCTATCAAGCGGTATGGTTCTATTACAGTGATAGCTTTCCGACATGCCAGAGTTACGACTTGTTATATTAGCACGTCAGTATTACGCCTCCTGCAAATGGTATTGAATATTTATGTGTTTAACGAACATCCCAGGAACCTAGCGGAAACAAGACTACTTCCCAAAGAAAAGCATCCTTTGAGAGAGAGTGGAACTATGGTCAGTAATTTACTTTATCCACCGCTTTCGCAGAGCCAAACAATAGAAATAACTACGTTATGTTACAATACAAACATAGTGAAACGATGAATTATAAATAAAGTGAAAAGTGTTTCATTGTTAGGATTTTGTTTAGAGGAGTTTTCAATTAAATCGAAGATTTCAGAATGTTGAAACAATACGACAGTATTTAATGCTCATAAATTGCTTCACCTTCGCAGTCCATAGAAAATTGTGAAACATTCTTCTTCGTCTATTTTGGAACATTATAAAACCAATTACGACATGATGCCCTGTCCACGATAAATAAATAATTTATTATCATTTGCAATTTATGACCAAAATCAATACATCGTCAGGTATGCACTTATAGTAATGTAGATGACTTTGATTTTCTTGGGAATCTAGACAGTGCGATCGATTAAAGCCGGGCAGTAGAAATATATAATATTCAATCCAGCCATAATCTGAATACCTCTGAAAGAAAATCATCGTTCACTGAGCAATTGAAATAAGCTGTTAAAATTTATAAGAGCAGCACGTGATGAATATTTTAACCCTTGCGTCAAATTCACATTACAGTTTACAAAGTTATAAAATAATTTTAGCGGTAGTTGAACACTATCAGTACTACGAAGGCATCTCAACTATCGCGTATATAGTATTTAATCATAGTAATGGTGCACCGTTACTATGATTACATAATCCAGCCCAAAGAGCTCGGAGCAACAGAAGCATTTGTGTACATTTAAAAGTGAAGCCAACATAAACTTTGTTGTTCTTTTTAGTCGTAACTCGTCGTAATTTCAATCTTCTCGTCTAGCAATTACCAACAATTACAAATTGTAAATACATGCAATGCGCGTAAAAAACAACTGAAGCGTAAAAAAGCAGCAGTTTTCATTTGTTTGTTGTGTTTGTTTTCTAATTATTGTCTTGTATATGTTTCTTCTAATTCTATTAGGCATGTTACGTCGGTGATGAAACGTTCTGGAATTATATAACAAAAACCATACGTTGTAGAATTGTAAGGTTTGAAATTAACGTTATGTTCGCGTCACCGCTTCGTATAATGACTAGTACTCCGAGTTTCTTGATCTAGACTACCGAGCGGGCTCCTCTTGAGAGGCTCACGGATTTGAGCGTCCCAACGATTTGAAAAAAAAGAACCTATGAGATAGCTTTTCGCATATTAAATATATCTGAACATTTTAAAATTTAGGAGAATTTGAATACATTTTTACATTCACGTTCTTACCTGTTCTTATATGCAATTGCACGTATGTACATACAATAGAAAGGTACTGCACATAATTGGTCGATATGTTATTGAAATGTGAGAGCTTTCGCGCGAAATAACGTATAACGGAAAACGGTAAAAGACAGGAGAAAGGAGCAGAGCGTTACGCCAACTTAAACTTATCGCGAATTGGGTCTCAATCAAATTGATCGTACAGCCAATACAATCTACTCAATTGTTGATACGGTATTTTTAACAAATTCCAAATTCGTTTTCCGATCAAGCGAATTAGATTAAAAAGGAAGCAAAGCAAAAAACTTTAGAAACTAATAATAACTAGTTATTGGAGAATTAATACAAAGACGCTCAAATTAAAATAATTCTAAAAAGAGATAAACCGGAAAAAATGAAAGTACAAATTAAATCAAATAGAATGCTTTGATTTGCCTCAAGAAGCTGATATTCGAACTTTTTATTGATTTCTTTAAACCTTTTTGTTTCTTTTTTATTTTCTGTTCAATTGTTTTACTTTTTGTTTGAAGTACTCCTATTTTCATTTGTTAAACGTTGAAAGCTCCCCAAAGGATAACAATTAAATCTCTTCGGATAAGCTCAAGCTTTTCAAAAAAAAAATCTAATGATAAAGCGCAGCGTTGTATAGTTACTGGTATGCATCTCTATGAATTTCCTAAGCTAGAAGGTAATGGTTATATTGCCCCCATTATCTGCCCCTTCATCGCACTATATTAAAAAAAAGTCGATTATAAATCAAGATCTAGAATTTTAATTAATGTAAATTGATATAGCCCATAATTAATTTCAAGCGACTCCTCTTCCTATATTTCCAGCCATTCTGCCAAGCTGTTACCTTTTATCTCTCGTTTAAAATGTAAAAATTCAAACGACTAAATATAAATCTTCCGTAGTGGAAAGTGTCACTCAAGCCGCGAAACGCGGCATTAATGCCGCCATCATCTGTATGCCTAATACTAGGTAGGCCTTTCCGCCCCATCAATCAGCCTGACAATTACTATTCCACCTGATCTTCATGCAAATGCGGCAGAGGATAAACGGTCGCCGATCGATAAATAACATCTCGTAAATGATTAATCGTTCCAATAAATAATCTATTTCCTTTCACCGTCGGTCATATGTAGACGCGCAATCGGCGTTACACATCGGCACATGTAATTGGTTTGAAATTCGAACGGCCGCGTTCCCGGCTAATTTCTTAAAAGCGATGAAGATGACTTTGACAAATTAGCGGAATTAATTTACGTTCAGTTTCAGGGTAAACTGGCAGCAATGGTATGCGTGATTGGTCCGATTGGAAACTGTAAATTTGCATTTTCGACGGTATGCGATATTTTTACTAGGAACGAATTCAATAATTCCATTCTTCTAGGCGGTTCACAATGGGGCGACAAAAAAAAATAGGCATTTGACGATGCATTTATTTGTACCCTTATAATTAAAATTTTATAAAAATTGGTTCGAATACAGATCTTCCTTATAGTTTTATCGTAATCCTGAAGTTGCGCAATGATGTTATCGCGTTCTTGTTCCGGAAACATACAAATTTTGTCACTTTTCTGAGCACTACTGCTAGAAACATAAAAGTTTATTCTGGAACGAAAATATTTGATTTCTGAAAGTCACTTACAACAATACAGAGCAAATCGAATTAAATGAACGAAACTTCCAAATGTTTTAATCAAAACTAAAATAAACTTACAACTACCAAATTATTAGCCATTTATAGCTGTTACAGACGGTTTTACTCCAACAACAACAATCAGGAAAAATCAAAAACAAAAACGGAATCAGCGACCAAATAAAAACAAAGAAATATCTATATTGAAATCCCAAAAAAACAAAAAGAAGGTACCCAGGTTTTCAAAGTGAAATAGTCAGCCATATTATAAAAAATAAATGGTTTTGAAGAGACTCCTTGATAGCATTGCGGAAACTACGAACTGTGTGGTTTCGTTTAATTTCTTTGGACGCAGTTATTGTGAAATTTGAATGAACAATAATGCCTTTATTAAAATTTCAAAAACGCCTTCGTATTTGGCCGTGAATTCGATTAATTTCCACTAATCTGCAACTATGCATCATTGCTATCCGACCGCGTCCGAGCGTCACATTTATTTAATTCTAATGCATAATAAACCAGTAATACTACTGACTGGACCGTCGGAGGAGGCCCAGGAGGATTCTGGAGTTTCACTCGAGGAAAAAAATAGGCAAGCTTCGAACGAAGACCTTTCATACCATCTATTACTAACATCAGATCGCTACATTTCATCATTGAGATCAACTTTACTAGAGTTCCAGGAAACACAAAAATGTGTCCAGAGACTTTATCATTATTCTTAAAAATCAGTGATTCTTCAGGTAGTGACGCAAAGGAATCAGATTCGAATTATTACATACACAATAACGTCCATTGAAATTTGCCCAAGTAATAACATGTTGGGATGTTGATCCATTCTTGGAGAATATTCCAGAATTGTTGCTTAGAATTGGGACAGACAATTCGGACTCTTCTATGGAGTTCATCCCACATTAGCTCAATAGAGTTGGGATCAAGACCCTGCGGAGGCTATATCGTGCTTAAAAATGAAATCCTCGCCGATTACTCGGCCAAAAGGAATGGCATGGCTTTTCGATTATTCCTTTGATTCGGTATAACGTTCTTGTTCCCGAGGAAGAAAAGCAACCCCCGTCCCATTAAACATTCTTCCACTGTTCTACCGTGCACCTTCGATGTTCCCGGAGCCACTGCAGCCTCTTCAATCGGTTACCGGGGCGTACAATAGGTGCAGTGTCGCTACAGAGAAAGATGTTGAAGAAAGATCTCGTATCTTTTACTATTATCTTTATTATAATAAATAGAATTTGGGATATGACTTATGATATTGAACTAGAAAGATTTACATATTTACAACCCACAACGAAACCTTCTACTGGTGCTGCTAATGGTAGAACCGCAAATATTTCTTTCTGAGTGTGGACTGACAAAAATAAGGATTTGTTGAATTGACTACTTGGCAAACTTCATCAAATATATAAATCTCCGTATTATCTCATTTTAATCTTGGGGGCACGACGATAGTAAAGAAATCTTAACCCTACCGTGAATATGTTAGGTTTAATAGAGCCATATCCGTATTAAATTGCTAATATCGATTACTAAGTATTCACTGTGGGATTAAAGATGAATCTGATCATATCTACTCTGCAAATATAGCCCGCCCTTAAACACTTTAATCCCCGACTTGCGTGGTCGAAATAAACAAAATTTCTGCCTAGGTTTGTTACGATATACATAAATTCCCTTCAACGTACCGAACGTACACGCATGAATAAGTAAACTTTGTGGACAATAACTCAGGGGCTACCTACATCGCACGCTTGAAGAATTATTGCCGGTTGCAGTTTTGATATCTCGTGCACACGTGGCTTTGTTAAAAGTTTATATTTAGATGCGTGCTTACGTTACAGAATGCCACGGTAACAAAATAACTCTTGCTGTTTGACGTTTCTAAGAAGTTACGACGACGGAAAAAAAATGGTCGAGGGCGCAGATTCCCGCCGCGCTATGCAACAACGTTTTCTTTAAAAACTAGCGTAGACACAATTGTGTACAATTTAATGCTATTAGATTATAAAAAAAAAGCGGGCTGCGCTCGAATTAAAAATGAAAACAATAATGCCGACCCGAGTTCAGTCACCCTTGTAAACATCGGAGTCAACCAATTTAAGCAATAAATGTTTCAAGGCAACATATACGAAGTTGTTGGAAATATTTGCAAAATTCAAATTAAATTGTATTTCTCTACCGGCGAATGTTAGACTGATATCAAAGGATCTGCGCCGTTTGCAAGGCGAAGTCTCATTTATTACGACTTTTTGGCAACACTTGCCGCCGAATGTTTACGTTTTAAGAAAACGGCGTGTAGACGTGGAAATGGACGAAACTGAGGCGATCAGCTGACTTGGCATATTCGATAATGCGCAATTTGGGGCTATTAAATTTAAAAACAGATGAACTTTTAATGGTTTTGCTCCTGCAAGCGGTACATCATGCATGTATGCAGTGAAACATGTCATGTATTTCATGCAAATTCAGCGCCAAATACCTAATTTAAATATTTGCGTATTTTCCAAGCCACTGTTGGTTCTAGTTTGAAAACATAGTTGCAATGCTGAGTACAAATGACTACTAATAAAATTTTATGTAACACTTTTATAAATTTCATCATGTAATTTCAATAATTTAACTTGAAAAAATTGCATCAAGGTCCCCACACACAGATGTAAATAACTGAAGTCATATACGTGCAACCATCAACCCACATTCAAGATGGTGGAGATTCCACGTTCCTGATTTTACATGCAATATTGTGGCGTTATTCGCCTTCCACATTTACGTTATTGAATACGTGTCGATGTCTGTACATGAACCCAGCAAATGCAAAACTGCGTATTTGCTAAAGACGATTTTTGAAAGAAACGTAAAAAACATTTCTACATTACTGTTGCTATTATATTGCTGTTAAAGCTGAAAAGCTGAGGAGAAGTGGTATTATAAAATAGTTTAGTATCTACAACTGGCCTAAAAATGTCACAAATCACTATTTCTTTGTGGTGACGGCCCAACGGGGTGTATAAGCTTTTTAAAACTTGTCATAATCTCAGGAGCCTTTTAGTGTGTAAGTTGTGTCTGTATAGTATTCTATGGCCTTGTTACTGTCACCCCCTCGCCGTAAAGGGTGAAGTGCAGCTAATTATACCCTAACTGCGAAAGGTGACTCGGAAGTGTACCGAGCCCACTAAGAAAATTTGTTGATCCTAGCGAGACTCGAACACACGGCGCTTAACTTTGTCCAGTCAAGCGCAGGCCCTCTTACTACTGGGCCACCGAGCCGTTAAATTTGCAGCGTTTGACCTAAAATTCATAATATTCTTTTTGTGGTGACGGCCCAATGGAAAAATACTTTTACCGAATTTTCCATCTAAGAGTGGATTTACCTTAGTTAGGGAGAGCCGATGGCAATAATTTTTGAATAATTTCATCGTCTGGCAGAAGTTGATGAAAGTAAAGAATTGAGTAAAATCAGCTATATGAATAGTTTCGGCTTTTAATGTTTTACTGCGATATCAAATGACAGCTTGTGAAAGATGTAAGAAAAAATAGTGCCTAACTCCAAAAATAAGTTCATGAAGGTGATGGACATTGTTCCTGCTGTATTTAAGAATAATTTTTTTTTTTCTCCCATTGTTACAGTATTGAGGAAATAAAGTCATTTCATTGTCAGAAAGGGTGCATTAATTGTTAAAAAAATCAATATGAAATGACTTTAAACGCAATAGTTTTAATAATTATAAAACGCATAAAAATAAAAAAAGGCAGACAATTTCAATGCCGATTGGAAGGTGGAGATTTTGTAATTTGTAAAAAAAATTCTGATACAGCCAATATACGGATTAAAAGGTGTTATCTTCATCAAAATTTCACAAAGGCCTCAGAATGGATTTTTAATTGAAATTCATGCCATACGCTTCTAAAAAAACGTAGATTACCTTTGGTGCATTGCACCTTGGATTGCCTAGAATACGTTATATATTTTAAAAGCTCCGAAAAAGCAGTGAATATGCGTCTGGGGGAAACTTTAAATAATGAATTATTACAACAACTTAGTATATTTAATAAAGAATCTAAAAATACGAATATCAGTATTACACTGGAGCTTCTAACAGTTTTTTACCACGTATTGGAGTCTTTTAAAAAGTATAAATTTGGATTGGCACAATAAACAAACTTCCGGTTCAATATTTTTGAAAACCAGCCCTTAATAGAGTAGCGTGGATAATTTTCCATGAGCAGGTTCCGAAATTCGATAGCATTTCTTTGTTTCTATACAAAAGCCTAAGTACCAAATGTCACCGTTCTAAATAAAAAAATTACGAGACTACCAAACAAACTTCCCATCTTTTACAGTTTTAAGAGCTGAATTTCTTTGCGTTGATGGGCCAGTCATCGGGGCTTCTCTTTTTATAAAATTAGTGCAGATGTTGATGGGCATTCTATTGTTTTTATAGTTTTAGATGAAGCGAGAAGGGCGAGAGATGTCAACGTGTAATAAATAAATAATGTAACAAATTTAAAATAAAGAATCTAAATGTTCACCTATGGAATTATACCTTCGATCAGAAACCTTCATGTCTACCTCCTTTTTTTATATTCTCCCTCTACTGAAAAGAAAAATGCTTTTTTTTTATTATACTTATTATTATAAAGATTGCAGCAATCATGAAATCATTCACCGAAATTGCCACCAGCACCCTAGCTACAAATTTTGCACCTAAACTGAAAAATTGATTTAGGATACTTTTCAATAACGGTAAGGAAGGTACACTGAACGAAGAAGATAATTTAAATAAATTGCTGCTGACACGTACTTTCGTATACACCCTAAATAATAGAAGAATAAACGGCTTTAGTTATTGATATTAACAATGAAAGATTTCTAATCTTTGTTTCGTTTCTCACGAAGCAAGTTATTTTTTCGGGTTGTAAGTGAAGATTAAACACAAGGTTTGCTAAAAAACTCAACAGGACAACAAGACTTCAAAGAATCATCAATACATCAATAGAATTATTTCTTATTGTTATACAGGAGGTAGTAAATTATTCTTTCGAATTTCCTGCTGAATTCGAAATTAGAAAGAAGACGTTAGAATTCTTTCTATTTTCTTTAAATTACATATGCACACAATCGCAACATTTGGTACACGGGCTGTATATATCGAAGCAAAAAATTCGTTTCGGTAACGTTGCCTTGAGCAATTCCACATGTGGATGGCGCCAAAATCGCCGACATTCAGGTATTTTTCGTTTGCCGTCCGCGTCTCTCGCGCGCGAACCCAAAACGAACGAAGGTCACTTTGCGCAACCGTGCTGGCTGCTTTTTTATTCGGCTGGGAGTTTCTCGTACGGCACACACGGCCACGTAAGGCAGAGACGCAAGTATGCGGTTACAACGTAATGTAGGAGGCAAAGAATTTCGGGTGAAAGCTAATAAATGACTGGATTCAAAATTTATTCTATTGCGAACGGCATGGAACTCTCGAAAGAATGTAAAGAAGCGTTGTACTGTCAGTTGAGTTACTTGGGCACAAATTTGGTGAAGTTATAATTCTTCACAGAAGCTTCTTTCAATTTATAAAAGTGATTTGGATGTTTTAACTTTATGTTTTGTTACATTAACTCAGTTTATTGGATTTAATTAACGCAATGGTCAGGTTTGAAAGGTCACAATTGTTGCTTGTGGTATCTATCAATTTCAAAATTATTGAAACTTAAGTTACAACTTTAATGAAGATCAAGCATCTTGATTAAACCTGTTCAGTGGTGAAGATGCTGTCAGGAATCTTAAGGACAACAGCAGACTAGGAAAATTTAATCTTTTTAATCAAGCTCTGAATGCCGTCTTGCCTTCGGTTGTGCACAAAAATTAATTATTTAAAATGTAAATAGTGAAGGAAATTATTGACACTTGAACTCGTTAATTTTCAGAAAAGTAATCATTTATCTTTTTTGAAAAATTGCAAATAGATGCAATAACATTTTGGCTAACTTCACCTCCATTAACATTTGGTTTGCTACACAATCGACTGCTTGCTGCCATGACAAGGTTATTCAGAAGAACTATTGATTGAGCTTAGCTCAATTTTAAAATAAGCTAATACCCAATCAACATATTGCAGACAATGGCAAGCTAGCCAGCATTTAAAAAAGAATATAGGAAATACGTAGAAGAAGTATGCAGAGTTTATGTCGTTGCTTTCTAAACGGCAGGCATGTATTTCTTAGCACCAGAGAGCGCCAAGAGATGTCTGGCTTGTGGTTTCAAATGTTGTATTATTAACTGCGAGGCAAACAGGGATATGAGGCGGAGTAAACTTATTCTCGGATCCACCCTGGTGACGCTGGATAGGCAGAAATCAGTCCGTGAGTAGTATGCTTTTGCCGTAGGTGAATCCATCAATATCACGAAGAACTTGTGTTTTGTATTGTGCGCTGGAGTTTTTACACTTTTGAGATTATACGT